>LR989927.1:84737054-85252054 GCA_905146935.1 Scaeva pyrastri
AAAGGATACTTGAACCACTGATCAAGTCTCCCCTAAGGAACCGGCTCAATTAAAAATTAATAACTTTTGTGAAAAACTAGCTAGCTTCTTTTTGTTTTAACATTGACATAGTCGAACAACTGTTTTATTAGATTATGTTAACTACTTTTACTTACCAGGTTAAAAAAAAACTTTATCGCAAAAAGGAAAATTTTTTTTGAACTAACTTTTTTGGTCCAAAAACCGCCTTTCACTTTTATCAGCCAAAGTCAACTAAAGATGCTGAATTATTTTTGTGTGCTGGTAAAGGGTAAATATATGCAACGTTTGAGTTTACTCATGAAATTTTTAAGTGCATATTTAGTAAATTATTGAGAGTGGCTCAAGTCTCCCGTATGATCAAGTCTCCCGCTTTCCCCCTACTTCAAATACGACAGTTTTCAACAAAAAATGAGCTTCATTGTTTAATAAAATTTTCTTGTGAAAGTCGGGATCGATGGCCAAATCGTTTTGAGCCCATTTTATTCACCGAACGTGCCATAAACCGAACCATTATTTTGGTAATAAATTTGCACGATTTGAAAAAACGTGTGTCGTCGCCGCTCACATTGTCCGGCGAACTTCGTCAAACATCGGGATCGGTGGCTCCTCTCGGTAAACTTCGGTACATTTTTAGATTAATTTCTCGATAAGTCGATACCTACATTTCACTGAAATATCTTTTGTTTCACGCGTCAGGCATGAAGGGCTGTAATGTAACCCATACAAGTTATATTAGCAGCCCTCGTGCGTTCGCCAAAGCGCACGAGAATTTAGTTTACAGGCAAAATACATACAATGAAAATCTTTGTATATTAGCAAAGTGCTTAAATCGATTCATCATCGTTGGAAATTTTATTTCTTGTGTTTTAGTATCAACATTGTATATAAAATTGAATAGTACAATCATGGAAAGGAAAGCTTGACGCGACCCCTAACCAGCCTCCTCGGAATCATCAATCAATATTTATGCATATTTAAGAGAGGTGACGAGAAGAAAATAAGAGAAAACTAAAAAAAGAAAAAAACAATTTGAGAGATAGGTCAACGCAAAAAAATCTGAAACGAATATAATTATAGATATAGAGTTAATAGGGAGGGCAGATTAAAAAAAAGAACGTCAAAGAGGAGGAAGAATGAAAATTTAGTTGCCAATAATTCAAAGAATCATTGCCCAATGAGAAAAATATTTTCAAATAATGTAAATAATTTTCAAAAAGTAAATAAAATTAGCTAGGTATTTCAACTTTTTTTCTGTTCCATCAATAAAAAAAAATTAATAGGGTAACTGTAAAATAAAGATGAAGAAATTTTTGATAATTTTTAAATCTCTTGAATTGGTGGTTCGGCGCACAAGTGCACTTAAGGTACAGCCGCCACTGCGAAAATATAGGTATTAGAAAATAATAATGCTATTGACTTCAAAAAAATTGCATTGTGTAGGTACATTGTGAAGTTCACAAACTATGCCTTACAACTCAGAAATTATATTGTTTTTCTAATAGAAAGTTAGTGAACATAATACATATTATCAAGCAAAAATATCTACTACAAAGTCTAAGTTTGTTTGTTTCGAAAAAAGTTAAATTTACTGTTTTCTTTTACTAAAAATTTAGTTTGGCAGACTTTTATTTATTATTAAAAACATTTCAATTAGGTATTTGAAAAAAAAATACAATTTGTAATCAATTGTATTATGCAGAAAATAAAATGTATTTGAGGTCAATATCATTTACACTAGCCGAAATATAGATATATTTTTTTTGTTAAAACAAGAACTGTAGATATGAAGTAATTTATAATATATAATTAAAAATCGAAACTAAAACCACCCAAACAATCAGCGCTCGTAGTCAAGATACTCGAATTTTTATCATATTCTAGGAATAAATTTATTTTATTTTAGAAAGAAAAACAATCGCTAAATCTGTTTAGCAAAATTCAATTCAATCGGAGGGGTCGGTCTTCCATTGGGATGTTAAAATTTATATTCAGAAAATTTTGAAAATCAGTTGATATCAAAACTTACTTATAAGTGATAATCCAACATAACATTACTTAAAACTTACTACAATACATAATAAATAAAGGGTATTCAATTCATGCAAAGTCGTAAGTTTATAAATTGTGTTAGCATAAAACGACATTTTCATTCATCCTGGTTAAATGCTGTGTCATTGAATTACCCGTTCATTATATATTAAAGAAATAAGCATCGAAGATTATTTTTGAGTAAAAAGATTTATTAATTGATACCTAACATTTTAAGAAGTGAATCCAAACAGTCGATTTCAAATTCAAACTTTGACCGTTCATAAACAAAATGGTATACTTATCAAGAGTTTTACATCGTTGATATTGAAAAATTCAAACATATTTTTTTTGGTATGTGTGTGTGTACCTACATTATATGTATTTCACTTTATTTTTCGTTCAAATAACTACACACTTAGAATGGTTATGAACATTATGTTGCCATAGTCGGTTACTAAACGTTTTGTTTTGATTGATTTAATAGAAAAACGATGTGTTATAATTAATATAGCAAACCAAAGACATGAGCTGCTCACCAAAATGGTATTACAAAAAGAAATCAAACCAACTCCACATATTCAAAACACTTCTTCGCATTTATCAAAAATGCCGCTATTTGACAAAAATAAATACAGATCTTCTTAAGTTTATTGCTTCAGGAAATTATGTAAGTGTCTTAATTTTATTGATGTAACCACATACCTACTGAAACTACATAATTTTGTTAAGATAAAAGTAATAGAGGAATACGAAAGCATATTCAGGGCCAATGATGTTTTGAGAAAAGACCAACAAGAAATTTTTTCTACGATAAACAAAAATAAAAGGATCCCCCTTAAGACAATATTAATGATGAAGCTTCGTTTACTTTCTTACTTAAATAATAAAAGTTTTCAACAATTGATGTTCGTTTTGAAAGAAATGGTATAAAATTCAAAAATATTTTCTTTGAATGCATTGAAATTAATGTTTTAAAATGTTTTTTTTTTTTTTTAATTTTCAGCTTTTCTTTTCATTTCAAAAATCAACTATTAACATTTCTGTACCCCTGGGCCTAGAACTTGTAAGTTTTTATAATAGATTCAGCATTGCTGTAAATATGTTAGAGGTGAATGGATTTAATTCAAATATCTGCAGCAACACTTTTCCCAATCTTCTACTGCCACAATCAAATTTAAAATTTTGTGCAGTATTGCAAGTAGATTTTTAATTATTGTTTTAACAGCTAAAAATTGAAACTACAGCAAACCCTATTCTTAGCTTCTTTCAGAGAAGAGAATTGAAGAAAACATTTTGGAAATATTGCTAGAACTTCTAAACAGAAGTGGCAAATTAAATGATTTCAAAAACAAAAGTATTTGCTCACCCCCAAACGTAAACGTACGGAATATTCTCACACAAAATCTATTTGGTGAAAGCGTTGGTGTAAGAGAAAAATTTGGGGAACAACAAAATTTTCAGAATATTGGTATTTCTGATTATATTGATAAGGACAAAAAGTATATTACAAGTCTTATATGTGACTGTAGTAAAAAAGTCCCTTCAGTTTTTAATGGTAAGAAGCTGAAATAATATCTATAAAAAAATATAATACCTACCTTATAGACCTAATACCTAATATTACTACTTTTTACTTTCCATACAAACATGAAACTCAGAGAACCAGGACTACAACTTACTTCTGAATGATGCCATTAAGACCATCTGGACCTATATAAGTACGATATTAGATCATGTCATTCTTTGGTGGATAGATATTCCAATGTCATGTTATTCAATATTCTGTGTAGATTCCATTCGAAATAGTATTGTGTCTGATATTTTTACAGGTTTTTATTAAATGATTATTTTTTTAAAAGCTCTTCTCTATACTTCTGATTATTACTTTTCAGTAATTCAAGAACCAGCGTTTTCAAGCTTAAAGGCGCTTTGTGAAATACTCACAATATTTGTTTCAAATAATATTTGGGACAAAATATTTCGCATAACTTTGGTGACACCGTCACATGACAAAAACGTTAGCAGTAATAAAGAAAGTAACGAAGAAGACAAGGTAAGAACCTAGACACATTAAGTATAGAGAAGGTATGAGAGAGTCTGGCTCTGCCATTTTGCATTGTCTAACCTGCATTACTCTCAAACTACTTGATTTTACACCATGTTACATAAGGAATTTAATTTAATAACTACAATAACTGTAAATGAAACATCTGCAGAAAGTTTTAAATGGGTGTGAGAACTTTTGGAAATAATTTTATTTTCATGTACATACAGTCATACATACATATTTTTTTTATATTGAGGCACATTTATTTTTTATTTAAAAAAAAATTGATTGAATACGATACTAAAAGATAAATTGGATTGGTCATTGGAGTGAACTTTGGTTTACGTAGATCCTAGATTCCTAGTAGAACCTGTATAAAAATAATTTGGTGCACCAGTTAAATTCGTTTGCTGATACGAAACTAAATTATTGGAGTGTAACTGAAGAACTTATGTTAAAGTGTAGCTGATAAAAAACTAGAATATTGCTCTTATGTGTAGGTAAGTTACACATTAAAGTTTCGTTTAATTAAATTGTCTGTGGCAACAAAGGAAAGATAACATAAGTCACTCTTTTTGTTTTTTTTTTTACTACAGCAGTTTTAAAGTTAATCATTTTTATCCCTAATGTAATTTAGTAACCGTTTCGTGATTAAGTCAACTTATGCCTTTTTTCAGATTTTCTTATAACAAGAAAGTAATGCTAAAAACAACACAAGTAGGTACACAAGTCACAACAACCAACGCCAAAAGTCGACCTATGTTGTTAAAAAACGTATACAAGTTCTGGAAAAACATATGTGTGTTTATATTTTTTGAATTATGATAATAAGTGCATAAGTGGAAGATAAAAATCAAAGTATTTGTTGAACAAACATTGTTTATTTTACGATGCCATCACATTGAACTCGCCTATTTTGTTTATTTTCCCCCTAATGTTCGAGTAAATCTCGCCGAATGCTATCGGTGTTATAGTTAACGGATTTGATCTTTTTGGTGTGCACAAAATTCCTTTTTTGGTTTAGAATAAAATCATTTTCTTTAAAACTGTTTTGTCTTGCTTTTTCATCAGTATTGTACTTATGCTGTTTTTCACTGTGTAAAAATTTGTAAAAATAAAAAAAACATAATTTAGCTCCAAAGTAATAAATAAAATTTAATATTCAAATTTCGTTTCTATATTTTACCTGTTGTTCAAACAACTACATAATTTCATATAGAGGATTGTAACTTCTAATACGTTAGTGAAATTTCTTTGGTTGTGGTTTTAATAGTTTTGAAAACTTCCCTAAAATTATGACTCATATATTTTGTATGTATACCTATGTACATTAACGAACAAACCTTTTTTGTTTTAAATGAAGCAAACGCCATGCTCCCCCCCTTAAAATACGATTTTACAAAAGGTCAATAAGGGGCTTTTGACGTGTTGCATGTTGATGTTATTCTGCGTCAATTGTTTATGGGCATTATTATTCGAATTTTTTGTCTTTTTTCAGGAAACTGGGACACATGTTGGAAAATTTTGGAATGACTTATTTAACAATCTGAACATATTAAACAACTTTTTCCTAGCTTCAGTAGATTCCACATTCCAGGTTGCTGTGGCGGAACAAATACCTACGTTACATAGATTAGGTAAGAATCTTTTTAACTTTCAATAAAAATGAGGTTTAGTGCGACCTACACTGATAACTTCCCGTTATAGTCCTTTGATATTTTGGCATTTATTGAAGTTTTTGTGTTGCAATAAATTGTCAATCAAAGAAAAGGTATCAGGTGTTAATTCCTGTGAATTTTTAATTTTTGTTCAACAATTGTAATTGATGCATTCTTTATATAAACCGATTCACTTTCGATGCTGACAATCTTACTAACAAAAAAATTACCAAACATAAGAAATTTCTGAAAATATGGTAGTAAAAAACAATTTTTGACAATTTTTGGTAGATTTTTATTTTTTGTAAAAAGCATTAGATTCGATATTTTTCGAAAATGTACAGTAAATTAACGTAGTCTCATGAATAAATTAAATAAATTTGAAGTCAATTTCTTAGCCTTCATTCGAGATATTCGTAAAAAAGAAACTGTAAATTAGATACCTATTTGTTAAAATTTAATCATTTGTCAAATATAAAATAAATTAATTTGAAGTCAAAAATATTAAACGCAATAATTTTTGACACTTTTTGTCAAATTCTGGTTTTAGTTTTCTATTTTTTGTTCCCCGTTCCCCGCTCTGGATATATTCGAGTCAAAATTTTGTTTACTAATTTTATGTGTTCAGTAACAATCCCCTCTAATAATTAACAACGAAAAATTCATCAAAGAATGTTCTTATTTTTATTGTCTTCAATAGGAAGATAATCGTAATAGGTAAACTACTTGACTAGAAAAATGCTAGCATACAAAAATGTCATTATTATTAATTAAAACTCTCACAGAATACATACATAACATGCATACATTATAATCTTTCCTTGTCTTGCTTTAATTAAAATTCTCGTCAGTTGTTAGTATCCCATCTGAAAATAATTTCTTAAAAAGACATTCCGCGAAAGATAACTATACATAGTATACCCCGCCGTATTCGAATTCCATCTTGAGACTACTATGGTTTTTATATAATGGGTGATTTTTTAAGAGGCTTAGAATTAAAAAAAAAAACACAAAAAATTGGAAAAAATTAATGAAATATTTATTTGAATCGATAGTTTGAACCTTGCAATTTAATGTTTAAAGATAATTTCATGCAAATGTTGACCGAGCCTGCGTCTCAGGTAGCCCATCCGCTGAGTCCAATTTTGGCATACTCTTTCACACATATCGGCCGGTATCTCACGAATGAATGCATGGATGTTGGCTTCCAGTGCGTCAATCGAAGCGGGCTTGTCCCTATAGACATTAGCCTTGACATACCCCCACAAAAAATAGTCTAATGGTGTCAAATCGCAAATCACCATTGACAGTAACGCTGCGATTCGCATCATCTTTGAAGAAATATGGCCCAATAATGCCTCCGGCCCATAAACCGCACCAAACAGTGGCTTTTTCGGGATGCATTGGTAGCTGTTGCAATGCTTCTGGCTGATCTTAAAACTCTTATAACCATATTTATTAGATTTCACTTATACCTGGAAATAGTTAAAGCGAGTCGAAGCACTTGTATCGTATTTAAACCACGCCAAACAATTACTTATTTATAAAATATTTTCTGCTTATGTTAAATCTTTTATTTAAAAAAACGACAAATCTAAAACTTAGTTTATTATAAACGTAAACAAACCCCAGCTGATTTGTAGCAATCAAATGCTACCAATTCAAATAATGAATAAACAAAAATAAAAGAAAAAAAACTTTTCTTTTACACTCTTTTTAAAATTTCAAAATAACTTTTAGATATGTAATAGAACGGCTTAACTATTGCGTTAATAATGAACCAGTATTTACTTACTCCACCCCTAGTACTCTATTGTATTTTTTTTATAAATACGAATTTTGAATTTTCAGAAAAGCTATTTGATTTTTTTTTTGTTACTTAAAAAATTCATATTAATTATGAATTTCAATGAAAACCAAAAAGCCCTCTTGATGCCAGTTTAATAGTTATACTTATGACGGTTTGATAGAAAATTATTTTTTTTTTGCGGTTTGATCTGTATACTCAACTCAAAATCGACAAATTTTGACTTATGTTAGTTTGCTTTTCAAGCGACGATATGTACATTTTTTTGTAAAGAAACAATTAATTAGAGAATGCTTATTGTTTTTCAAATTAATCTTTACTTACATAACTTATGTAACTTTCTTTTTTATATTTCCAGATCATTCAATACATTCAATGCGAATTTGGGTCAATGAACAATGTAAACTTAGATCTTCTCAATGGATGATTGAAGCAGTTTTTCAATTATTAACTTATGATGTTGGACAGTGCCTTCAAACACTTTCATTAATTGATCCACAGGTTTTATCTTTGGATAACGCTGATATTTTAATGACTGTCTGCATATCTTTGAGAGCTAAACTTTTGTTTGAAATCAACACTAATATTTCTAAATTAAAGGTATGATTTGGAATCAAAGTACAATTTATTTATATACTGAAAAGAATTATAAGATTTACTACGGTAAATTTTTAGATGTCCTTTCACGAAATTCACCGAAATCGGGATTTTTTTACGAAGCATGAAATAAATCGTCACAAATTCCATCATAAAGTAATTTGCTATTACAAACGGATTCTATCAATATTCTTATTTAATTTTGTATTGAAACAGGCTGCAAATTTATTTTCGTGACTGTACATGAATTTGATAATGCAATTGAAGTTAAATTTCTATGGGTAGCATTTAATTAGGTGTTGTGTATGATGAATGAATGAAAGAAAGTTGTTTTTTTTTTTTACTGCGACCTAAAAGATCTATTGTCCACGGAAATGTTTAAAAAATGTTGCACTGTCTTAGAAGAATATAAAAATACATACTTTCAAGCGCAATTTTAACTGGCTGAAGAACAAAAATTTTAACCTGTGTTTATTATTTTAAATTAAAAGAAGCAAGTTAAAAAGAAACTATTTTCTGAAAGGTTTTTATGTATTTTATTTTCTAGATCTTATTAAGGAACATTGATTTCTTATGGTAAATCTCCACACTGTACCTACATATGTATGCACATACATACAAATAGATAAACATTGTTTCACTTACTCTTCGATTGCATTGAGTATAAAACTATAAAAAAAATAAAAAATTTGAATAAGACTCGGCTCTATTTTTGGTAAAAGAGAAACAGTCAATTGAATTTTTCTAAAAAAATTACAAGATGTTAAAATAGTCTTTATTTATAAAATGACCTTAAATTAAATATTATTAGCTTTTGTTTTTCAAATATAATAAAGTATTTAATTTTTTTGTCATATTGTGTAAGGTTGTAAAATTGAAGTCAATGTTACAATGGAGGTGACAATGGTGCAGTGGATGTAATGCTAGACTGCTAAGCTAGAGGATGTAGATTAGCAGTCTACCTTTAGGCATTGCCTTTTTTCTATTTCCTTCACTACTTGACGCTTTACGCTACCAGTGGAAAATAATAATTGTCCATTGCTACGAAATCTTATATCCTATTCTTTTTCTTCTTCTTACGGTGGCACGTGGTCAGATTTTCCAGAAAATAACTGAGATACTAAAAACTAAAGATGTGAAATCACTCAAATAGGTATAATTTATTGTTAGGAATGTTGTGATTTACCTTAGCTTTTAAATCACTGTTTTATATTTTAGGAGTAAAGAAAAGAAATGATATTGAAAATAACCTAAAAGACAAAATTTGAATTCAGAACTACAAACAAAAAATCTTTAATCTTAATTGATCGTTCCATAGTCCAAAACAAGAATATTTTTTTAAGAAAAAACATTTTGATAACAATCTGTATCTGTACCTTATAGATAATTATCTTAGATTTAGAAGTTAAACTATCGCGTCATAGTTTTTTAAATCAATTCTTCAAATTTATTTCGTTTAATACCTATTGCAATTGTAAGTAAATGGTACATTTTTGACAGATATCGAATTGACATGTGTTTTTTTTTTTTTTTTTCTTTTCAAAAAAATAAAATTTGTATTTTGACTTGAATATGCCGGGAGTGGTTTTTAAACAATATAACTGTTAACACATGCTACGTTTTCGGCACATACCAAACTGACAGTTTTTATTACAAAAAAGAAAAACAAACCTAAACTATGATTTACCAAAAAGTGTAAAAATTTTTTTAATGTTATTGACTTTAAATATATTTAATTTATTTTTTTAATACATTTGTCTACCAAAAAAATAATCAAAATTGTTTTCCACAAGAATATCTCGAGACATTTCTAGTAATTTTTTTTATAAAATTATAATATTATCACTTAACATCAAAAGTAAATCTATTAATAGGTATCAAAAATAAATATTTTTCGCGTTGCATTGGAGATGTGTACATTATGCAATTTTTTTTCAATATGAAACGTTTTCTATTTATTCTGAGAGTTTGTTCTGGTTTTAATTAAGGAACATATAATGCATTGTTGGTAGTTTTGCAATCAACACATTTGATAATTAATTTCTGTCTTGTTAGTCATATTCAATTTCAATTTATGTAGCTGTTGGAATACTTGTTCATTATTTTTAATAAAAACTTTAATATTTGTTCATTGAATAATACACCTTTTTCAGAACACAAGTGAAGGAGGCATTAACATTCTATCGTCGGTATGTCGAACTTTGAGCCTAGCACATTTTTCTCTATCGTTTCCGTCAAGACAGCATTGGCAGCTGAGTATCATTAAAATGTCTAACAGTGCGTATGTATCATTTGTTTTAGATGAAATATTTTTACCTGCCGTAAAAGCAACTAAGGATATAACAATACTAGAACTCATCCTTAAACTTATTTGCGAAGCTTGGATAGATTATATTTATACACAGAAAATTAAGTTTTCGACAGCCGGCGCATTAGCGTTATTGAATGATTTTCAAGAAGTAAGAGACTGGTTATCTAAACTCCCTAATTTACCAGCCTACCATACAAATATACTCTTAAACCACGAAGTATTGCACATGTGCAAGGGAGTGGGAAAAATACTTGTAAGAAAACCAAAGGAAATTATACAAATTATTCACTCACCGAAACACCAAAATTCATCACTTCAAGGTAAGGCTATTTTACAGAGAGCAGAACAAACTCTGTTATTAAACGACGGATTATCAACATTGTTTTTGTATTTATAAATATAATACTTATTATTCACTGTATTAAAATTACTGCTGCATAGCTAGTGCAGCAAAATTATGCTAGGCAAAAAACAACAATTTGATTGCTGGTGATAAAGATATGTATAAAAAAAATGTGTTTGATCGTTTTATTGAGTTGAATGCTGCACTTGCTATGCAGCAGTGCATAAAACACAACTATTGTTATTACATAAATACTTATATTAATTAATACAAATACAAAAAAGGTGAAATGTCCATTCTTATTATAAAGGGGAAAGTGTGTGTGTTTGTTTGTCGATCTTTCACGGCAAAACGGAGTGACCAATTGGCGTGATTTTTAAGTGGAGATAATTGAATAAGTGGAAAGTGACATAGACTACTTTTTGTCTCTTTCTAAGCCCTCACTTCCCTAAAATAGGAGGTGGAAGTTAATATGGAGTATTCCGCGAGGTGGAAAGCTAAAAATTGGTATGCAGACTATTTGTGATTAACAAGAAAATCGTGAATCATTTTTTTTTTTTTGAAATCTGCCCCAACCCCAAGAGGGGGTCAAATTTTATATGGGACTTTTCTCAGTTTTCAAGGTAGGAGCTTAAAATAGTACACAGACTCTTACCAACTGTTACCAACCAAAAATACCTGCCTTGTACATTTTGGAAATCTTTTGAAAAGGGTGAAAATGTAATGATCTCACGAATCCCAATCATTCCCACAGATCTATCGTTCCAGTTTAAAAGGATACAATTTCCTCTTAAGCTCAGTTTCGCGATGACCATATTAACAAAGCGCAAGGTCAAACATTAAAGTTGACTGGGGTGAACTTAGAAATGGACAACAAGAATCTTTACATTCTATCCCCAAATGGAAAGACATATACTCGTAATATCGTCTACAGTAGCATATCAAAATAATATTCTGTTCCGAGTCCTCTTCTGTGTTCAATAAGGAAAGGGGAAAGGTGTTACCACGAATTTAACGCGAGCAAAAGCTATTTAAATAAATCTTTGTTAAAACGAAAATTATAAAATAAAATAGTGTTTTATCGTTCTTTTTGCATTGGGGAATTGCACATCAAATGAGGTATTTTAGTAATTAGGTTTTATAAGAATGGCAAATCACAAACCTTAAATTAATGCAGTAGAATCTTATTATAAATTAAGGTATTTTTTTATTCTATATTCTATTTTCTTCTTCTTCTATTTTTTGTTAAAGGTTCAGGGTCATCACTAGAAACTCAGCTGCCTTCAGAAATGTTTGTTTCAAACCAAAACAGTTGGCTTCAGCTAAAGGCATCATCAGGAAAGTTTTCATTTTCAGTGTGTTGTTCTTCAAACGCTGAAATGAATTGATGATGATTCGTATCAAGCTATTAAATTTGCAAGCGATTACAACAAGAAAATAATGTACAAACAAGAATAAATTAAAGATGATATATACACGAGTAATAAGAAATACAATACAAAATTATTAGAATAAGCAATTTATTACAAAACGTGGTTCTTAAAATTTAGTTTCTTATGATTTTAATACTTAGGCACTTACTTACCGTGTTTGATTGGTAATCATTATCTAGAGCAGTAATTTGAGTTTAAAAAAAAGCTTTATTCACTTTTTATCTCAATTTTAATTTTTGCTTATTCTAAGAATGATATTTATACAATATGAACCATATTAAATCATTTCTTGCTTTGTTACTTGTAAATTCTATGAGAACTGTTTGTAACTAAATGTGAAAATAAAATAAATCTTATATTTTTCTGTCAATCTTGATCAAAAAGTCCAATGAAACAAATCATCTTATTTTATTCTACCTAGATTCTTATAATGAACTCTCAGTTCATTCCATAAAATTCCGGGAAGATTCTCTAAGTTGCCTATTTAGCTACGTACATATGAATAACAACCTGTTTTAACATGGACCAATATTGGCGTGATGGACAATGGACTGTACGCGCGTGTTTCACTTATATACTTATGTCGTCGAACATCATTATTTTTTTTTAATTTTCGTAGCAAGCAGTATGTCAAAACAAATTATGGCTATTACAATCAGTAACGAAATTCTTAAAGAGGAAGAAAAAAACTTTATGGGTGAATGCATAAACAACAAACTAATTCTACAAACCTTTTTAATTTAAAGTCTTGCATTCACATGATCGAGCATTGCGGTTAACGAGCCATGTGTTTTCATGTGAACCTCGCTAATGTAAACTGTCATTATTGTATAATGTTTCCACAATGTGTAACGAATTAAACAAAAACAAGTCTTTCAGTGAACGATATCGATGGCACGATCTCTTTGGAAAATTGTCAGGTGCTAAAAGGGAAGCTCCAATTGTGCTTTATAAGTATAATGATGGAAAACCACGGACCACCTCCAGTCACAAACGATGGAGAATGGAATCAAGGTCACATGGAGCTAGCACTGAACTCTGCATCTACGCAAGTCAGGTAAGAGGGTTGTCAACAAGCGACTCGAAACTAAATTGGGATACGAGGCAAGACTCGCTTCGAACTCTAATTAAAATAAGAAATAACATGAAATCTATACGTCTTTCAGAATTTATGACAAGAGATCTGGCCCCATTAAAAGGGGTGAGTACCTTCTAGACTACTTGCTAGTAAAAAAATTAGAGATTTTTAATGTAGGGAACACCTCCACATTACTTTTGACACGACGAAAACAATAATGAACTAAAAAATCCTACTGTTATTGTGAAAAAAGAGTTGGGCGCCTAGTGACATATTATATTATGTAGGTATATCGGACGCCCCACGCTTTTTTCACAATAACACTAGTATTTTTAGTTCATTTTTGTTTTCAGCTTAATTTAAAAATTATTTCTAATGTTTTTAGTTTGATGTGCTAAGCGTGTATTATTATATTTATTTTTCATTTTTTAGTTCGATAATATGTTGTCAAAAAATTATTTTTTAAGTTTTCTAAATTTTATTTAAAGAAAAAGATCAGCCATGGTTGGGATTTGAACCCACGACCCTTGTCGAATCCGACGCCAAAAATGAAACATGGACACGCGTTAACCCACTGAGCCACCACAATGCTTAGAACTACGATAGTCTATTAATATTTATATGCTCATAATAAAAGCAGGTAGAAGCTGTGGGATGAAAATATTTAATCCTGGTAATCCTGATAAGGATATTTATATAAACTTATGAAATTATTGTATTGCCATCGGTTCTTGATTGTACACATACAAAGTTTTAATAAAATCTGTTCGTGTAAAGTTAAAATCGAGTGTAAAGGAGTCGGTTACATACATACATCTATACATACATAAATACCTACATACATACACACATACATACATACATACATTCATACATACGTGAATACTTACATACATACTTACATACAAATGAAGCTAATATAAGCGTGTTAAAAATAGGGATCCTTACTTAAACAAAGTTTTTATAAAGGAAAATTTATTCTAAAAATCTGAAAATGTCGGGAAATTATAAATGATTCTGCAAAAACACCAAAAATTAGAAAAAGTTTTACATGATTTAATGATTTTGAACGACTTAAAGGTAAAACATTTATTTTGAAGTTATGAAAATTTCGGATAATTGTAAAAATCATCATTTTACTTTTCATCCATTTTGGGTATTCTCACATTAAAATTTGAACTATCTAGGTTTTATTACTAGTGTGGAGATTATGTTAATGTGTTTAATTTGGGCGAGACGAAGTTTGCCAGGTCAGCTAGTTAAAATATATATAAACAAAAGCCAACTGATAACACTACTTATTTAACACTTGTCTTAAGAGTGAATGAAATGTGACTTACAATTCAGTCTTACGGAGTAAAAAAAATAACTTAAAAATATAACTGTTTAAGCTAATGGCCCACGCCCTCTTTGCCTAACGGCACTCAAAATATTCCATAACGGATTCCCACGCCATTCTTGCTTACCTTGCAAATACCAATCACAAACGAAAACACCCCTCTTCCCGTCACCAATAGAAAACTATAAGCTTCTTCATATTTCATTTAACCCAGACGAAATATGAATATTTTGAAAACAATATTAATTGTGCAAAGGCAATGCATTTTACAATCATTAGTATATCTGAAGTAGGTATAATTTAAAGTCAAGTTTAAACCTAGAGGTAGTTCTAATCGAACAAGTTAACTGTAAGGTGCAGCCACGCTCAAGACAGCGTTCTTACTTTTAGCAATTAAACATTTAACATTTTATATGTAATATTGATAATAATAAAATAAAATAACATACAAAAAAAGAAAAAAAAAACAAGTACCTATGTATATTTTTTTTAAAATTATTATCCGTTCGTTGACGCGATATAATTTTAAAAACGAAAATGAATAATTAAACAAAAATAAAATCTGTTATCAAATTTAAATAATATTTTATTATTTGGGTATGACTGTAAGTAGTTCAAAGTTATCAACAATGTATAAATTCTGTAAAGCTACAATTATACCGTCAACGCGTGTAATGTCTAAGTCAAAGCTTTTAGGACGCGTTGAACATCGTTAAGCGTAATTTTTCATAATGGCGTTAGTTCTTACAAACAAAAATGCATTCCATCAGGGACGGAATGATTTTTGATGGTATAAGTTACCATCAAGGACGACATAAAACTATTTTTTTATTTTCCGAATTAATTTTGTATGCACAATTTGTTTAAAAAAATGTTTACTTTTGATGATAATTCACCAGAAAAGCGAGAACATTTTTTGATTCAGTACATCATTGAAGATCTGCACTTAAGCTTTGTATATATATATGTATGTATGTACATATAATAATATAGTATTCTCATGGAACAGAATTTTGTGTTACCGGAGGAGGTTGCATTGGGGGCATTAGTTGTACAGAAATTTATCACTTTAAGAGAACGAGTCAAACGTCAAACTTTATATGTATAATAATAAAGATTGAAAGAGAAAATGTTTATTCTTTTAATAATCCGTTTATTATGAGATCATGATACAATCTGACGGTATTATGGATTTGTCAAGAGCTTAAATAGTGTTCTTGCAGGTTGCAGGTGCACATCTACACAGAAAATTGGCTGAGACATTGGCTTAGACAATTCTCTAGAACGAAGTGTGATAGTTTTGTTTGTTGACGAATTAGCTTGGACAATTTCTCTATGTTTTTTTTTGTTTTTTATTATTTTGCAAATTGTTCTTAAGGTAGTAGGTGGGTTAGTAAAAGGAGTTTTGCAGGTAATGTAGTGTCTGCCAATACTATATTAAGTACTATAAATGTGTTGTCTGGCAATACTGTCATGAAAATATAAAGATGTATTTAAGGAAATAAAGAAGGAGCACTTCGTATAGGTACTATCACTACACTGCACGGTCGTCTTTTTTATCTATTTTCTCTAGATACTACAGGTAGGTGTTGCTACTTGATATATAAGTTATGAGAAATAAAATAAAACAAATTGGCGACGAAAATGATGTTTAAATATTTCAAAGGAATATAATTTAATAATGACGTTTGTTTTTTTGTTTGCCTTATTTTAATTTTTTTTAATCTTCCCTCCCTATTAACTCTATATATCCGTTTCAAATTTTTTGCGTTGACATTATTTTCCAATTAATTTTTTTTTTTCCTTTCCCGACTGTACTATTCTAATTTATATACAAGCAATATAAAACATTAATGAAATCAAAGATTTTTGAAACATGAAATGCAGATTTGGTATTTATAAATCAATATATGTATTTCATAGTAATAAAATATCATATAAATTATTTTCTTAGACGTACCTATTATAATATTTTTTGTTATATTATTATATTTATTGTTTCTTATTGATTGCACTTCATTACCTACTTTTGGAAGCGATATAAAAATACATTTTTTAAGAAATAGTTCTATAAATGGAAACTATTTCAAAATTTAAAGAATTTAATATTCACTCTTGTTTTGAGATTCGCTTTCGATCGAAAGTTAGTCGAATTCTAGAAGATCTTATTTTGTGATTTGAAAGTTCGCCGATTCAATCGAAAGTTCATTTATTTTTAAAAACTAAGTAAACTTTGACTTTCGAATGATTCGAATTAAATGTCATTTTTGTGTCGTTCACATATTTCATGGTCTGCTATTACACGACGACTCATGAGTCGTGACTCATCTTCGAATTCTGCTTTGAAATTTCATCCTTTGAGTCGAACACTAGTCTGCTATTACACGACGACTCATGAGTCGTGACTCTTCTTCGAATTCTCTTTTGAAATTTCATCCTTTGAGTCGAACACTATTACACCTTGACTCTTAAGTCATGACTCTAATTTGACAACTTTCTTTAATTCAAATTTCGTTGTTTGCGAAATCTTATATTCAGTCTCGCTCTTTCAACTATAAAAATATACATGTGAACTCGAGCACACCGAAAAAAAAATAAAGAGGATAAGCAAAATAACAAATGAGTGAAAATAAAATGTCAAAAATGAGTCGTAGAAAATTTGCCCGCGACTCACAGGGCAAATTTTCTTCCGTTTCATTTTTTCGAATTTTGTATCTCTCTTGGACCAACGTAGTTCGAAAAGAGTCACGACTCATGAGTCGTCGTGTAATAGCAGACATGGTGAATAGCTAAGTCTGCTTTGTGACTTTCGATGGTCCATTGAAGATGTACAGTGCAATGAATCAATACAAAGCGGCCCTTAGATTATCATTATTATTGAACAATGTGAACAATGAACGTAGTGACAACATTAGTGAATGCGCCCAATATTTGATATTGGAGAATAATATTGATAGTGTAGGGCTCATATTGCTGCATTGTACAATATAATTTATAAAATCAAAACCCTTTTGATATTTATAGTGCAATGAAAAATATTGTATAGTCTGTGGATGGGTTTGCACAATATTTTGTCATTTTTCTTGAATTGTCGAGGTGTGAAAAAATGCCGGCGGCGGCGTTGAGAAATATAAAATGAAATAAATACAGCAACAAGAATATTAAAAATGATCAGTATGAAAAAATGCTTGGGAAATACACCAAAATATATCCCGAAGCAGATAAAAGGCAATTACTCCAAAAACTCAATCCTTTGCGCACCAACTACAGAAAGGAGTTTAAGAGTTAAAAAAAAATCCTTCATCCATGTGCGTTTTTTTTCTGTTTTGAAGAAATAGCAAGTGCAAGTGCCACAAAAAGAATCCAATTTATCACTAATGATCTGTCAACTGATTTATTTTGCAAAATAATGAATTAAATATTTCTCGACATCTTTCTGACCCCACATTGACATGTACTAATAAATTGACTACAAAACAAATAGAGCATATTTCCAAAGAAATAAACATGTCAACATTATTGTACAAAACGTATGTACAAAATTTATTCATTATCAAAAATAATTTCTTCATATAAAGGCGCTTAACAAATTAGTTGTGCCTTATAATCACCAATAAAAAAGTACATCCCTGTTACAAAGCAACAAAATTTGACATATTATAATGCATTACAGATATTTCCAAAAAAAAGTATTTGCTTGTTTTCAATAATTTAATAGTTAATTTAGAGTGTAAATTGTGTTACTTTATTAGCAACATTAAGTACAATCAATTTTCATCACCAACAATATAACCAAATTTGCTTGTGAAAAGAAATGCTTCTATCCGCCTTTCCCGTTTTATTTTCACGTAATTTTACACTGCACTTCATATTTTTTAATTGCTCCTATCAAATATGGACAATTGTTTTGATAAATAACTTAAAATAATTATTATTTCGATTTATAAACTATGTTTTATTAATAATTCATTTTCACTGTTTTTTTTTTGTTATTAAAAATTTGACATCTGTGACCATTAACTAACGTCGTTTTCAATTGGCAATCTGGAATCAGAAAAAAGCATTCTCAAAGCGTTCAATTGGGCAAAAGTGACAGTTCTAATTCTGAAAAAGAAGAGATTTCTCTTCTGGATTTGAAGTCAGAAGCAAAAACAGAATCACTCACACATTCAAATGTCGTTTTCAATTGGCAATCCGGAATGAGAAGTAGAAGCAGAATCCCAATTGAACACTTTTTGTGAATTCTGAAAAATTTGAAGTTTGGTGTGACTGTATTGGTAGTTTTGCAATCTTGGCTTTTTGGAAAACTCCTGCAATAGAAAATTAACTGCATCACTTGATGAAGAAGACGACTCCAACAATGTTTCTAACAAATTAGGAACAATTGCTAAGATATTGTCAATATTATTATCCATTTTTTTATAGTTTAGTTTTAATTTCAGGCAACCACTTCACAGTTCGCACAATTTGTTAGTTCAAAAATATGACATTTGTCAAGTGTGACATGTAAAATCTGTGAATGTGTGAGTGATTCTGTTTTTGCTTCTGACTTCAAATCCAGAAGAGAAATCTCTTCTTTTTCAGAATTAGAATTGTCACTTTTGCCCAATTGAACGCTTTGAGAATGCTTTTTTCTGATTCCAGATTGCCAATTGAAAACGACAAAAGATTTTACATGTCACACTTGACAAATGTCATATTTTTGAATTAACAAATTGTGCGAACTGTGAAGTGATTGCTTGAAATTAAAACTAAACTATAAAAAAAATGGATAATAATATTGACAATATCTTAGCAATTGTTCCTAATTTGTTAGAAACATTGTTGGAGTCGTTTTCCTCATCTTCTTCATCAAGTGATGACGATGCAATTGATGCAGTTAATTTTCTATTGCAGGAGTTTTCCAAAAAGCCAAGATTGCAAAACTACCAATACAGTCACACCAAACTTCAAATTTTTCAGAATTCACAAAAAGTGTTCAATTGGGATTCTGCTTCTACTTCTCATTCCGGATTGCCAATTGAAAACGACATAAGAGCCGTACTCACATACACTATATACATATGTATGTATGTGATAATCTACTCTTCATTGTATTTCTTCTTCATGAACTAAACCGTAAACTTTCAACTGTCTACTTATTTTTTATAGGGTTGACAACACTACTGCAGAAATGGAAGCCAATTTATATCGTGCTTTAATTTTGGGACACCCTTTATTAATTTTCAACTATGACCGATAAACGTGTAATTATTTTGCAAAAGGTGACTCTGATTACATACTCTTTTTACTACTAGTTAACTATAAGAATCCATCAACAGATTTAAAAAAACACACACACAGTTTCAGAATATGAATTATTTCCATGTTTTCCCTACTGTCTGGCGGCGCTTCCTACCCCTAATCAATCAATGTGACTTGGATTTATATTGATGAAGTGTTAACATCATTTATACGCGCTCGATAATAATTCTCCAGCTCAGGAAATCATGTCTCAACAAAGCATTGTGACTTTCCACGATTGGTGACTATTTTAAAATAAATTTAATTTAGGTGCTAAGTTTTCTTAAACTGTTTATTGTCTCCTGCAGTTACATATTATTGTACATCATAATTTAATTGTCAACAATCATAAATAATAAAGATTTATATAATTATTTTTAACTTGCAATACACAAAAATATTTGCATAAGGCACATGAAAAAGCCTGAGTATACGGAGGGGTGATTGATTTCTTCACTATGTATTTCACTTTACTTAAAATATGTAGTTGACAAAGTATTAAAAAACAACCAGTCTTATGCTTTTTAAAAATTCTTTACTTTATTTATTCTTTAATAAAATCTTTTTTATAAAGAAAAATTAACATATTTTTAAATTTTGAAAAATTAAAAAATAATAATTTCTATACAAAGTAATAAAAAAAACTTGTGAAATGTCTTCTAGGAGACTGTACACACTGAATGCTTTATGAAATTATTTTTTTATAAACTTCAGACTGATCTTCAAAGCTTTACAAAATTCAAAGACATAGAGAACAACAATCATACGAAATCGTGAAGTTGTTAGTATGTCTCATACTAAAAATTATGCTTGTATGATTAATAATTCTGTATGTATAATTGCTTAGTCTCATTTTTTAAATACATTATTGTGCTTTGCATTTTTTATATTTTTAATTGTTCATTCATTAAACAAAAGTCAGTAAGAAAATTAATAAGAAAATAAATCTTCTAGAAAAAATCACCAATAGCAACGAAACTTTTAGAAGAATGATACAATTCTTTTTTATGTTTGCATCTGTAATATCCCCACTAATATCCCGAGCGGTAACTTAATATTTTAAAATACATTATTAAGTAAAGTGTATTATACACATACGTGAAGGATTTATCCTAAAGTTATGTACAGAAAACCTTTTAAGCCCCGGTTTATTAAAAAAAAAAAAAAATGTGAAAAAAATATTGCATTGAAAAAAAGTTTCTTTAAACATTTTAAATGTTTTAATCAAAAAAATCACAATGAAATGTTGAATTTTAATATTATAGATATTACATTATAAACTTTAACTGGTTTTATCTAAAGTTGGAATTTCTGGTTGCATTCTGAGAACTTGTAACCTTGGGTTATAGTACCCTGACAGGTAGTATATATCATTATTATCATATGAATCTGAACCAAAATTTTGAATATATACTGAAAATTCTACGACTTCACATCTATGGGAAATCGTTTGAACATCATTTTCGTCTTCATGTGGTGAGTCAAATAAGGCTCCCTATAAGAGTTTTTAATTAGAACGAATATAGCATTAATTTATCAAAATCAATTTCGATTCTACTTACAGGGTATTTTAAAGCAGGACATCCGATTGTTTCTTCGGGATGATAAAACCAACGAACTCTAACAATTTTATTGCTAGACGTCGTTTCCCACAATGCTTCTATTCGACCTACATATGGTCGATCAGGTCTTCCAGTAGAAAGAAAAACTGCACACTCACCAACCTTAAAAAAAAAAAAAAAAACAAATTATAAGTTTTTAAGTACTTGAAATTGTTTTATACATACTGTTATTGTTTCTTTTCCTCTCGATATTGATTTATAAAATTGCTTTTTTGCTCTACCCTTTAAGCCGGCCTTACGATATGTTTGTCCGAGCCAACCCCATAGTTGACGTTCTGGCAAAAATGCTGCTATTTTACTTCCTTTGCCACTATTATAGTCTATTTTTGTATGTTTTGCCTATAATATAAAAATATTTACTTATATATCACCAGTACTTTGATAGAAGTCTTGTAGACTAAAAATTAATTAATGAGTTGTAAAAAAGACGCATACATAAAATGTGAAAACTAAAAGGGCCACTTTCCACTGCAGAAGCACGCGAGAAAAATTATATCACTTACGAATTAAAAAAAAACCTTAAAATTTTTTTATTATTTAACTAGTTTTCTGTGAAAACTAAAAGGGCTACTTTCCACTGCAAAAGCACGCGAGAAAAATTATATCACTTACGAATTAAAAAAAAAGCCTTAACATTTTTTTATTATTTAACTAGTTTTCTGTTTACCCTGAATATGACCGTATATCATACCTAATGCTAATTAATTCCCCTTCATTATTGAAATAGCGTCTTATGCTACTTTTTTACAACATCTTTAAAAGAGTAACTATCCCACAGGTATGGAAAACTGCCATCCTTATCCCAATCCCTAATCAACTTCTTACATTCATCAACGGCTATAGACTAATATTTCTTCTTCCATGTTTAACTAAATTGATGGAAAAAATTATTGCAAAAAGATTGCTCTGGTTTTTAGAAAACCAGCACGTATAAAACACTTTAAATACAATCTTCAGTAGAATTAATGATTGGTGCTCTAATCCGGAGCTTTAATTTAAACAAGACTCGAACAATATCAACTTAGCCAAACTAAACAAAACAACAACATATTCAAGAGATGTACAACAATTTTCTACACAACACCTGTGAAATACCTTTTACAGACGCGTCAAAAGATGATTTCATTTTCCCTTCCTACTTCACTATTTTCTCAACAGAAGCTCTGGCAACTTCAGAAAAATTGCCCAAAACAGCGAAATATCATATGTAGTGACATCTATCAATAATAAAAGAAATCCTCAAAACAAGAAATGTATCAATATTGATCAGCTCCATTCGGAATATCCTAATCAACGAAAAAAAAAAACATCTTATATTGGTTTGGGTGCCAGATCACAATGGCATACAAGGGAATGAAATAGCCGACAGAGAAGCGAAACTAATTTATTTACTAGCCAACGACTCCCACACAAAATTCTACGACCCTGAAACAAGGTTATCCTAAGAATAACCTACAACCATTGGAAACAAGACAAACCTCCACAAATTGGCTATCCAACGCAGAAAGAATTTTTCAATTCGATCACGCAGTTCCTGAGATCAGGGTGTTGAAACAAATAACGGAAGCCCTCAAAGATGAATATTTTCCCCCGTTCTTGCAACATTTTCCGCTTATTCTTCGCTAATATTGTTCGCAGCGTGATGTTATATAGCCCATAGCCTTCCTCGAGAAATGGACTATTCAACACAAAAATAATTTTCAAATTCGAACCAGGAGTTCCTGAGATTATTGCGTTCAAACAAACAAACTCTTCAGCTTTATATATTAGTATAAAAGTATAAATAAAGTATAATATTAGTATATATATATACAGTCATGGACATTAAGATAGGAACACTACTTAAGGTTTTAAGAATTCAAGTACTTTATTCAATAAAAACTTTAAATAAATTTTAATTTGGACTTCAATTTGTTTTTTCTGTTTTTTTTTTTTGTATGTATATAGATAGTATAGATTTACATATAATAAAATCTTGTACTCTCTATTATCTCCTGTATCCGAACAAAATATTATACAAGTACATTTTTTGTTACAGTTATACTTAGAAAAAAGTTTAACCACAGTAGTTGCCGTTGCCGTTGCCCTTGACCGCCCGCCCAATAGACTGAGAATCTTTTCAAATACTTATTTATTTAATTTAAAATTTGTATTATATAAGCCGAAAGCTCTGGTAGCTAGTGCTCTATTTTTATATTATATTTAACATTTGTGTATCCTTTAATAAATTATAATTATAATAATTTTTTTGTTTACATAAATGTCCGTGAATCCTTAAATTTTCTATGAACAGATGCCGTCAGGAAGAAGAAGCGTGGTAATGTTTGCACCAAAGGTAGCGCAACTGGTCCTAGTGCCAAGGACTCCAAACGCACAGGTCGAAATTAAAAGCATGCTGCTACCCATTCAAAGTCAGTCTGTGGGTCTTCAAAACCAGCAAAGGCAGCAGTCACCTGTAGGGTGTATTATCTCTAAACTCGGCTGACGACCTTAGTGGAAAGACTTTAAGGGCGCGCTGACGGAGAAGCCCTTTAAGATCAAAGTTAAGTCACGAAATAAGACCGAACGTAGGGCAATTATAATTACATTACATTTTCTGGCGCTACAGCTTATAGTCAGGGCCGAGTGACTTACAACTCTCAACCATTCCTGTGTGCGAGTAATGGCAGGGATGCAGGGTTTTATGCCGAATTCGAACGGAAACATTTTTGAGAAAGCACTTTTAATGACAAGACCACTCTTGGAGGATTTGTCAATTCCCTCGCAAGAGGTAGTACCTGTAAAAAATTTCAGGTGGCAGGGGCAGGAATCGAACCCAAGACCTTTGGCATAAAAGTCCAACGCACTAACCATCACACCACGCGTACTACTTTTTTTTGCAGGGCAAAACAATTACAATTACAAAATCGCACGAAGAAACTGGCCCAACTCAACTCAAGGAGGTGGCGTCGTTATTTTCGGAACAAAGAGCATTATTTTTAGAGTATAAAATTACATGTACATACAGTACAATAGCAAACTACGCAGTTTCTTTGCACAAACGTAAGACACTAAAAACAAGCACGTTTGTTTTTTAGACGTGCAGTTTTCAAGAATAAATAAAACGCATATAATTTAATGTTTTGGCCAAGAATTAAGCTTTACTATAAATATTTGCCATTGTTTTTTTTAAAATGATTTAAGGCAAGTGGCCACCGCGGCTGGCTCGAATAAATTTCTGCCGAGAGGCCCAATTTTCGACCAATTTTTTCAGCAATTGGGGCCGTATGTCAGCAATAAGGCACCGAATATTCTCTCCCCAGGCGTCAATCGTCTCGGGCTTATCTGCGTAGACAAGCGACTTCACATAACCCCACAAAAAATAGTCCAGCGGTGTTAAATCGCACGATATTCGTGATCGGTGGCCATCTCGATTTGGGCCCATTCAACGAACGTGCCACGCGCTTGATATTCGGCATCAATACATACTATAAATGGACCTTCACGTTATTTTTGGGGGTTAATGATAGGCCAAGATATTTATAGTACTCCACTATCTCACCTGGTTCTCTTTCATACCTCCACCTATAATTTCCGTGCCGCTGTCTCTTTTCGTCTGCTAAAGACCATTATTTGATATTTACTCCGATTTACTGTTAGGCTCCGCTAAAAGTACAATGTTTTCTGCATAGATCAGTACTTTTATTCTGAAATTACGCATTTCAAAAACCCCCTACACACTCACTAAGTATGTCATTTTTATCAACCCAGTTCGTCAGTCGCTTGACAAGGATACTTCCAAAAAACCTATTTAGAAGTGAAATTCCTCTATAGTTTTCAACCAAGTTTCGGTGTCCTTTTTTAAAAACTGGTAGTATAACAGCTGACTCGATATTTCAGGATATTTTCTTCGTTCTTAGAAGATAGTTGTCGAACTCCTCAGTGAATTACTTATAAAACTCATGTGGTATGAGATCTTCCCCTGGTGCTTTGGATTTCTTCATTTAATTAAGCTCTGGGGCCTAACCATGCAACTCAATTCTATAGTAAAAATATTCGAATTCGAAATTCTGGACTCTATAACTCTTTTAATGACGTTTTAATAAGCGATAATCGAACAGCTCTAGTCATGCCAGCTTGGTTTTTATGTACTTTTGTATAATCGGAACCACCTAACTCGAAAGTAAATGTCAAAATAAAGCAGACATCAAATGTGTTTGCGAGCAGATCGTTCGAAAATCGCAAATTTGTTGAAAAATGCTTGGCATTACTGGCGCTCTATTCTTTTTTTCATACATAGAAGCAATTAAAAGTAGAACCGCAAAAAGGTTTCGAATAGAATCAAAATTAGTATCGATTTACATAGTAGGGCCTTTGTTGCTGTAAAGGGCAGGTCCATCTCCAATACACAATCTTCACAGTATAGAAATGAAGGTGCCGTTCTTTAACAGAGATTGGAAGTGTGTTTGGAGGTAAATTGCCGGTATGTTTATCCCCTATTTTCAGTTTCGTTCCATTATTCTATATCTGAATGCTTTCCAAAATTCTTTCGTGTTATTACTTTCTATAATGACATATACTTTTTCTTCATAATAACTGTTTTTTGTTTGCAATGCAGATTGATTTAAAATATCCATTCGCTCTAGCGTACTCTTGTCTGAAAAAGACAGTGTTAAATTTTCTAAATAGCTTTACGAACGAGAACGCTTTTTTCTAGCCCGGAGGCATCACTATTAAACCATTCCTGTATTCCACCAGATGTTTTTGATTAACATTGATCTTCGACCCCACGTCTTTGTATATATGTACATATAATGGAATAGTACTATTATGGAAAGGAACAGACAGTAAGCCCTCTGTGCATGCGATTCCGAACTAATATTTAAGCTAGCGATGGGCGCATTCGAATGATTTAATCGATTATAATCGATTCAAACAACATCTCGAGATATCTCGATTCTTAAATTTAATCATTCGAATGATTTCCCGCACTCATCCTATTCCTAAGATGCATTCACTGCTCTAAGCTTAGCACAGTGAGCCCCAAATCTTTTCCACTCATGAATTGCCTGAAATGTAATCTCCCCTCCTTATTTCCAATAAGCTCATCAGCATTTCTCCTACTGTATGTCTTCTCTCTCTCATTTATTTCTCGGTGTCATGCCAATGGTTTCACTCGAATGAAAACGATTACTGTTTTCAGAAAAATTCAGAAATTCAGAATTCAGAAAAAAATTTATTTAATTTTCAAACGTCACCCAAAACATCTGAAATGAATATATACGAATAAAAGCAAGGTTAGAGTGAGATAGTTAAGAGTCACTTTTGCGAACATTTATATTTCTTTTTTCTATTCATGGTGTTATAAGAAGTTGGAAGGGAGGAAGAATTATAGGAATGAGCAAACAAAAGTACGAATTGTTATGGAGTTGCCAATTTGAAAAATCATTGAGAAAATTTCAAATAATGAAGTAAATTCAATTAGATATTTCAACTTTTTTGTCAACAATATTTTTGATATATGTATGGAATCATTTTGAGAACTTTATAAACATAGATACATATTTGCTTTTGAAGACTTAATACATAAAAAATCAAGTTCAAGTCAAATTTGTAGCTCATTTGAATGTTATTTATTCAACAATATTCAATTCAAAAATATTATTTTAAATGAAAGTAGGTATGTATTAAAACTTTATTCCAAGTCACATACAATAAAATGCCATTAAACTTGTTTTAAACTCACAAATATTAATGTAAATCACGTCAATACTGGAATTTTATTTCATTACACGTGAAAACAATGTGAACTTTTTTTAGTTCACTTGAACCTTACAACTTTACTATACTCGTGAAAAATATTCATAGTACGTGAAAATTATAATTTCGGTTGTGATGTTGTTATTTTTTCATTAAATTAAGTAAAAATCTACCTATAAAGATTTTTGCTTCAACAAAATAAAATATTAATAAATATTTCTTTAATTTCTCATAACTAAAATGTCAAGTAGCAACACCTTCCTGCAAAGCTCCGTTTACTTACCCACCTACTCCCTTTCGAACAATTTGCAAAATAATAAAAAAACAACAAAAACATCAAGGCACCAACGAATCAGTTTTTACAAAAATTGAAAAATCAATTCAAAACGAATTTGAAATAGCAAAATACCTACAATGATTAAAGCGTGCATATGTAGCTATAGCAAAATGAATAACCGTCGCTAGGCAGCCACAACCAAAATCTGAAAGCAATCGTTGTATGCAAGTATAAATACATCTATATTAAATTCTATGCGAATAATGCTAGTCAAGAAGAAACGTCAAATTTTTGTTTATGTTTACAAAACCAGTGGCTTCGGTTCCGTATTAAAATTTTCTGTTCCATGAGAATACTATTCAATTATATATAAAAAGCCCACGTTTTGTATTACATTTACCAATTTTAAGTTTAGTCTTCAGTGCTGTTTAGTGTTTAGTAGGCTTCTTTACTACAGGTTTTCCACTTAATTCTGGGATAACTTAGCTTGGTGTATTCTAACTTTTCAATTGATTCTTATATTTTTAGCTTTACTGAAACTGACATATGGTCAGAAAATGTTTAAGTGTGCACTGAGAAATCAGACACTCCACAGAAGTAATTATCCGATACTAAACAGTAGTCAATCACGGAGCTTGAGTTTCCTCTAGCAAATTTATACTCTCCTTTATGGTCCCTTTTGGATCATCCGTTAAGGATTATCAGATTATATGCTTCTGCGAAATCTAATATAGTTCTTCCTTTTCTATCGGATTTCAATTCTTTTTATGCTCGATTGTCGATAGTCTAGCATGGTAGTCCATGATCTTGATAAAAGCCTTGTTCGCCTCCAATCCTTGTGTTAAGATCGCCTATGGTATAACCTGTTACATTTTCAAATTTCATGACATCCTAATACATTTTTTTGAACCTATAATATTTGTTCAATATCACCCAAAGGAATGATGATTTCATTGACTGATAGATGATTCCACCTCCACGTTCCATTGATGAGTTATAGCGATCACAACGAAAACATTAAAAACTCTACCGTCAAAGAGTTCAATTGATTCAATACCATTGTAGAGCCATGAATTTTTAAAAAGATCAACTACTTTTGTTCGAACACCACTTGCGTTATGAAAATAAACTTTTAACGAAGATAAACTCACATTTCGTTTAATAGGTTAAATCTTTATAATAGGAGCTGTTATCCCATGTAAGTTTTTTGGCTTATAAACAAAAGTTCGGATTTTAACCCCTCTGGACCAGAAAGTGTAAGACCAAACCGGCAACATGAATAGGGACACCTATTCGATTCGAATTAATTTATAGCACAAGATCTGTGAAACGTTTTTTTTCGAGATTAGTTGACATAAAGTTTAGAATTTCATCAGCCGTTGTAGAGCCTTTGAAACTTCCAACGTGAAACCAATTTAATTTATATGCAACTTGAAGATCATTCTGGCTGGAATTTGTTCCAAGTATCACTAAGGAGCTTTCGTGTTTAGTCTTTAATTTGGCAGCGCTGTCAGCATCACCTTCAGAGAAAGCAGCAACAGAGTCGTTATCAACATCGGCATTAGGAACATCTACAACAACATCTCCAGCAGCAACCACAACACCTGCAGCAACATTCGAGTAAGAGCTTCGTCAAGAGCCAACATTGTGGAATCTTTCAAAACACATGCATCAAATCCACATCGTCAAGTTCGCTCACATCGATTTTGTCTGAGTGTGGAGATAGAGAGTGTGAGCAAGAAGGCAACAGGTCTACAGCTGTACCAGTTTCAAACAGCACAAGTTTCGTCAACTCTTTCACACAGAACAAGGCCGGTATTAGTGCGAATTTTTGCATTAGACTTTGACGAAGAAACCGGTTTTTTCACTTTGATCAAGTCGGCAAGCGCGATGATTTATTATTTATTGGTGGGGCAGGGGAAGATGCATTTCTATTTTGGGCAGGGGAAAACGAGGCACTTTTTTGCAGTGGTAGATTTATATTTATTTTGTTATTGCTCACTTGTTCGTTAACCTTTAGCTTAGAGCGGCTAACACGAGAGCTTTTCAATGCAATAGAGCTGCAAGAGGGATTGAGCCTTTTCAAATTTACTTTTATTTTCAACAAAAAAAGAGCACAAATCTTTGATTTTAGATATGCAAGATAATACAGACAACTTTTTGCATGAGTCACATTTCCAAAATAAACTATCATTTGAGTTTATAAAGGTTAGAGTTTGGTCATTAAGATTAGTGCAATCCAAATTGATAACAATGTGACAAATCCCAAAACAAATGACATTTTTCTTGAAATAGAAGAATAGAGAAATAAAGAATAGAATTAGCAAGAGAGGAAATCGATTCGACTATAACGAAAGCCAGACTGAAAGCTTTCGGACATTTAATTTTCAAACTTTTTTTCATGATTTTATGCAAAAAAGTATAATTACTTCTTTAAATGTGTAGACACAAGAGTGGTGTCACCAATTACATTCCGAGACGCTTTTATAAACAAGTTTTCCAATTTTTTTGCATTTGGTCTTTTTTCGTCAGAAATTGCTGAGTTTTGATGCTCGCACAAAAGGCAACCTGGTTGCCTTTGAGTTGAGGATTTAGTGTTTGATTCAAAAATTGGCAAAAATACTATGTCACAATCCGAAGAAGACATTTTCTTCTGGAATCTACAGCAGTGTTATACTAGTAAGAGTATCGTAGCTGTCCATCTAGATGCTTCAAAAAACGTATCTCTAATTTTAGTGTTAGATGCTAAGATATCAAAAGCAATCTGTGGAACATAAATTGGAAGTTGTGCTTTTCTTGGTTGAGCAGACTCGATTCATTTAAGCACTTTCCGATAGTTCTTATCGTGACTGTATGTAAAAAGTAGCAATTGCTGATTTGTGTATCAAAATTGTGCTATATGCCAGAACTTCATCCAACGGCAACGTTAAATTGCTAAGTAATATGTGCATACTGTAGAAAGCCTCCAGCTATCACTGAAAAGCGGTTTTTCAGACGTAGACCAAACCTGTATTAATTTTCCCCACCTCCAACTAACCTTCCACTTGAGCTGGTGGAAGATTTGTTGACACATCTAGAAGAACGTCTGGGAGATTTTCTATTTGCATTGAGGTTGTTATTGCTAGTGATCTCAGATCTGCCATCCAAAACGTTTTCTCCCAAAATGGCGCTATTACAATGTAACACCCCTTGCCGAACTTGCGATTGAAGCGGCGACAAAATATTTTAAGTCGTGACAAAACACACGACCTCTTGAGACTACAAATGTTTGCAAAATTTAGCTGGTCTAACAATATCTGTGCTTGTTGCTTGACTGTGAAGGAGTTTGGCTAAAAAGTTTTCTATTGCTTTCTGTTTTGTATTGGTCATGGTTTCCCATTTTACTCCTAGTTACTCGATTTGTTGCCTTGGACCTAGAATGTTGAAATGTGTATAATGATACTTAGCGCCATCTGCTAGCAGCTCGAGCAGTTGCAGTTATTTAAAATAAAACTCACTCTGTTCTAAACTTACATTGAATAAACACGTTTTTATTTTCTTCTCAATAATTAAAACTGCGTTTCTAATTACATAGAACTGCTTTTTGGTAATAGATCTGCCACCCCAGAAATTCTAAAGTGCTCACAACCTCCGCGGTTTGTGAATTTAATTTGTCTTTGTCCTTATGGCAAATAAAAAATCGTTTAGATAGATTAAGACCCGGATGCACACTTTCGAATGATCTCCGCGACTAAATTCCTGAAGGTAGCAAATATCTGCGGATACTAAGACAGGCCAGAGGGAAGTGTTGTCATTTGGAGAAACTGCTCGTTGTAAACAAGTCTTAGGAAACATCGATGACTTGTTGCTATTACAAGGTGAAAGTACGCTGAAAGATCTTTACCATCCAGTCGTATTTTTGAAGAAATTCTGGCACCACTGTGTAGGAAATTGATTGGAAATGTCTTGTATTCATGTAAGAATTTAGATCCCGAACGGCGAATATTGGACGAAAGCTGCCATCGGTCTTTTGAACCACTATATTAGGGGTAGGAAAATTTAAGAGAAGCTTTAGGCAAAAAGGAATCCGAACAACCGAGATGATTTTCATTATAAAGCTGTTTGCTCCCAAGGAAAGCCAAAAATATTGAAAATACCGAAGACAGCCCCCCTTGAAATGTTTGTTTTCAATGACATTTTTTGTCTTTTGTACGAAAGGAATTAGGTATTCTTAAAATCTTTGTTTACTTTCTTAAGAATCGGTCTGCCTCTGTTAAATGGACGAAAATCGCCAAATTTTCGAGAAGAATGAAATGTACCTGAAAGAGGTTGACGGAACTGAGTACTATCTTTAGATTCGTTCTTGACTTTTAAATATGGGGGTGGATTGAGCCACATAGAGGCATTACCAAGCGGGCTAATTAACGAGGTAGATTTGTCTGGTGAAAAAAAAAGAAAAAATGTTCCGAGGAGGTACTTTCTTGTATTTGCCATTTCTCCAAGAATGCGCTCTCGTCTAACCTCTATGCACTCGGCTCTCTTCCCACACACTACTTGTAACATCCGTTCCATTACCTTATAGTTCTCTGAATTTTGACCAAATAACTCTTCAATCTTATCCAGTAAGTTTGAAGAAGTAAACTCTCTTGGAGAATTATCTGCCCAGTTAATTATGGCTTGCAGGCCTGATCGCATCTGATCCTTAAAACCTGCCATAACTTCCTCCTTGATGCTAAGTCGGCTTTACCTCAATTAAGATGTTATAATTCGAAGCAGCCAAAAACACTTAAAATGACTTTGACTATTTAACATCTTTCCATGAAACAGAAAGGATATAATATATTGAAGCTTAATGAGAGTTTCAACTTTAACATAAGATGCTTGCTTTATTGCATATTTATTGTCAAGACAAGTTTTTGTTTCACGCAGATCAATAATTCTTGTCTGAACAGGATCAGTCAGGAAGGGTGTGCTTACTCTACTCGTCGATGGTAAATTCGGTTCATTGAGTGATAAAAATTGTTGAGAGGTTAAAATGTTAGGTAACTCACTTGATTAATAAGAGCATCAACTCTTGAATCTTGTTTGCATAGTTTGCGTGGACTTCTAGAGCTTCTAGAGTTCTTTGTTCCCTACAGGTGAATCTGAAACCGGGATCTCGGAAATTTTGGAATTTTTTTTGGAAACTAACTATACAATTCAATCATATTAACATTTTAAACAATTTAAATGCCAGCACAGCTGCCATTATTTTTGCTGGATTATTTTTCGCCCCTTATTGTTGTTTGAAAAGGGGAAATTTTGCTGGGCTAGCTACCCAGCAGTGAATAAAACACAGCTTATATTATACATGTAAATGTTAATTTTACCCTCTCCGTCTTTATTTCTTTTGAAATACTATTTAAGTGATATAAAATTTTAAATTCTTGAACTATCTGCCCAAATTACTTACAATTACTAATTTTTAATCGTTTACATTACTCACACGTGGTAATTATAATAATTTTTATTAAGTAAAGAGTTTGGAAGTGTTGAAACATTTATGAACAATTTTTCTAATTCTTTTGAGTGTGACAAGTGAATACAAACATTCTTCATCCCGCAATCGTGGGGCTGAAAATCAATGCGGGAAAAATAAAGATGTTCAGCCTCGGGAGCTCGCAATCATCCGCTCTGATGAACATTGGTCAACAAGCAGTAGGGAAAGTAGATAGCTTCCAATACCTTGGAAGTATCGTCCCTCCTAAAGGAGGAACAGAACTAGACATCGTCAGCCGCATCGAAAAAGCAAAGGCTGCGTTCGGGATGTTGTCCAATGTTTGGAGGAACAAATCTCTCAGTTTGAACACAAAGCTACTACTGTTAAACTCTAACGTCGAATCAGTTCTGCTATATGGTTGCAGCACCTAGAAAAGAACTACTAGAATAACCAGGAAACTGCAAACCTTCGTTAATAATTGTCTTCGAAACATCTTACGGGTTTTCTGGCCTAATCGTATCTAGATCGAGGACCTACATAGACGAACAGGTCAGGAACCCATAGATACCATTATACGAAGGCGCAAGTGGCAGTGGATTGGACACACGCTTCGAAAAGGTAATGACTGCATTGCAGGCCAAGCGATGCAGTGGAACCCACTCACACAAGAAGGAAGAAGAGAAGGTAGACCGAGAAGCACGTGGAGAAGAACAGTTGAGCAGGAATCTGCGAGATTGGGAAAGAGCTGGAGGAAGCTCAAACACATCGCTGGAAACCGTACACGATGGCACGTAGGTGTAGTTGAGGCCCTATGTCCCGCTAGGCAACACCAACGAACTTCGTAGGTCTGATGATATAAGTAAGTAAGTAATATTACCTCAGAAAAAGAATCTCTTTTTATTGATCGTTTCCTTGAACATGGTCTCTTTCAAATAAGTAATATCTCCAATAATTTAAATAGACAGCTTGACCTCATTTTCTCTTCTGACCTTATAATTCAATAGTTACCGAAAGTCCCCTCCTTCTTTCCACCTTGGACCGTTTTCACCCCCCTCTATCTCTTATTTTCACCCTCGATCAAGATATATTCACCACTGATCCTGAAATCTCTTTCCATTTTAATTTCCGTAAAGCGAACTTTAGCCAACTCGAAATCCTATTAATTGATATCTATTTTAGCCTTTTTTTTATCCTTCAACACCCCAATCGACATTGCACTAAAATTTTTCTACTCTACAATTTTTGAATGCTTGCTCCTATGCGTCCCTTACGTGCCACAAAGGAATTGTTTATCTTCACCCCCATGGTACACCAAGGACTTGAGAACTTTGGTTAATTTAAGGAATAGGTTATGGAAATCTTATTTGAAATCCCAATCAAATTCTGATTATCTAAAATACGAGCAAGCCTCAACCAATTTCTCTCTTCTCTGCGATTCACTCTAGCAAGCATATGTTGTCAAATTGCAAACTTGTCTTATCTCTGAACCAAAGAGGTTCTATCAATTCATCAATATTAAAAGAAAATCCGATGGTCTGCCTTTTACCTTCAATCTAAACAACACCTCTTCTGCTGATCCCAAAAAACAGTAATTTGTATTTTAATTATCAATTATCATTTGAAATGTTAAAGTTATCACCTTATTTATAACAGTCTATCCGTTTTTTTCGCCAGTCACCCAGGCTTAAGATTGTACAATAATTGTACATACATATGCAAAGACTTATAAAAGTGAGCCAATTTGTCCTGATGAAATGTTTAAATTTATGAATAAAGTTGGTCTAGAATACACATGCTGTTTAATTTCTACTCAAAATCAACATAACGTTTTCGATGTAATCTTTTTATTGGAAAAAGCGGGGAAAACTTTCTAAATTCTATTTACGACAAATTCAAAAAAGTATTACTCTGAAAATTGAAATTAAGTCTTTGCACTTTTAAAGATGGGAATTACTCTACCATACATTCATTTTCTTTTCTCACAGGTTTAAAATTTTAATGACACGCTACTATGCATACATAAATGATTATTAAGTGATTTAATTAATAATTAAATATTAAATTAATAATTAAATTTCATATAATTGTTTTTTTTTCTGTAAAATTTGAATTTTATATCACTCACCTCATCAGATGCTTCGTAAGCAACATTTGAAGTTGAATCTTCATCATATAGTACATTCATTTCGTTTTTCATATTTTCAATCAAGCATTTACTGCTTGGTTTTTCCACAACAGTATATTCTGTAATTTCTGGCTCTATGGTGTGATATATTTCTGCATTTGATACAATATCATTATTATTGAAACCTTGTAGTTTAGTATTTTGATTTAATATAATTTCTGGTTCTTTTTTTGTATCGGTAATGGTGTTTGTTGGACTTTTTTGGGAAGATTTGCGATGATGTTTTTTGTGTTTCTTTTTCTTTGAGTGCTTTGTGTGTTTGAATATTGTTGTTAAATTTGTCACATTTGATTCGGTATTATCAAATTGATTTTCGTTTGTATCGATTCTGCGACTACTGAAAATATGATCAGTATCCTCAGCTGCTAAATTACACACTGTTTTATTTGAATCGTTAGATTTTGTATCAGTCGACAATGTTTTTAAAGAACTAGATTTTTTATTCTTTCCGAAGGTGTTGAAAGGATGTTTATTGTATTCTGAAATTATAAGAAAGCGTTTTAAAAACTTGAAAAAGATTAAACATTTTCGATTGTTTGGAATAGTTTAGTCATATGCGTAAGTATAAAATTTTTAAGTTTAATTGTATGTGTACTAAGATATTATATTTCGGAAATGAGTATAAAAGTTTAAAAAAAATTGATATCAACAACATCTCATTTATACAAAAATAATCTTGAGTTTTCTAAAAACTCACTACTTTCACCGAAACTTTAAACAACAATGTTTTAAAATTGTCCACTGTATTATACTAAGTATACTAAATCATCGATTATAAACGTTTTTTCCATATTTGTAAACGAAATTTTTAATCAACGTTATCAAATAAAAACCAAAATCTAATCTATTTAATTTATAAATAATTTTTATGACTCTGTTATTGTTACAATCTTGTAACATGAGTTACCGGTAACAGGTGTGAAACATGAGTTACTTTTATTAAGTTTCTATAAAAAACTATTGATATCGGACCTTCTCAAATTAAAATATTTGACAAATCATGACACTTCGAGGTCCCTAAAATATTGTTCGTGCTCAAAAGTGAAAGTGAATCAAAAATGATGAATTTTGCAAAAATATTTCAAAATTACATCGAATACAGTATTTTTTACAAAAACAAAATATATACATATGTATATAAAAGAATTTCCAATTTTAATTAATTTTATTTTATTCTGGATTAATGAGAAGGTATCAGTTTTGGCCACAACCAATCTGATTTCTAAAAATTAAATCATTTTTAAATATTTTGTATGTTTAAAGGGATGTAACATGAGTTACCAATTGTGTGTAATAAGAGTACCACGAAAATTCCATTTTTGTTTTGTTTGAACTATAATCTTTTATCTCGACGAATCATCTTTCAAATTTGTATTTGGCTTCCTTAGGTTTTTTTACAATATAGAATTATGAAATTGATTCAAAATTTATTTATATGTACAATCGTGAGTTAAAATGAGCATGATTACACGAGTGGAAAAATTAATCATTTTCGCGGATGTGAACAAGAAGAAAAAGTAAGTGGTCATACAAGAAAAATTGACAATGATCGGAAATTAAAGCACTAAAAACCTCGTTGAACTAAGTCACGTGAAATTTTGTTTAAAACTTATGTTAATTATTTGTATTTATTGTTTTTTATGTTGCTAGAGTTTTCATTTGCGTTACGGTGATCATAAAAATAAAATACAAGTGAATTGATGATGATTTATGGGCAGCAGCAGGGTATGCATCATAGAAAAGAAGGCAAATTTCAGTGAACATTCTCCTAAACCATCAAAAACAAAATGAAACATGTCAAAAAGAAAACGCTTAAAGAAAGAAACATGAATTTTAACGCAAAACTCATATCAGAAAATGATGAAAATGTGAAAGCGGAGAACGATAGAATTTAATTCGTTCGCGATAAAAAAAACCAAACTGCGAATTTAAGTTTAGGTTGATTTGTCATAAATCTCCTCTAAATCTTGAAGATTTACCATACAAATATAAATATCCTCATATGAAGATACCCACAACACAGCACGCATACAAAACAAGACTGTCATTTCGATTCTATTTGAATTCAATCTCTTGATTCAGCTACCGCAGATACCTGGATCGAAATCTTAATTCTTTTTCGATTCGATTCCTCGATCTCCTCTTGTAACCTAAAATGAAGATGTAGAATAAATCTCCTCGAAATCTAGTTGGAAAACATTTGCTGAATGCTTTCAGTGAACTAACTAAAACACCTATTTCTATGCAACGGACACCTAATTTAAAGCACCGAATTCATTAAAAAGTCATTTTGTTTGTTTGGAAACACAGCAGTACGTACATTTCTGAACAAATTTTCAAGGTTATAATTGCAAACCCTTCTAAAATTGATTTATAGGAAAACAATGAATTAAAAACCATAAAAGATTTAAAATTATATCTATTACTAATGATGATCACAAACAAGTCTGAAAGAGTAAAAATCCCCTTTTTTTATTTTGTGAATTGTAAAATGTCGCAGACCAAACAGTTTACACTAGTCGAAGCTAGCTACAACGTCTATACGTAGCGTCAATCGAATCTTCATTTTTTTGAAACAGCCAAACTCAGCGAAAAAACATTAAAAAATATAACAGATCTGTTGCAAGTGTGTGAAATTCGCCGAAAAACTGTGAAAAGCTGTTCGAAGTTACACATTTTTCGTAGTTTTTCACAGAAGAGAGAGCTCTTGAGAGAGCAAAAAATTTCCACAGTTTCTCTCTCGCTGAGAGTATTTTACCCCCACTCCTTAAAAAAATGTATGCTGTGAATTTCTGTACACAAAACACTTGGAACAGACTTAATAATACATACTTCTTTCCGATCCTTTTCAGATATTTTCGGATCTTCTCAATTTCTATTCGTGAGAGAACAAAATCCGAAAAGACCTCTATTTTTCTGATCTCTCACGATTGAAGAAAGGAGAAAAAAAAATGTAATCCGTTCCGATAGAGATTGGAGATTTTCGGATCCCGAGAAAAGTATCTGTATGATAATTTTATTTTTTTCGGATCGTGAGGATATCGAAAAAATGTGAATCGATATTTTGCGGTCTGCAAACTATATTTTGTGAACACTGCTTTTTAGTGCTAAAACTGTACAAGTTGATATGAGTATAGCATAATATATGTATGTAGATCACCCAGTACTCCAAAAGGTGAATTTTGTGAATATTTGAGTGATTATTTATATGAAAATGTAATTAAAATAGGTGATTTTAACATTAGACTTGTTTGAGAATTCAAATTATAAAAGATATCTATAATATTTATCCAAAAAACATAGATTTTTGTAAAACGTTAAAAACATTATTTTTGAGACAATTAATAACAGAAATTAAATTTGAGTTTTATGGGAACAAAATAAGTGATGATAAAATAATTGCAATAAATTAAATGACTTTTGTATTAAAAGTAAATTAGAAATATAATAACAAATTGTACCAATAGTTACATGGACAAATCATTTGAGAATTTAATGTGGAAGATGTACACTGGGTCTTAGGAATAGTCAGCAGCGTTATTAATGGTTCGTTCAAATTTGTCGGTGGCGATTTCAACCTGATCAAAGGATTGGGTATAGGATAGGAATAAGATTGAATCGTACATATTATGAGATATGAAACTTCGATACCTTTCGCAATTTATTCAAAATAGTTACATCGGACTGTATTGTTAAAAAAAAAAAACATTTTGACAGTAATTCTACACAAACAGGCAGGAATCAATCAATTGTTGAGATATTTGAAGATTTAGAACATCAGATGTTGATGTGAGGGGAAATAAAAGTGAGAAAGATCAATTTACGGAATTTTTCAATTAAAAAATTTGTTTTTCAATAGAGTTTACATTCTTCATTCACTCCTAAAAGCTGCAATACAATGTACGATATGTCAGATTTGCAATATATGCAATATACATAGTCTACTTCAAGGCCGTGCGAATTCTTCCAATAAAAATTGTTTTTAAATAATATATATAGTATACTTCAAGGCTGGTTTTGTAATGTTAAATGTCCTGGGAAGGTTTAAAAAGTGAGAAAATACGGAAATATTGCGAAAGACAGTAAAAAACAACTTCATATTTCCAAACAATTTGTTCTACCTGCAAAAATAAATATTTTTGAATGTCAGTTGGCTGTCAATTTTGTCACCATTATAAAGTTACTCTTTAGAAATAAATCAATTTATCAGTTTTGTTTTTTTTTTTTTAGATTTTATGATAGCATAGTTTAAGAATTAGTTAGTTATTCATTACTCATTATAATAAAAGATATTTTGGATGCATTTTGGGTGGAAAATTAACAAGGTACATAATAGACAAAACCTGATAGATAACTGTATACATTGACTTAAGCTGTGCGTAATTTGACAAGTGTCCCCTTCTCACTGTCATTTTCAATTAATGAAGTGTGCTGTTTTGGCGCAAATTATCTAGTTTTGTTTATTATTTATACTGACTGCAGACTGGACTCTTTTACTAAACCATCAAGAAATAAAAGGGAAGTAGGTCATTCGCAACAAACTACTAAAAGTCTTAAAATGGAGAAATTACAAACGGTCAACTGGAAGGGCATTAATACTATAAAAGTAAAAAAAAGTCAACAGGAGTCCCTGTGTTGTAGTGCAACACCTACCGCAGGAAAAAGTTGACATATTATATTGACGTTGCATTATGTCTACCAAAGTTTTTAACTTCCCAATCTTTTTCAATATTTACACCAGTGCACTGCAGTTGTAAAGTACCCAGGAATCTGGTTGGATCAGTACTGCTTTGACAATAGCTAAAATAGTTATGGATTATTTCGTACAACAGAATCCAACCTAGTTCTACAGGGTGATTTACATAAGATGCAACGAGTAGGTTGGGTTAAGACAAGAAAAAGGGATTCTATCTCCTTCGCCAGTGCCAATTTTATAAGAACTTGTGTTTCGGATTTTTTTTGAATTATTAGAGAAGAAAATATAAATACATGTGAGCTGATGTATCGGTAAATTTAATGCAGTTAATTTGAACCTTTAAAAAATTGCTACCCCCACACAAATCATAATGTGTCCCTGGTCAGACCCATATAAGCCTAGTTTTAGCTTAAAATATATAAATTTATAACTGTAAAAAAATGGACCCATACTTCGAGAATAATATGAATGTATGGTCTTAAAAAAAAAAACATCATTTCAACATTTCTATTAATAATTGAATTAACGTATTTGTTCCTCAAATTAAACAGGAGATATTTTTTGTGCTTTTAAGAATTAATATAGACAAATTAGTTATGCCGTAGTACGAATCAATAAATAAAGGTCTTACCAACAGTAGGATAATTACTAAGTAAATATCTTATATTCTGTAAACGAATTCTCCCGCTGTCACCGTCGTCGAACTCAACACTTACAAAGTCCGAACTCACATCTGTGTTATCGGAATCTATTGCCCTTCCTGGATACAAACACCGATATTGTTGACTCCAATATGCACAAAGTCGTGTTCCTGTTGGGACTTTTTTAATATTTTTTGGTACAACTTCCAATATCTATACATTTTATGAAGATAACATGTATATAATAAATATGCAAAATTGTAATATAAATAAACTTACAGTATCCTTAAAAATTTCTTCCCTTGACATAATATGCGATTTGTTTCCTCTTTCTCCATCCAATGTTATGGCATAGACGTCAGGTGGTTGCAATGGTTTTAAAATACCCGCATAAAAAAGACCACCCATGTCAGTCAGAACTCTAGTTTCCTCTCTATATAAATGTTCATTTGACAAAACAATTTCTTTATCAATTTTCTTAGCAATTTTATTTGACTCTTTAATTATAACTTTTCGTTTTTGTTGGATTGTTCCTGTAAGAGTGCTGCTTTCCAATGAGATTTTGTCAACTTTTATGGTGGAGATATGCCTTTTTTTATATTTTTTATTTTTGCTAAGTTTATTTTCGGACAAAACTGCATTTTCAGATTGTTTCAAAGCCTTGAGTTTCATGGAAGAAGTTGATGTTTCTTCAATGTCTTCATTTGTTTCTATTGCACAATCAGTAACGTTGTTGTTCTGAATATTTAAGGGATTGATTTCAGTTTCATCCGTAGATGGGGGGAAATTTGAAGACTTTGATTGAAATTTATCAAATAAACAAATAAAATTGGGATTTTTACAAGAAATATTTGCAAATTTATACTCTGAAGTCATTTTTCTTTTTTTTATTTTGTTAATTTCGTCTAACTTTCTCTTTTTCTTTCTATATTGCCTTGTAATGTCAGCTAATCGCATTCTCATATCAGATTCCATTGCTTTAAGAAAATCTTTCGCATCAGGCCACTTAGTACTTTTTTTGTCGACTTTTTCGATTTTTCTTCTTAAATTATTATGCAAATCATCACAATCGGATTTAAATCCACATCCTTTCTTTTGCGTAGATTTTTTTTTTTTAATCTCCTTATAATATTTTGACTGTCTTGTAGACTTCGATTTCGAATGTTTGTGCTTTCTTTTTTTATCATCAAAGGTCACCTCTTTTGTGTTGTTATTAAAATTATTGCTCTCAACCTCTTCCTGGATTCTTTGTTCCGCTAAAGCACAAAGTAAATTAAGACCTCCTAGTAATTTTTCACCTTCTGGCTTAGAAGACTCAATCAAATCATCAACTAATTTAGTTTCCTTTGAGTCCACATATTGTATTTCAGTGTTATTGCAGATGTTATCGATCGGTTTGCAATCATTTCTTTGTTCATTTTCAAAAATTTCAGATGGTTCTTGCTTTACACAAACTGATGTGAATGAATCGTGATTGACAAATGATCCTGTGCTAATATTGGAAAGTAACTCTAGACCAGACATTTCCTGCAAGGGTGGAGGATTACCGGCAACTGTAAATGCTGAACTACTGTTATTACATTCTGTATTGTTACAGATAGTTACACGATCCAATTTATAAGATTCGCTTTTGCTAGCAGTTCTGTTTGATTCATATTCATTTTCAAACCCACATTTTTCGGACTGAGTGAAAACAGTATTGGGCTTAGAAAAATCATGCTCCGAAGTATATTGATCCAATGAGTCAGTAGAACTTTCTTTTAACAACACACCCTTACATTCAACTAAGTTGTTATGGCACTGAGTAGATACATATTTAATTTTATCGGAGGACTGTAAATTGCAGGAAATTAATTCAGACGTAGAAGCTTCCAAAGTAGTAGAATTATCATCATCACTACAGAAAGGAGTATCGGTTTGAATATTTACATCTTGCATTTCTGGCGTTTTCGAAAAACCAGATACTCTGGAAACTGCATTTTTACGCATGCTATTTCTTTCTTCTATTTGCGGTTGAGTAAATGGGGTTGTATTAGGTAAAGATGTAAAATTATCAGGGAACATTGGCATTGTTAAGAGTTCTGATGGCGGATGTACATTATTCAATAATACATGAGAATGATCATTTAGCGTCAACGGTGTAGGGCTAATAAGATATGATGTTGATTGTGAACAGTTGTATGCTTCTTCTTTAGATTTGTCTGTTTTGCTAATATTATCAAAATTTGATATTGAGTATCCCTTGTCAAAGTAGTTGTTTTGCAGCCAGTCATCTTTTTTCATTGTATTGTGTTTTTCCTGTTGTTCTTCCCTTCTGGTATCCGATGAAATTGACAAAACACGGCTACCATTAGCTTGTGAATGATGACGAATTGTAGGCGAAGCAGCTGTTGTCGTTAGATAATTAGGCCCTAAAAGCTGAATTGGACCCGTGTAGGAGTGAGTGGAGGTATTTGTTTGCGGACTTATAGATGAAAATAAGAAATTAGGGTTTGTTGGTAAAGCTCCTGGATTTTGCTGCATGTATGGTGGCCAAAGAAACGCAGCTTGTTGAAAAGATTCTGAAAATTTAAAGATATGAACAAGTGCTCGATAAAAAAGACGCAAAAGAAATACGGAATGACAATTGAATAAAGTTTGCAAAATTAAATTCATACCCATAGCAGGCAGAGTCGTAGGAAGCAGAACAAATTGTCTACTGCTGGGATCTCTGGCATATTGTAACCCAATAGGTGACATTGAAATGACCGATTCAAGAGGAAAAGGATCTGAAAGAAAGAAGGAATATTTCAAAATAATTTGTTGCAGCCCTTCTTTAAGGCTCTGTTCCTAATGGCTAAATTGAATGGTATGCAAATTTAAGTTGACTCGGACTGCATATTATATTGTTGAGTAATATTTTACATAATCACAATCAAAATTACAATCATAACCAACTAATTTTTGCAAACTTAATTATTTGTGTATTTTTGAATGAACATAGCCCCATCTGCTGCACCTGATGATCAACAAACTGTTTTGATTAGACCTTAATCTACGAATGAACCTTATTACTTCAGTTTTATTTTAATTATGTATATTGAATTTACAAAGTGGAAAACAGAAAAGGAAAAGATAACGAAAATAAATAATAATTACATAAGCTTATAAAATCTTACTTCTGATCTGAATTTTACTAAACTTTTTTATAATTTTTTATTCTTTTTGGCAATTTCTTACAGTACTAGATATTGAATCCCCCAAAATATAATAAGGGTTATAACCTATAATCTGCTAACATTAGTCCTGGAATATTTTTTTCCTCTTATGGTAGTACTACGTTTCTTAACATTGTCTCAAAATAGGTTTTGCCAGTGGTCAAGCGTGAAAGTGTCTCGATCAAACGTTTAGGGTTGTTTTTCCTGGTTCTTCGTTGGTCCCATAAATGGAATCAATGGGAAGCTGATAAGTTTAAAGTACTTTGGCATTCTAAAGGAATGACCAGTAACCTGGGCTGATGAAAATGTACCAGTAATATCGATGTTTTAGCACTACAAAAAAAAAAACATCCTCTTCGATGTTCTTTTTCCCATAATTGAAGCTGCTTGGAAGACTATAAACCTGGAGCGCTTCAGGCGATTTATTGAATTCGTGAACCGAAAATTTTGTGAAATTCTTTATTACCCAAATATAAAAATAATTTTTAAGCAAAGATATCCTTAAACCAAAAAATATTAGGATCAGATACAAATTTTCATTTTGTTTCTAATTAGTTGTCCACCACAAAAAGCTCCTTGAAGTGATAAAATTGTTATAAAAAGAAAACTAAAACGTTTTTAAAATTTGTTATGGTATGTAATGAAGTAAAACAGAAAAACTAAAATATTGTTTACAAAAAGTAATCATTTACTAAATGATGCAGAGAAGAAACCGTTCTGAATTTATATACAAAATGTGTTTCTAATTAGTTGTCCACAGCTGTAGTTAAGAAAATCTAAACGAAGATTAAATGAAGTTAAATGTTTACATACATGTACAAAATATAAATACTTCTATAACTACATAATGGGGCGCTAGTTTCAAACAAAGTTTTTAATCCCAACTTAATAATGCAGAGAAGAAACCGTTCTGAATTTATATACAAAATGTGTTTCTAATTAGTTGTCCACAGCTGTAGTTAAGAAAATCTAAACGAAGATTAAATGAAGTTAAATGTTTACATACATGTACAAAATATAAATACTTCTATAACTACATAATGGGGCGCTAGTTTCAAACAAAGTTTTTAATCCCAACTTAATCGCTGTAGTTAAGAAAATCTAAACGAAGATTAAATGAAGTTAAATGTTTACATACATGTACAAAATATACATACTTCTATAACTACATAATGGGGCGCTAGTTTCAAACAAAGTTTTTAATCCCAACTTAATCGTGTTAAAATCAATAGATGAAATATTAAAATTAGATAAACATCACATAAGATTTCTTGGTTCAGTATGCCATAGTTTGCTCTATGAAAGAAATGTTGGTACACAAATATTACGTCATAAAGTGGAAGATTGCAATGCAAATCGTATAAAATTGCGTTAAACACTGTCTATTCGATTAATATGAGTTTCAAAAAATGGGCTCCACACTTGAGATGCGTACACAAGTTGTGGTCTTACATAACAGTTATACAGTGATAAAGTTACATATAAATCATTAAATTCTTTTGCCCATCGTTTTATGAAAATATATATATATATGTTCAGTGAAGTCTAAGGATGAATTGAAAGACTCCGGAATTTTTAAGGATGTTGACCCGAGATAGTTCACAATTCGAGATAAAGTAGTCAAAGGTGCTCACAATTCGATTTTCTCGAAAATGTCATTGTCTGTTATTTAAGAGGGCTCAAGGTTAAAGCAGATTTTTGCTCCAAAAATTAAAAATATTTCTGCCTTTTTGCCAGTGCCAGACCAACTATATGTGCAAGATGAGCAAATGCATAGGGCGCAAAACTCTGGGGACGCATTACTAGGAGCAAACAAAATGTAATCTGATATTATGGTTGTACCTATCGGAAAACACACATCGTCGATATGAAGAATGGTTTGTGAAACGTAGTCCTGAGGTTCCTTCTTCTTGTTAAATTTCTTCCTATCAACCACATCGCCATCTAATTTTGTCCTAAAAGCAAGTTTCTGTGACCATCTTCACCTCATAACGTTTTGTGTTTTAGCCGTGAACGGACACGTAAACAAAATTTTTGTTTTAAATATTTATTCTATTTTAATTCTTAAGTTATGAGCGAATTAGATAGATTTAGATCCCAAAAGGCCAATTTGGAAATTTCCGATATCCAGGTTCCCGATTCATCGGTCGGGAGTAAAGAACCTATGAAAAAGAGACAGCGTGCCTGGGACAGCGAGATAAATCACCATTTTTCTTCGTCCGATTCAGAATCTGATGGGAGCTCTAGACCTCCATGTAAACGATGGAAACAAGATCCAAAAGTTGATGCTCTTATTAATTAAGTGAGTTACCTAACATTTTAACCTCTCAAGAATTTTTATCACTAAATGAACCGAATTTACCATCGACGAGTAGAGCAAGCACACTCTTCCTTCAACAACTTCTGAAGAAATTCAATGCGATGCGAGGAATGCGATGTAGATATTTTGTCGGAAGATTTATGCGAAATGCTTATCGGAACGGATACCTCGATAGAAAATTCTCCGATTTGTTCGAAATGTTTTTCCGAACGGATACCTCGATAGGGGTGATTGTTTTATTTTAACTTGTTTGAATTAAATTATTTAATTATTCGTTTGTATCATAGAACCCGTACTAATTTTGCGGAGTGCCCCCCCGATTTAGGGAAGTGGGAGTTAGTAAGAGACAAAAAGTAGCGTATGTCACACTCCACCAATTCAATTAACTCCACTTAAAAAATCATGTCAATTGGGTGCTCCGTTTTGTCGTGAAAGACGGACAAACAAAGACACACACACATATTAGTATAGTATGGATATTAGAGCGGTTAAACCACATCCATTAGGTAATGAAGAGATTATAGCAGCTGTAGCTGAAAGTGTACCCGAAGACCGTAATGAATTGATGTATCGTCGTTCTCATCAGCTTGACTTGTAGTATTCGACAACTTGACAATTTGAGAATCTTGGCCTGAATTAAACTTGTGCAAGAATTGAAGCTAGTCTACTCGAATTTGCATCTTATTTTCAGTTAATGAGCCCAAGTCAATGAAAATCCGGTGTTTTATCGTGACATTTTTTCAGTGATGTATCCTATTTCTGGAAAGAGTTAGCATTACATTCATTCAAAACAATGGCATGGTGTGGTTTATGGATTGGTAAAATCATTGTTCCATATTAAGGAAATTTTGATAGAAAATGTTAATATTTTATTTCTGAAATTCTTTTTATGCCTTTTTGAGTGTTTTATTTTGCTTTTATTTAATTTTTAGGTTCACAAAACCCATCCCTGGTTATATCATTTATGAATAAAACGTAAAGAAGTGTATTGACTTGACTTGATTGCTTGAGGCCCATCGATATCTCAAACTCGTCTGAATGAAATATTCTCTTTATACATTTCTCTATTGATATACATATATGTATATTTTTAGTTGATCTCATATTTCTTCTAAAGCTTGTGGGAAAGCGGGAATAAATCGGATGCTGCACAAGAATCCACGAAGAAGAAAAACAGTTTTTTCACTTGTTTTTTATGATATCATATTTTAAAATAAATTCCTATTAATTGAAATGTCACCGTGGGAATTGCTTTTATTTACTGAACTGAAGTTTAAACGACAGAAAATTGTTGGTCAACTTAAACTACTAAATAAACTCAGTTCAAGGTTTAAACGAAACTGTGGAACCGAATTAATTCTTGAACAGCAGTTGAAACTGAAATTCTAGTTTAAACTTCTACTGTAAAACTGGGGTAAGTGTTGTTATCTTTTCTCCGCTTTCAAGCCTTGCCTAAATGCTTTCCAGAACTCAATGAATTTTTGCTTTTTTTACTTGTTTTATGTTAATCTATGATGTTTTTTTTTTTCATTGCACTTTGAAGTTTTTGTTTTTGCTGTTACTATTAATGTCTACTTTCAAGCATGCAAGAGATAGATTTCTAGATCTCAGTATCTCATGCATTGAATTTTGAATTATTTTTCATTGTTTAAGGTTATCTTGATTTCTACGTTGTAGGGATTTTATTAAAAGCTCTTTATAACTTTCTACTCTTACTGTATGAAACCCAGTTGTTGTAATAAGGCAATGGAACTAAACAAAAATTGGAGAATTTTTTGTTTGGATTCTGACAAAAAACCTAAACCCATCAAAGTTGCAATTTTGTAAATTTTTTGAGATCATATGCAATTAAGGTGTTTAATACGTTTGATATAACAGATGCTGAAAAGCAAATATATACTAAAATGGGCGAAGTAATTCAGACTTTTTGCAAAGCAAAATGCAATGAAGTTTACGAATGTTTTATTTTCCAGAGCCGAAATCAAGTTTCTGGAGAGCCTTTTGATTAATTTTTATTGGATGTAAAAAAAGTAACTGATATATCAGGTATTATTATATACAGAGTGATTTGAATACGATGCGAAAAAAAAACTACAAATAGGTTTAATTAAGAAAAGAAAAAAATCGTATCTCCCTCAGTTTACTCGAGAGAGGTGTTTTTTTTTTCAAAACATGAGTGTTGATCCACCAGATGACCTTTCTGTACATTGAGTCTCCAGTACTCCAGGGTTCCCGAAGAACATTGTGAAATCTTTCAAAAAGGGAATAGTTGGGACCTTTCAATCGTTTTTGCAAATGCGGTAATTTAATAAAATTGCAGTAAAAACTTGGAAAAGCCAAAAAAAGTGTTTTTCACGGAAAAAGTAGTTTGATTTTTATTAATTTCTCAAAAGAAGATACATTTTAGGATCAGGTTTTCTGTTTTTTATCAAGAATTAATAAGAGTACAATTTTAAAAATTAAAAAAAAAAATCTAAATTTTGAGTTTGATTTTTTTTTTTCGAAAACTATTCACAAATCCAACTTAATGAAAAATGAGAATAAAAGATGATACTTCTGGCTTTTCAAAAATTTATAACATGGCATAGTTAGTCTTACCGTTATGCAGAGCGTGATATAAAAAGGAAGACGACTCTTGAAGCAATAATTTAATAATTGTTAAACAGCATTGGACTAATGTCAAAAGGATATTTGGCCCTAGTGAGGTATCCGTTTGGAATAGAGAATTGCACGCAACACATACGCTGTCGGAAGACCAATTTTGAATCAATGCCGCTAAAAGGTAAAGTGAAATATTTTTGTGCGAGTATCGAAAGCAAATTTCTAGGTTTTCAGTCTTAGATGTTGGAACATTCGATACCTTTATGAGTCTCATTGGCTGTATTCGAAGAGTAGTTTTACAGATAAAACACCTTGACATCATTAAATAATAAAATAAATTTCTTATTTCATTTGTATTCAACTTTCATAATGGAAAAAAGAAAAGACATAAAATCATTATGGTTCTGTACATTTTAACTCTTAATTCAGGAGGCTAAGTTTAAGATGAGAACATATCGGTTTTACATATGTATATACGTAGTATTTTGATTTGTAGATTATTATATTTTAAATTAACAACATTTCTCAATATTTATAATAGTTATTTTAACTCACAATGGATCTTATTTCAACTACGGTATTTTTGTCAGAAATTTTTGTTTTATAATTTACTGGCACTCAAAGTGTTATGGAAATCAATATTGGTTATCGAAATATTATAATAAAAATACTATTGGTTTACAGATCATCAATTTCTTCAAAAGCCAGATTTTGTACAATGTTTGATAATTTATTAGAGAGTGCGAATGTTGATAAAGAATTAATTATAGTAGGTGATTTTAATATCGATTTGCTGAGTGATAGTAGTACTTATAAAAGTAGAATAACTTCTATATGTGGTGAAAATAATGTACGCATTATTAATAAATAAAATAATAAATTATTAATTATCTAACGTACATATAAAGTACAATAGATTCTTTTTTCTATAAAATATTAGTGAGTGGAATCATTGGTGTGGATGTTGTCAACAGTAGTGTGGGTGAATTAGCTGTTTTGATGCGTGATGATATGAATGTCATAGTGTATGAGTAAATGTTGGTAAAGAATTAAGAAACTTCAATTAGCTAAAGATCACTTCATTCAAAAAAACATTGAAACATCAACAAATTCGCAAAAATTGTGGAAAAATTAAAAAAAAACTCGTTTTAAATCAATCGAAAATAAAAAAAACGTTTCTTTTAGTGGAAATATAAAGTATAATAATAAAGAAATAGCGTGTGAATTTAATAAATATTTTATAACAAGTGTATCAGATATTATTGCAGAAATCCCAAGAACAACATATACTGATAAAATTAACGTCACTAACAGTCTGTTTACCTTCAAATTAATTAATAACAGAGAAGTAACTGATGTATTGAAGTCTATGGGTAAAATAAAATATTATAAAGTTTATGAGTGCGCAAATGTTTTTAGGCGGCTTTGAGATTCTTGGTCCAATATTTAAGGCAATTTTCAATAACCCTTTTTTGTCTGGTTGTTTTCCAAGTAAATGGAAAAAATCCCGGGTAGTACCTATTAAAAAAATCCCGAATACAATATTATGTGAAGAATACAGACCAATTAATATGCTGCCGATTCATGAAAAAGTTTTAGAAAAACTTATAGAAAAACAATTACGATTAATATATTAAAGTTAATAACTTAATAATGGATCAACAATCAGGTTTCCGAAAGAGTTTCTCGTGTGAAACAGCGTTAAATTGGGTGATTGAAAATTGGAAAAATTAGTTTGGTAACAAAAATATTGTTGTAGAGAGCTTTTGACACTATAGACCGTAAAATACTTCTAGAAAAAATATGGAATAAAAAACAATGAATTAAAATGGTTTGAATCATATTTGGATACTCGTACACAACGTACTTCTGTCGCAAGCTAATGAAGTTAGAACAGAAGTACCTCAGGGCTCGGTATTGGGAGTGTTCCTGTTCATAGTATATATTAATGAATAATTATATAAATTTGTCTGTTAAATTTTGTCGTCTATGTATGTTTGCAGATGATGCCCTTCTTTTTATGTCGGGAAAAGATATGCGTGAATGTATCATGAAAATAAACAATGACTTACAGTCCATAAATGAATGGTTAAAGGAAAATAAATTAAAACTTAACATTAAAAACAAAAAAAAATATTATGTGCGTAAATAGTGCGGAACAGAATGTTGTACACAATAATGGAGAAAATATAGAACGTGTTGAAGAATTTAAATATTTGGTAGTGGTTATTGACAACAAAATGAATCTAAAAGCTAATACGGAATACGCTTGTAAAAAATATCAACAAAAATTTACTTTTTTGGTAGAATTATGTTTAAAGGTAAAGGTAGAAGGTCTTCAATTGTTCAATAATCTTCCAAATGAAATAAAATCACTAAACAACAATAAGAAATTTGAAAAAGAGGTGACATTTAAAATCAGATAAATAATTTAAAAATAAATCTTAAACTACTAAATGGCTTTTTAGCCAAATCAAATGCTAATACTCTTAAACCTTACTTTTATTTTTAATAAAAAAATACAAAATAATAATAAAAAATAAAATAATTATAATTGAAACATATGATTGATTACAAAACGTAAAATATATGAACATAAAATTAAATAAAAATAATTGAAAAGGTCCGTCCCGCGCGCGGGTTGGGAGGGGAAAGGGCCGGCCATAATAATAATACTAAAAAAAACGTCAAATTATATTCCTTAATATAAATTAATATTTCTTTTAATTACAAGGGGTAATTGTTGGTAACTTAAAACTATTAGTTTATCAACATTTGACTCTTCGTGAATTTAAAAGTGGTTATGGGTGCTTTGGACAGGAGAATTTTTCGTCCTCCCCTATCCAGGTTTTTTTTTTAAGTTATCTTCTACAAGTAATTTAGTTTTATTATATTTTTGTACATTGTTATTGCTATTTTATACTTAGACTTATTTTGTCTGTTTTTCCGTGTCCGATTTCTTTGAAAATATTCTAAAAGTTTTCTCCGAAATAAAGTTTGTTTGATTTGACTTATGTGTTCAAGAAGATTTCTATTATATTTATTTGAAATCTTCATTTTAGGCGTTATGTATAGAAAATCTTAGATTTCAAAGTCTGTGACGGATATATAAAAATATGCAGAGATAGAAAAGTCACTGAGAGTATTTTTTGGTAGTGAGCTTTAGATTTATTATTTATTATGGGCAGTTGAATTACATACATAGAAGAGCATTAACTTGAATACTTAAAGCGTTGTTCTAAAAAATCATCATTTGATATAAATTACTATAACTTTTTATAGGGTAGTCTTATTTCTTTGGTTGTGGTTTTAATAGTTTAAGCATTGAAAACATCCCTAAAATCATGTATCATATGTTTTAGATGTACCAAAACAAATAAATCTGTTTCGATTAACATTATAATAATTTCAAGAACTAATTACTTGGACCTTTGACCCCATCTTTATTGAACTCTTACCGCAGAGGGCCAAGATGCACATTTTTCTATTATAATTAAAATTATTGTGAAATGTCACTAGGTAAAACTACTTGTAACAATGCTAGTAACTGGCCTATTTTCTGCTTCCTAATTATTCAGATGCATGATATGGCTATCATCGGTTTTCATATATTGACATTTAAAAGCTTTTAGGAAAGTTGAATTTGTTATGTGGGGTACCAAAATGAAGTTTTTTCTTGTTTTCATGTTTTTCATAGAATTACATAAATATATTTACTAATTTTGCTAATTTTTAGTACTTTTTCCGTAATTTTTAATCATGCAAAAATTTGGTTCTTTGAATATGTTACAGATACTTGTTTGAACTAACATGATAACTTCTCAAATAGGTCTTGTGTCATGTGTCTAGAGGCGATAATACACTTTATTTAATAAAGTCAATAAAGTTGATGAAGGCACATTTGTAAATGCATTATTTTTCCATGGGAATATTTTAATATCCAAATACCATAGGAAAATAAATCCATTGACCCATAGTTTTAAGTTACAATATTAGTCGTTGTCGTTTGGCTCACATTAGATGTGAAATCAATCGTGTTTTAGGATTGTGTTTTCTTTGAGAACGGTAATAAATTTTGTTTTATTTTAAATTATCATAATATAACTCGCGCACAGAAGGGGTCCGATTCTAAACAGACAGGAACCGAACAAGGATATGTTGAGAACTTGGCTGAGATAACTAATTTTACTCAGCTGGGTGACTCGGATTCCTGAAGTAGCAGTTTTTCCAACTTTTTCAATAAGTATCTATTTGATTATTTTTATTTTGCCTTTATGAAAATAATCTCATAGTAAGAAAATAATCATAAATTAAATGTTAAATATAAAAACAATAGAATTACATATAGTTATATATTATGTATTTACTGTTTTAACTTACTCGGATATTGCCAAAAGGTAGTCGAGGGCCTGTTTGAGCTATATATACTGTTCATGTCCTCATTGCTTGCACCAGACATAAAGTCAGTCCCTGAAAAATAAATATTTCCACATCCTGTTGTTGTCACTCCACCTTTATAATAGTAATGTATGAACTAATTAGTAACTTCATTTTTTACATATATTTTGCTTGGACGAATGTTTATATAAATACCAATGTCTGCAATACGAATCCCAAAATAGTTAATATCTCTTGAAGGTTGTTGTATAGGTGTTGAATCCTGAGACCTTTTTCGTGCAGCCGCTACTCCAACAGCTATTGAGTTATCTAACAAGTGAGTGAATTTATATCTTAGAAAGTATCAATAAAAACATAAAAGTAAATCATACTGGGGTTAATTTCTGACAAGGATTTACTCGTATCCGATGTTATGGGTGACGTTGATTCAATTTTAACCAAAGTTGTCATCGTCGACGATGTTGATTTAGAAGTATTATTTAAATAAAGATTGTTTGAAGTTGTAACTTCAGACACTTGGCAAGGCTCCCGCTTAATTTCCATATATGTGAAACTTGAAGAGTTCATATGGTGATGCGTAATACTTGGTGCATTTTTTTGTTGGGTGCCAATATGCGGATGGTTTTCAATGGACGAGGTTGTAGCTGAATTGTAGTTGAGTCCAAGCAAAGGCGATGGCGAAGGTACAAGGAAGGCTGTTGTTGATTGAACAGCTTCCGTCGTCTTGGCACAGCTCTTTATTAAGTTTGGTGACAAATTAAAATTTGCCATAACTTCTGTTTTTTCCCTTCACCAATTCAATAATATGAAATTTAACTCTAGTGATATAACTTATCAAAGTTTATTATATTCGATTGTTGATTGTTATTTATTTCAGCTTTCGGAAAAAGAAATACAATTCTTATCCAAGATCGAAGAAAAACAATTATTATAGAAGTAAGAACACTTATACAGTAGGATTACACAGCTTTTACATTCACATATTGTTAGCTCTTCACAACGCACCAGAAAAGTAAAATATTTGAGAAATTATAATTTGAGTCATTAAAACTGTAGGTGGTTCCAGGAATAAGAAACTCATATTTAAATGAATAACAATTCTCTCTGAATATAATGAATACTTAAAAAGCACTTTTATCTAGTTTATATTTGTTAAATACTTTCAATAACTTTTTAGTTTAGTAAAAAAAAATTTATTTAGAAATGTCATTTTGTAACTGAAGATGTATCCCGATTACAAAAGAAGATTGAGAAATCGAATCGAAACCGAATTGACATGAAAAAGATATATTAGAACGCTGGATCGAAAGACTGAATTCAAATTGAATGGACCTTTTCTAATAAATCACATAATTTTTAAAAGTAAGTAGTCAAATAAACAAATACATGCAAGTACAAGAAACCCTAGGAGAATGTAATGTCGTTTTCAATTGGCAATCCGGAATGAGAAGTAGAAGCAGAATCCCAATTGAACACTTTTTGTGAATTCTGAAAAATTTTAAGTTTGGTGTGACTGTATTGGTAGTTTTGCAATCTGGGCTTTTTGGAAAACTCCTGCAATAAAAATTAACTGCATCACTTCCATCGTCATCACTTGATGAAGAAGATGAGGAAGACGACTCCATGTTTCTAACAAATTAGGAACAATTGCTAAGAAATTGTCAATATTATTACCCATTTTTTTATACTTTAATTTTAATTTCAAGCAATCACTTCACAGTTCGCACAATTTGTTAATTCAAAAATATGACATTTGTCAAGTGTGACATTTAAAATCTTTGAATGTGTGAGTGATTCTGTTTTTGCTTCTGACTTCAAATCCAAAAGAGAAATCTCTTCTTTTTGAGAATTAGAACTGTCACTTTTGCCCAATTGAACGCTTTGAGAATGCTTTTTTCTGATTCCAGATTGCCAATTGAAAACGACATAACATATCCCAAAAATACACATGCATGTATAAACACGTAGCTCGGAGCGCGCTCTATGAGCTCTTAGTAATATGACCGAGCAAATGGTGTAAAAAGATGAGCGCTACTAACTCACTTTTTTTTAAGTGGTATGACAGAGACAGATTGTTTTTGACAGCTCAATGGTTAAAGGGCTAACTATAATAGCCTTTACCGAACTTAAGCGAGCGAGGTAACACACTGTCTTATATGCATATCACTTACCATAATAGACGTTCTACTCAGTTTCGTTAAATTTCGCTACCTTTCAAGATATTAAGCAAGAGCCATTGCATTGGCTCAAACTTAAGTAAATACCAAATTTGAATGCTATTTCAACTCAACGCATGCTTACATGTTGTTGTCTCTTACTGTCTTACTAATAATTTTTGTCCCTTGTCAGTTTTGCTTGTGAGGTTAGAAAGAAACAAAGCAAAGAACATTTGCATAAGCAGACAGAATCCGTTATGGTTATTTTATGTTTTAACGATAACTTTCGGAAACTTTTTGTTTGGTTTTGACATAAGCTGAAGCTAGGTTAAGTCTATTTTAGTTCGCCCTTAAACTCTGCTCAGAGAGTACTCGACGTGCGCAGGGGCAGGCTCAGAGGTCAGAGCTAAAAAAGAAAAACGCATATAATTTATAAAAAAAAATTCCGAGCGAATGTAGTAAGAAGATGAACACAACGAACTCACTTTATTTTCATGTGGTATGATATGCATAATGCTCTTGGTAGTTCAGTGCAGCAAGAAGGTAGATTTATCATAATACTACGTTTTCACCGAGCACTAAACTGAGGTTAAGGTAGATTTATCATAAATCTCCTCTAAATTTTGAAGATTTACCACACAAATATAAATCTCCTCAAATGAAGATTTGGAATATCACCAAACACACCCTTAACTATGCCAACATTTATATATTTCTTGCTCCACTTGACTGCCTCCTACATTTAACTCGCCGATACTCGATATTCGCTAAAATACTCTAGCTTATTTTGTTTCATAAATGAGGTGTGTTGTTTTTCTTGTCAAATTTTACTAGGTAGCATATTTACTTGCCAATAAAACAAGGATAATGATAAGTCTGTTCAGTGAATTTTATTGCAGGATAGAACAGCGTAGAATAAGATTGAAAAGATATTCGTCAGACAACTTAGAACAATCAAATATGTCATCTGATATTGTAAACAAAAAATAGATTGCCTTGACTCATGCTTTATGAAAATGTACATATTATTAATTTGTGATAAATAAACTAATTATTTTGTTTCCGATATAAAAATTAATTAAAACTGTTCCAAAAAAGAAATTTAAAGCACAAAATACGAAATGAAAACCAATCAAAAATGATGGCTAATGATTTTGTAACATTTCAAAATTCAGGGTCCGAATTACCGTATCAGTCATCGAGTGAGTAAATTCCATCAGTTCTCGAAAGAATGGGTGATTACATTGGGATGGTGGCATACGTAGTAATAATAATAATTGTAGTTATAATCTACTACATCAACTCCTCTTTAATTTTTATCGAGTCTCTCTTTCTTTCTCTGCAGTTGTAATTTGACAGATGACATCAGTGTTTATGTGAATTGTGAATAGGTTGAAAAAAGAAATTATGAATAATTTATAATGGGTGTTTTGTTCTTATCAAGTGATACTGAAGGTGAGAATAAAAACAACCTTTGTGAAGTATTTTTAACGAAACTTAAATATTTCAGACGATGAAAAATACGAAGCAATGGAGCGCAGGCCAAAATCTTATTGATGTTTGGCCAAATCGGGGTGTCTAGACATATAATTAGCCATAGAATTTTTTTTGTTCTTGAATAATTATGTTTATGAACTTGAACGACAAATTTTGTTTAAAATACAACAATAAAATAATAAATACTATAATTGATTTTGATCCACAATTTGCTGCAAAAACATACCATCAGTTAACTTTTAGTTTGTCGGCTTCTTCATCGGCGACGCTGTTTTCTATCGGCACATAATATCGGTTTTATTTTAATGTAAAACCGTCATATTATTTATCTTTCTCATTTCTCCACCCAAAATGCATGCAAAATACATTTATTTTGCATACAGAAATTAATTTTAATAATTTCCCAACTTTTTCGGAATGTTTTTTTTTTTATAAAAAACTTCTCCTGGCTTACAGGAACCAGTTTGTACTGAAAAATATAATTGTTGTTATTTCGATTTTCTATTAAATTTTTTTATAAATTCTCACCGTTTAAATTACTGCCATAAACCAAAATTAGTCAAATACGATTCTTTTCGTATATCATTTTTTTTATATAGAAACCATCTACAGACAAAATGCAAAAATCAAAATTGATAAATCGGTACATAAATACGCACGTTAGGCTACTACACACACATTTTTAAACTCTTTTATATCATAGATTTGCAATTGAAAAATGTAAATAATTTTTTCAACACTTTAATGAAACTCAAACAGTGGTAAATTCACAACTCTCACTTTTTTATCAAAATTTCTTTGAACTTGAGAAATGGACGCAACTCGCCTAAGGCCGGCCATTCACGATACAAAAAACTTGCGCAAATATGGGTTTACACAGATTTTTTGTGTTGTGAATAGGGTTGTTTGTGCGTTTGTGCAATTAACTGCGTAAAAAATCAAAATAATTTTGATATTTTGCTCAGGTTTGTAAATCAATTTGCGGACTGATTTTGTATCGTGAATGCCCGGCCTAAGTAAGTTTAGCACAACAAAATCGTTCAAGTTTCCTTAAATACATTTGGAACGAAGAATTAATGGAAATTACACAACGGTTTGCAAAAAAACACTCACTTTTTTGTAATAAGACATCAATTCAATTCACCTTTTATCACGATAAACTGAATTGAAAATCGTATAAAAATTTAAATTGAAAAAACAGTTCAGAATCAAATAAAAAAAGAGGCTGGGTGCGACCCACACTGATAACTTCCTATGTTCCCGTATTTATTGTAAGAAAATGTCAATTTGATATTCGTCAATATTTTATAATTTTTTAGGTATTGACAAATACATTATGTTGAAAATAAAATACATTTGAAGTCAATTTAAGCCGAAAATTTGTTAGTCAATTTTCTGTAAATTTCGGTTTTAGTTTTAAATTTTCGCTCATTCTCAAGATATTCAAGTCAAAAAACACTTTTACCAAATTTTCTTCGAATTTTTTGTACTGTTTTATTTTTTTGTAAGAAGACTGTCAATTGATTTTTTTCGAAAATTTTATCAGATGTCAAGGATAGCAAAAAAAAAAATAACGGTATGTCGAACTGTTTCCAAATTTATACCACAGCTGTATTACCTATGTACATTGCAATCTCCACAATAAAATTAAATTTGAATAAAGTAAATAACCTTATTCGTTCCTTAGATATTTGCGAAAATGTTCTTTTTTAAAAAAATGCTATTGTTGAAAAACCGCTTGACAAGTTTGTATAAAAGTCCTTGCTGCATCTTTCGAAGTTATAACCTGTTGAATAAAATTTAATTCGTTCTTGAGATATCGTTAACGAAAAAGGGTATTTGTCAAAAATTTCAAATTGACAAATCGGACCGATTACAATAACTCCCCATCGGAAGTTAATTATTGAAGTTATTTTTTGTGATTTTCTGTGTAAAAAAAATGTTTAAAGCTAAAATAATGATAATGGGAATATGTATATATATCATCTCTTCTGTATATATGGAACTGTCGATTCCGAAAAATACTTGCACATTCTCGAAAACGCTACTATGATTTGAGCAAGTACGATCAACAAATGGAAATTTGGAAAATCGTGCGCCTTGTCACAGATAAGGTATCAAGATCTAGTGGAAACAGTGCCAAGACTTTTAAAATATGTACCTATGCTCTTTTCGATGCAAACTCGCGTTTTTATGAATTGATTTAAATTTTTGTTATTTGTAAAGAATGTTTTGTTCGAATATGTATATATATTTTTTTATATAGAAACCGAAACTCATTTTATATACATACATACATACATAATATAAATGATATAAAATATAAATTCTATGAATTTTGTTTCAATAGTTTTGTAGGTGTTTATTTTCAGATAAATGTCCTGTACAAATTTCAGTTAAATCATTTATAACGTCATTTTCATTAAAAAATGAAAATCATTTAAAACATGTTGCTTGTTGATGGTTAACAACAATAGGTTTGTACATCTTGAAGAAAAATAAATATAATAAATTCACTTGAACGAAAATCATTTTGTCCGCTGTTTCAAGTTGCACTTAATTTTTTTCTGTTTACTTAATATACATTAAAAAAATCAGATATGTTATTATTTATTCCTTTTTCCAATTCAATTTCCATTAGCATTTCATTACTTTAAATTTATTTTTTTAATATACTTTTGATAATAAAGGTTTTTTTTTTAAGTAAAAAATTACTGCTATGGCGCCCTAGTAAGTTGCACTCAAAAATCATTGCATCCACACCACCATTATGAAGAATGCCTCACTTCCTTGTATTCCTCGTCTGCAAGGAAATCATTCTACCTTCTTCAGACATAGAACAAGTTTGCATGGGTTATTTTTGGGTTATTGTTATGGTTAAAATAAAAAGAATTGATGAGGATTTATTGGCAGTAGCAGGATATAAATCATAGAAAAGAAGTCAAATTTCAGTGAACCTTCTCCTTCGCCGGCAAAAATAAAGTGAGAATTTCTGCCATAAAGAGAACGCTTTAAAAAAGAAACATGAATTTTAATACAAAATACAACAACAACACACGAAAATGTATTATTTCTATTTTTGTTTATTTTAATTTTTCTCTTATTGTTCTTAAATACATATACATATGTATGTATGTAAGAAATTTACGTACAACTAGCGCCCCGGTGGGTCCGTTCCCGTAATACAAAATTCTGTTCTTTCACATTTTTTATACACATACAAAGGGGACGTTATAGCTATCATTGGTTTTATCAAATGAAAGTAATGAGTTCGAGAATTTTTTTTACATGAAAATTCTTATTTTAATTTAGAAGTTTTCTTTAAGTTTAATGAAAGCTATAAGAACCAAATTGTCAAAAAAAAATCGAATGATTGATTTTAATGATGAAAAACAATAATAGCTATATATACTGGCGATGGGGTAGTATATATATAATATATTATATATATGTATATATGACTTATGAGAAAAAAACTTTTTCTTATCAAATCTTATTTTCTAATCAAACAATTTAAACATCTGTGAACCTAAGAACTTCCAAGAATCTATTTCATTTCTAAGCATAAGACCAAACAAATTAAGATATGTTTAATAGAGTGTATTTTAAATATTTTTCAGATACAAAACATTACTGAATATTCAAATAAATTTCGAATTGTTGATCTAAACCAATATAACAATCAGAAATAACATACAAAGTAAGAATCAATCTTTCTTTCTTTTGTGGCACCTGAAAAAATAAACGATGTATTGAAGAACTACCTCTAGGGGATATACGTTTCATTGCGAAGAGTTCGTTGTTTGTCTGAGCGCCAAGTGTTAAGAACCAACCTTCATTTTTTGATTTCGGGTATTTGGGGCAATAAACACTATTACTATTAGCCTTTCTAACTAAACGAACAATTATTACGTAAGCCTGTGAACAAAAAACAAATTAAAAGTGAACCTGCTTAATAAACTTAATTATACTTCATTCGAATTTATGTCAACCCATTCGCATTTTTCGACATTAATTTTTTTAATGCAATGTTGTTTACCATCAGAACTTTGCTGCTGAAGTTCAAATTCAAAATTCAACTCTGGTAGGTTTTGAATAGCCTATCAAAAGAATAATACATTAATTAGTAAAACAAAGAGCACTTACCCAAGCCTCAACACTCACTTCGTAAATGTTTTCTATGGCCGTTTCATTAAAGCATTCTCTTAGAGGAGCAAGTCTTTCAAAATTATTTCTAGAAATTTCCTTTAAAACTGGCAAATTTAGTTGATCGTGTTTATATGGAGTAGCATCTATTTTATAAAAGCAACTGATGTTCTCATCTGTTACATTAGGTAATGTAAGAAAAGCTGGTTCATCAAACCATCTAGCTTGTATTATACATTGCGATAAAATTTGCAGTCTTAAAGTCACTGCAAGCCAACCTCGTTCAGCAGTATAGTCCATCATAGCCTTTTTACATAAATGAAAAATTCATTACATATAAGACATAAATTGTAATCTACTGTCAATAACGTTAATATTTGAATATTAAATTATTAAGTTCAGTGGTATAATAAGGTTTTAAAGGTTTGGAGGTCCTTTGACTTACTTGCACTACACGCATGGCTTGATCCAATACCGACTTTGTATCAGTTAAATAGTCAGAATTTGGCAAGGCCAAACGCATCATATAAGCTTGTAACAAAAGAAACGTTTTTGTATTTGGTGACTCGTAACTCAAAGATTTAGGCTTGTATCGACAAAGCTTCGATAGTTCTCTAAAAAAAAAGAGATAAATGGTTTAAAAAAAAAAAACTTGAAAATATTAATAATAAATTAGGAAAAAACTTATCAATACCAAGAAAAATCAGAGGAATACAAATCGATTAACTACATAGTTTCTAAAATTCCCGATATAATCAATGATTGAATGATTGGTCGCGTTCGGGGATTAAAGCTATCCGAAAAGGTTTGTGTTGTTATAATGGAATAAGAAAAATATCTGTTGCACAAACCATATATTATATTATATTATATTATATTATATTATATTATATTATATTATATTATATTATATTATATTATATTATATTATATTATATTATATTATATTACATTATATTATATTATATTATATTATATTATATTATATTATATTATATTATATTATATTATATTATATTATATTATATTATATTATATTATATTATATTATATTATATTATATTATTATATTATATTATATTATATTATATTATATTATATTATATTATATTATATTATATTATATTATATTATATTATATTATATTATATTATATTATATTATATTATATTATATTATATTATATTATATTATATTATATTATATTATATTATATTATATTATATTATATTATATTATATTATATTATATTATATTATATTATATTATATTATATTATATTATATTATATTATATTATATTATATTATATTATATTATATTATATTATATTATATTATATTATATTATATTATATTATATTATATTATATTATATTATATTATATTATATTATATTATATTATATTATATTATATTATATTATATTATATTATATTATATTATATTATATTATATTATATTATATTATATTATATTATATTATATTATATTATATTATATTATATTATATTATATTATATTATATTATATTATATTATATTATATTATATTATATTATATTATATTATATTATATATAAAATTTTACTGCCTGAAGTACTACAACTGCTGCTCTATTTCCACCAGCTTCTATCACATTTGAAAAATGTTACTGGTATTTTGAGAGACGTACTGCCGTGTACTAGAGAGTACATACTTAACTCGACATTTTCAATGGAAAGCACAAAATTGACATTTGTCCCATTCCAAACTTACAATTTCAAAATTGAGCAGTAAAAGTTAAAATAAAATACGAATTGTAGAGGATTTTTGAAAAACTACATAAGTATGTATGTAATTTAATCACATGTTAGTATTTTAATATTGGTTAAAATAATTATATAAATTTAAAAATTGACTTTCAGTGCTTTTTCACTTGTATACAAATATTAACAAATCTAAACTTTACAGACGCGCTCTAGGATGTATTAAGTGAGTAACTACTGTCCTGAGTAGATGATATTACATCCTATGTTATGGTTTTCATCTACTGACGAGAACCCTCCAAACTGCCACTTCTGCATTATAGGCATCTTGACTCTTTTTAGCTAAAAGACATGCACGTACATCACATTTCAACAAAAAAGTAATCGATCTTTTGTTAACAACATCTATTGAAAATAAAAAAATTATATACAAAAATTTCACAATACTAAAAATTTATATGTAATATTATAACAAAAATATATTTTGGGTGCACTCGGAACTTTCGGAAGTTTGTGTTTCTCTAAATTTGAAATCTCCTGGCCTCCGAGAGCCTCACTCATGTATGTAATCATAGAAAACCGTATATAACCTTATATTTTACATTAGAAACCAAAAATTCTTAATTTTTTTTTAACGAGACACATTACATTACACTTGCACCTAGAACGACTAAGACTATACAAGGTGATACAACACAAGACAGAGGAAAGAAGGACAGAGAAGAGAAAGAACAACAGAAAGAAAGAACATATGACAACAGCACGCGGTAGGTTTCGAGATTGTACGCCATCTTTTTACCAACCGCGCTTACTGATGCTTGATTTCGTTGATCGATGGGAACCGAGCTTTTATCAGTGACAGGCACAGTAAAGGTATTTATGAGAAAATAATTTCCATGCTAGAACTAGAACTTCTAGGAACAAAATTATTAATTTTTAACCATATTTTTTGGCACTGTATACACTGTTATACTTTTTAATAATAATTCCTTTTCAACTTACTCATTGCTTGAATCCTCATTATGCCGCACCGGTTGTTCATTGAATTCATATGAATATGATATAGCTAAGAGTAGATCGCTTACGGCCATGTCAAAAGTTATACTAGTTAAAAAATGTTTCACTGTGTTATGAGAAAGGTAATAAAATGATGATATTCTACCCAAAAACGTTGGCAATAATGAATTTTTTGAAATTGATATACAAGCAGCAGTCTCCAATTCAAACAAACATTTTTCAATTAAGGAAGACAAATATGTATTCATGTTTTGAGGTTCAACACTTTCCAATTCATAGTATGTTGGATTCCGCAAAAGTCTTCTAAAGAAATAAGTCCACGTTAAATATTCGATTGCAGATTCCTTAGTTTGTACTGTTCCTGAAACAATTTCAGCATTTAAATGATCTGGTAAGACATCCAAAAGACTAGATTCCACAGGAAATGGGTCATAAAGAAATTTCTTGTAAAAATTTTTTTTGATATCATGAACAAATACTACAGCAACTCCTTCGTTATCGAATTGTGGTCTACCAGCACGTCCCATCATCTGTAATAAATCTGTAATGGGCATGTCAACATACTTTTTTGATTTACAATCAAAGTACTCCGTTCCTTTTATTACTACAAGGTGCGCAGGTAAATTAACCCCCCAAGCCAATGTAGCAGTCGCAACTAATATTTGAATTTTTTTTTTAAGGAACAAATCTTCAACACATTTTCTATCATTTTCTGAAAGTCCTGCATGGTGAAGACCTATGCCAAATGCTAGGCAAAATTTTAAGTTTGAATCCTTGATAGTATACAATATTTCTTGAATTTCTCCTTCTAATACATGAAGAAATTGTTTAGGATTATCGTCGCCTGCTACATATGTAATCAAATCTAAAGCAGTTAATCTGGTCTGTCTTCTCGAGGAAACAAAAATAATAGCTGGTGTTGAAGGTGAATATGTCCGTATTGCTTGAAAGGTTGGGCGATTCATAGTTGCCATGCGGGGGCAATAATGTTTTCCAGAGAAGCCATTTATATGTACTGATAGGGGAACAGGTCTTACTGAAGGTTTGAAGTTATATAAACCAGTTTCTTGAATACCAAGCCATCCAGCAAGATCTTGAGCGTTGGCCAGTGCGGTGGAAAGTCCAATTATTCGAATTGATTTTTTCGTATTTGATGTTATGAAATTTGTACGTGAAACAATCACTTCAATAACAGGGCCACGATTTTCCCCTAGCAAGTGAATTTCGTCGATAACTATCAAGCAAACATCTTTCACATATTCTCGTGTTCGCCATGATCTGCTAATGCTATCCCATTTTTCTGGTGTAGTAACAATGACTTGACTTTTTTGAATAGCTTGAATGTCTGGAGATGTGTCACCAGTTAATTCAACAACTTTTTTATTTAGATTCTTTTCAAATCGAATTTTCCAATCGTTCATTCTTTCTTTGACCAGTGCTTTAAGAGGTGCTATATATACAACTTTTGCTAGCTCATCCTTTTCAAAAGCTCGAAAAATTGCCATTTCCGCAACAATTGTTTTACCCGAACCAGTAGGAGCTCCCAAAAGAATATTGTTGTCAGTATGATACAGATTGTGAAAAATTTGAGTCTGAATAGGATTGAAGTGGGAAAATGAGTAAAGTTTCTCATATTTTTTATTTTTTAAGGCACTTAGGGCTAATGGTTGCAGTGGTAAAAGCTCAGTAAGTGGAGGGTTATGTTCTGGAAGAATCAAATTCTTAAAACTAAGCGCATAGACTGTTTTACTACCCAACCAAGTTTCACTAGTGATTCTAATAAAATATTGCGGTGGAAGTGGTTCTCGAAGTGGAATTGTAATGGTGATGCTTTGTTTATTGGCGTATATAACTGTTTTTCGTAATATTTGTACGAATTCTGAATGATATATATAATTTGTTTCTGGATCTTCTATCCATAACCAAAAATTTTCACTTGTTTTACCGTGTACCCGATCATTCCATGTGAAAGTAGCCATTATATCAATTTTAATGCGTAACACCGTTCGTGTTATTGGTTGCATAGTAACATCTAACTCTAGAATTGGTAATTCATTGGCACATTGTAACAACATTGAAGCATGTCTTTGATTCCGGAATATATCTTTTATTTCTGCCAAATTCATTTCTCTTAACGTATATGTGCTCAGACCACGGCTTTCTACTTTTTCAATGATTTCATGAGGTAAACAACTGAACTGTCGTAGTGGCGTCTCACTATTCCATATTTGTTTTTCAAACATTTGACAGATTTGCAACATTCTACCAGCCAAAATGGCATTATTGTTACGCAAAACTATAGTGAATATAGCACGTGCTATCCGTACAATATTTTGGATAATATATGCCATGTCAGAAACAAGAGAAAATGATTTAATATAACCTCTAGAGAGATAAGTTTGCATTAGAACGTTAACTTTTCCTGAAACCTCATCAAACCCTCCATGACTCGAAAGTTTGCAAGCATAATGCCTTAGTTCATCTAGTTCTTCAAGCTCATCTTCTCGTACTTTAAGTTGTTTAAATTCTTGTGCTTGAGATATCATATTAAAAATATCGGATTCAGTCATAAAAGGTTTCAAGAGATCATTGAATATTTCCACTGTATCATATTTTATATAAAAATGCGAAGCTGTCCGTCCTAATTCCGTGATACTTAAGTCATCTGTCCGATTATTATAACGGATCATTTTTGCTTTATCTAAACTCATTGCAGCTGTTGAAATAAGCATTCTACGCTTATTTTCAAGAAATGGATCCTGCTGAATTTCACTATATTCAATGCCATAGAAATGTGGATTAATACGCATTCGAACAAACAAATATGTATAACTTAGCCATTCGACGGCTTCGTTAATATTTGTTACCGTTCCAGAGGCAACCTCAGCATTGAGATTATCAGCTAAACACTGAATAAAATTTGATTCTATAGGAAATTGATTAGTTAGTAGAGATAGATAATGGTTAAGTTTGTCATATGTTGTTATGATTGTTCCAATTCCGCTACTGTCATATTGAGGTCGACCCGCTCTTCCAAAGATTTGTAGCACGTCCAAAATTCCAAGGTCAACAAAAGAACCGTGTTTTGAATCATAAATATCAGTACCTTTTATAATGACCGCATGTGCGGGTAAATTAACGCCCCAGGCGAGTGTAGCGGTACAGATGAGCACCTTAATAAAGCCCTCAGAAAAATATTTTTCCACTAAACGTCTATCTGTTCTCAGCATTCCGGCATGGTGAATTCCTATTCCACATTGGAACAATTCCACCAGTTGTTTGTTCTTGCTTTTTGATATACTGCGAATGGCTAACTTGAAACCCGCTGAATTTTTGGGAATAAAAAAAGAACTATGATTCCTTTTCTGTGCATTTTCGCGCAACACATTAGCAGTTCTAACTGTGGCATTACGAGCATGCACAAAAACCATTACTTGATGATCATTCTGTACCATTTCGAAACATTTATTGTAACAAATATCATCTATATCGGTTAACTGTTGTATGGGTTTTACAGCTTTAATTCCAATAAAGTTTGTATCTAAGGGAACTGGACGAAATCGACTATCGAAATAAAATAGTCCTTTCATTGGATTGACTCGTAAAAAATGGGCAACGTCAATATAATTAGGCAGGGTAGCAGATAAACCAATTATTCGAATCATGCTTTGAGAAGATTCCACCAATCGTAATGTCCTTGCAACTAGTGCTTCTACAACAGGTCCCCGCTCTCCATGCAATAAATGTACTTCATCGATGATTAGTAACTTCACTAGGCTAACGATAGCTACATCTCCAACTCCTTTACGAGTAACGACATCCCACTTTTCAGGAGTCGTAACGAGAATTTGAGTTTGTTGCATTTCTGTTTTTGTTAATTGCATATCTCCTGTAAGCTCACGAACAACAATATGAAGCGGTTTAAGACGGTCTTGAAAATTCTCCACCATTTCCGATGCTAATGCCTTCATAGGAGCAATGTACACAATTTTGAATGCATCACGATTAATAATTCCATTTTCTAAATGAGATCTTAGAGTAGCAATAATTGTGAGCATAGCAACATTTGTCTTTCCAGCTCCTGTGGGAGCGCATATGAGCATGTTATTGTTGGAGTAATATGCAGTATTAAATACGATAGATTGAATTCGATTAAGCTCTTTAATATTTCGAAAAGCTAGCTTAGCAATATCGTCTAAGTCATTAATTTGTATTCTGTTGTTACCAATTGAAAGTGATTGTGTAGTATTCCCCGGAATTTTTACCTCTTCATATTGTTTTGTTTCGATTCTCTCGGCAGACTCAGGTAAACTTATTTTACCACCCCCAATAAAAGCAGCACTTTGTTTCAAAAGTAATTGATTGTCAAATACGTATGGATATTTGGGAATAGTTGAACTTCCACTGGAATTTTTTTTTACGGAACGAAGTATGGATTGTTGCTTTGCAGTTTCAATTAGTTTCTTCTGTTGTCGTATTCGTAGTTGTATAGGATTAGCTGCCATACTCATTGATAATGTTGATTTATCATCAGATTTGAGAATACGATTAAGCTTTTTTTCATCTCTGCGGTTCTGTCTTGTTAAATCCTTTTCCAGAACTGATTGCACAACTACTGAAGTTGCAACACTTGGTCTTTGCTCAATAGTTCTTGGAGTGCTATTTTGCTTTCTCCCATTAGGATTTTCATGACAAATACTAAGTTCTTTCTTAATTTTTTCTCGATTTGCTAGTATTTTGAACGAAAGCTCGAAGTTATCAAAGCCAATTAACTCACAAAGATCATTTTGAATTTCATTATTATTTTGCTTTGATTTTAGTAAATGGAGAATTTTTTTTACGGAAGCAGCATTGCATGTGCCCAATGATTGATCCCGAGACTCAAGTTGTTCTTCCATTTGATAAACCAAAGATAATTTAGACAGATTTTTCCTTTTTGAATGGTCGGGTGAAATATCTTGAAGGTTTTCTACCTTATTGAATTTAAATTTTGACAAATCAATTTTAATATCAGAACCCCAACATTTTTGCCCAACTGTTATTCGGTATTTTTGTTTTTGTTCCTTAATAATTGTACAATTAACATCAGCCAAGTATTTACAAATTTCGCCTACTAAGCTTAATATATGACAATACGATTTATCAAGTAGTGTACCAAAAAGTGTTGCGATTTTATCTAAATGAGAAGTTTTCATATCTTTTACATCTTCGTATTCACTTAGAAATATGAAGACAGCTTCATCAATAACTTCACAATTTGAATCTCCTATCGACTCTGATATAACTCCTCGTAAATCTTTTAGAAGATTTTTTATTGCCGGTAATTTTGATTCCAGCAGCCCAATAGTAAATGAAGATTTGTCACAAGTGCTAAAAACATGATTGGATCAAAAATAAGCATAATTAGAATGAAGCCCGTAGTTTGAGAATTTATTTAAGCTTTGTACTTAAAACACACATACATAATAGAGGATCCTCTTACTGTTTTCATATAGTCTATATCTGGTGATTGAAGAATTCGTATGTCGTCTAAATCAGAGTTGATCCGAAGGTTTGTTGAAAATTTCGGATAGTCTTTCATTTTTAAGAATTGCCTTTATAACGCATAAAATGAACAAGATGTTTTCGTTTAAAGCTAAGTAACTCAATCCAAGATTTATAATTAAAAGATGACCAACCTCAGCTGTCATTCCCAAACAAGCTAAACTTCCCAAACATTTCACATCAAAGAAGAATACAATGAAGGACCATTGTTGGTTGTTGGACACATGTGCTCAATTTGTATAATGGTGTTAGTTCTCACTAACATATACACATTCCAACGCAATAATTTTTGACTACTACTTACAAGGGCGCCACAGCAGTAATTCCCTATTTTTCAATTTATTTTTCTCATCAAAAGTATTTAAAAATGAATAATGAAGTAATGAAATGTCATATTGGTGACTCAATTCAAGAAAAATATCGTGACAAAGTTATACAAGTATGAAAACATTAATAACAAATAATTATCTAAAAAAACATATTAAAAAATTTATTTTTAGTAGTAACCGAAAAAAACTATGAAGTGCAACGTGCAACAACGGACAAAATGATTTTCGTACAAATGAGTTTTATTATACTTTTCTTAAAAAAGTAAGGTGAATTTTACACCGCACTTCAAACTTTGCTATGGTTTCTATCAAATATGGACAATTTTTTATAAAAATAACTTAACTTAACAAAATTATTATTTCAATGTATGAACACTTAGAGCAAGAGCCCGTCAACGCCAGACCTTCGTAATTTTATAAAACCTGAAAGTTTGTCAGTGCAAGTGCATTCTCCCAACAAAGTTAAAAACAATTGCAAAGTTATGAATTTTTGGTAGCGGTGGCTTTGGCAGATTAACGGTACTTAAGGTGTGAAAAAAGGTCTACTTTCGTCAAATTATTAAGGCTGATTTTTTAGTATTACATTCAGAATATTATATAAAATCACGTCAATAATTGCCGTACACTTAACATGGTGGTAAAAGCTGATTTTTATATACTTATATTACTAAGGCATTCATTAAATGATGTTACTTCGCTAGCCAGACATTTTTGATAGTTCTAATCCCTCTACATCAAATGTGCTTGCCAGCAGATCGTTCGAAAATCATTTGGCATTACTGGCACTCTATTCTTTTTTCATCAATAGTACCATCTTAAAAGAGAATAGCAAATTATTTTTGAAAAGCATCAAAATTTGAATCAAGCCACATAGTAGAGCCCCAGCTTTGTAAATCGCAAGATCTTGGAACCCACCCAACAGTTCAGAAATAATGCGCTCACCAAAAGTTGCCTTCAATAAATTGATTTTCTTTGGCCATATGGCATGTAGCGCCGTTCAGAGCGCGCTCTATGAGCTCAGAATAAAATAACTGAGCAGACTGAGTTGAATTTTGTCAGAGGATGTTGAGCATGCTCGATATGCTCGGACTCTGTTCAGAGCATCAGAGCTCTTTTCTGAGTTAAAGCCTAGTACGCAGATCGGGAAAAATGTTGTCTCCCATACAATTTTTGTCCCAGGACAAATTTTTTTCAAGTTTTTTTCCAGGCAGTACGCTGTTCGCACGCAGAACTATGACATCTGGCTGGAAAAATGTGTTTAGCTAAATGTCTGCTATTACACGATGAATCTAGATGCATACGACATCTTCGAATTCTTCTTTGTTATCCTGTCCTGTTTCTCAAGTGCTATTACTCGATGAAACCAGATTCATGAACCTATTTTGCCAGTTCTCTTTTATTTATATTTCGTTGTTTGACTTGTAGGTTTGCTTATGAGACTTTTCAGTTTTCTTTGAAATCAATTAAAAAAATATTTAAATTTGATTTGTTTTTATTTATTGATGAAAAATATGAATTTTGGAATACAAATTAGTATAAGAAACATTTATAATGTTAAGATGCATCGAAGTTTCCTTCTCGAAGAACGAAACTATATGAAAGAGAACAGTAAAAAAGCGAACAAGAGCAAAGACAAACGTCAAATTGTCGCACGGAAAATTTTACCCGTGCGACACAGGTCAATTTTCTTGCGTCTCATGTTTTCGAATTTTGTCTCTCTTTTGCACTTATGTTGTTCGAAGTGTCGCATGCATCTAGATTCATCGTGTAATAGCTAAACACACCTTTCCAGCCAAACGTCATAGTTTTGCGAACAAACAGCGTACTGCCTGGAAAAAAAACTGAAAAAAATTTGTCCTGGGACAAAAATTGTATGGGAGACAAAATTTTTCCCGATCTGCGAACTAGGCTTAAAGATAAAGATTGTAGAGATAAATTTTGTCTTGTCCCGATCTGCGTACTAGGCTTAAGATTTGGATAGTATATCTCAAAAACGGGTTAAGATATCGACTCCAACTAAATTTTTTTCGACAGGTTATAACTTCGAAAGATGCAGGTAGGACTTTCATAAAAATTTGTCAAGAAAATTTTGGTCGGTAATATCTCAGAAACCGATAATGCTTTTGACTTTAAATAAATTTTATTATGTAGAATGTGGTGTGATACACATTTGGTATAAATTTAGAAAAAGGACATCATACCATTATTTTTTTACAATTGCAAGGCAAATATCGAAGTGACAGTTTTAAATAAAAAACTTGAACAAATATTTATAATCGAAAAATGTCAAAAGTAAAAAATTGGTACCTGAATGTTGTTTTTAGGCTATAAAATATTTCGAGAATTTTTTTAAGTACTTATGATAAAATTTGTTTTGTTCATAAAATTCTTATCAAAAAATATCAAAAGTAAATCGAATAATATCAGAAACTCCAAGTTTTCAATGTAGGTATATTAAGCAAAACAATTACTGGATGAAATTGATGTCATAAAGACTACCTATATACCAATGTTCATATGTATATATATGTATATGTCATATACTGTACCTATGATTTGAAATGAAAATTTATACGGCATTTACACAATGAATGAAAAATGATAAGACTTTTTTTAATGGTAAACTTATCTACCTTATAAGTCATGGTCTTTGACTTTTTATCTAAAGAAAATTTCTTAGAACATAAGAAAAATTTTAGGTAAAATATGTATTTAATTACATAAACAAAAGTCACTGACATAAACCTTAACACTCTTGTCTATTAATTATAATTAATTAATTAAACCTAACCAACTATGTACCTGCCCTCCTAGGTACCTACCTTACCTACCATGTTTCTTTTCAAAATATCAAACTCGATATGTGAGCTTCACATTCAAAAGAGTTAAAAAAGCAAAATAAGGAGAAAAGTAGGAAAATCCAGTCTAATAAGGAATCTTCAACATTCTTATTTTAATAAGAAAATGTTATTCCTACTTATCTACATATGTGGACATGCATTTTTGTAAAGGTTGTTTAATGATAAGTAATAAAAAAGTAACAGAAAAATCTTCAATTTTTCCTCGGGCTTTAGACATATAGTTATATACCTACCTCCATTACATACCCCTCTGATCAACAACAACATAAAATTCATGAAAGATCAAAACATGCAGAATACGCAAAATTGTCTTAAATTTCTTTTTCACCTGTTTGTCTCGTCTAGAACATCAACAAAAAATATACTCATCGAGCCATTCAGAAAACCAAAAATCCTTCACATTACATCTACATGTATTTTTCTCCTTCCTTGTATAAATAGATTACAGTTGCATATAGCTTGAGAAAAATGTTAACAAACCGAAATGTTAAGCAAAATTGTCTTAAGCTCCTCTTCATTACATATAAATATTCCTCAGAGAAATGTGTTTTTCTGTATTCATCAACTATCATACATACTGTATAGTCTTTCCTTGTCTCATTTTTCTCTGCATTTGTGCGGTATTACACGGCGCCATTGAATAAGAACTACAGGAAGAGGCATATCGAGAAAAAAGTGAAGCATTTTTCATACTTGTGTCAGTTACACACACACAAATGCTTTGATACAGGGTCGACATGAAAGTTAACGGCTACTTACTGGGGCGCCCAAATAAATTGTTTGCAGCCTTGAAAGAATTTTTTTTTTTATTTTGTTTAATTTTATTCGATCTAATAATTGATGGAATGAAAGTCTTTTTCAATTTATTTGCTTAGCTAGGTGTTAATAACGAAGAAATCAAGCTTGAAGTAATAAAATAAAACTTACTTATTATAGAAACTTTAAAATTGGGAATTTAGAAATGAAAATACATATTGTTTTTAGTTTTGAGTTTCATTTTAATGAAAAAAAAAAACGCTTTCACAGATATTTTTCTTAGTCAAATAATTTTGGGCGCCTTGCCATCACCAACAAAAACTAATCTGACGCTGTCCGAGAATTTATAATTTGACAGATCGCCTCCAGAGAAGTCACAAGAAAGAAGTATATTTTAATTCTCAACAGAATTGCTTTATTAAGGAAAAATACCATAAAATATCAATTGAAAAGTATTTTAGGATAGTGTAATTACCTAAAAAACATCACTTCAAATAACTTTGTGCTGAATATGAGCCAAAAACTTACTTGTAAAACAAAAACTTTTTTCTATCCTTATTATAGGTGTTTTTGCACGATTTAACACAGCACCACATATTGTTTTGTATTATTTTAAATGAAATATAGTATATATTTAACAGAATCACTTTTATTTTACTTTTTTATATAGTTTCAACGCTTAAATATGGCTATTCTTTCATTTCCACACTCTCGTACGGCTATTCAAAATGACAGATGATCATCAGAATTTTTTTTTAATTTATTTTAATTCTTCACTCACGTACACTGTATGTGTGACATATGCCTCTTCCTCTATTTCTTATTCAATGCACGGCGCATGTTAAGTCTCGCATGAATGAAGTGCGAAAGAGAAAGAAAGAAAAAATGAAACGGAAATAAATTTTTCTCGACATGCACGGACAGAGAGAACTATACACTAGTTTTCATATACAAAGCTAAAATCAGATGCGTAGCACACATAACTCCGTTGTTAGATTGACACAACAATATCTGAAAGCAATCATTGTATACAATTATGAATACTTGTAGGTATATACAATTCTATTCTGTTTTAAGAGATTACTAGCTGTCGATTTTATACACAACCGTTTTCATCACAAAAAAAATATGGCGCGTAACGCAAAAACTTGAAAATTTTCTTTCTACACTGCTACAAAACTTCCGTCGATAAAATAATAAATTTTGTTTTAGCATTTTTTTGTGAAAATAAATAAATAAATGAGCCATTTAACAATTAAAATTAATTTTTTGTAATGTTATTTATTTTGATAGGGTTCATAGGTAACACTTTTAAAATACCTACGAAAACCAAGAACCAGAAGAAGCTTTACAGTAAATTTTGGTTGAAGTTGAAGGGTGTTTTTTAATAGAAATGATTTGTACGACATAAAACGTAGACTTTAGAGTTTAGAGTATTTCTTTACTCAGTTTTGAGTTCAACTACATATTTGTAGAATTCAAAACCTATTGGTGTTTTTCTTGGCGCAAGGACATAAGTCCCATATACGAGAGACCAGATCTAATTTGTGAACATATATCCCACCTAGATAGGACATAAGCCCCAACTTTTGTTTGGTGTTAATGGGACAAAACTCCCAAATTGAAAAAGACATTTTAAAGTTTTTTTTTATACGTACGTACATTTATAAAATATGAAAAATCAACCCAAAAATCAAATTATACCTACCTACAATGTGTTTTTCTTTCTTTTTTTTTGCATTATACACCCTTATTGCGAATTTCAATGATCAACGGATTGAACATTGAAAAAATGTATCAATCAATTTAAAATTTGTTATTGTGTAACTGAATTGACTAAGGCATTTTCGATTGTAAATGAGCACAATTTTTGACATTTAATATTGTAAACAAGAATTATAGAAAAAAAAAATAAATAAACAAATTCATTCATAATTTAATTAAATGGTTTAAAACAAAATAATTTAATTAAGTGACTTCCGTGGAGTTTTGGTACGATGACGACGAAGACAATGACCATGACCAGTCATTTTTTTGTTGATATTTTGAGAAGAAGACAGCTTAGAGATGCTTCCAATCCTCTAGAATTAGAATTTTCTGTTTTCTTCTTTTTGGTCTTGCATTTGAGATCAATATAAACCTACAATTGTAAAAAATATTTTATGAAACAAAGAACATTAAAATAACCTTCATGAACTTATTACTCGTTGCCATTTATTCCATTCCCGTGCAGGGGGCCTAAACCATTTAAAATTACAGCAAATTGCTCCCATTGCCTTTGCGTCACCACTTTTCAACACAAACACTTTTCAACTTCCAAATTTTCCTCCATAATCATCACCGATTTTGTCAATTGAGCTTTATTGCTAACTATTTTAGCCCTTTTGTTGAAAATATAATATTTTAAATGGTTCAAACAAACATATATTTTACTGCAGCATCAATGACAAAAAAATTGTTAACAAGCAATATAATTGAGAACGATTGACACTCTCAATATGGCTTTAAATTCAAAATGATTGATTTATGTTCATTCACAATAGGTTTTTCAAAAATATATTGCAAATTGATAATCGCAATACCGTTTTAAAAAATTGTTGAAAAATTTCAACTTTCAATTCAAAATTGACAATCGCAATAAGGGTGATAGTGAGTATTACAAATATTTGTTGGGAATTAGTTCTCATTGAATTGTGGATTCAAGTCACTTGCAGGAGTAGTTTGTTATAGGGCCCATACGCTACATCACGCTTCAATTATACACTACTCATGCAAATTGTACAATATTTAGTTGTGTGTTAATCGTAGACAATATGTCAAGTTCCGAGGCCGCTGCATCAACAATTTTAATTGCATCGGCAATAAAAAATAAAAATATATTTTTCCGACATTTATAACGCAGGTTGTTTCCTTCCAAAATCAAATCTGAGCAAACGTAGCACACATGCGTGCATGTACAAACAAAAAAATATCAAAAAATTTTGAAATCACTCATGCCGCATGCGCAATCACACAATCAACACTCGCAGTTTGCGGGCATCTGTAGTGTATGGGCCCTATTAAGCTAAGGAATAAATACTCTTTTGAATGTAAAGAAATTTGCATATAATCAGCCTCGAATCTACCCCAAATTCTATGGGGGGTAAAAGCAGTGGGGTTGCAGGGGGACAGCATGCCCCTCTTTATGGACTTGATTATTTGTGTAAATGAAACCTGACATAACACATAAGTTGCAAATATTTTGTTGTGGATCCCATGTCTCAGCTAGGTGGGACATGTGTCTCATAATAGTTGTTGGGACTTTTTTCTTACCTTTGTAGGATAAGCCCCACCTTCATGAAACCGCTTCTACTATCTTCGTAACATGAGTAAAGGACTATTCACATAAAAGCGACCAATGACTAACGAATAGAAAACAAATGGGATTTAAAACATATTTAAGCCTAAATTCTTCACAAAAACTTTACAAAAGGGTAGAAATCTAGTTTGATTTAATGTTAATATATTAAAATTTGCGTTGTAAATTTCTAAAATGAGAGAATAAATTGGTCGTTGTGAATTTCATTATGACTGCTACGAACTGTCAAACACTCTTCGCGTTTCACATACTATCCTATCCACACTGTAACGAATGAATCGTTCGCGCGAGTTATGTTTAGTAGCCGGATTAAAAAATCAAAAACAACCGTCTTCTTACGAGTGTCAAACTCAACTCAACTCTTTATTAAAAATTATTTACATCACTTTTCTTGGTAGGTTCAATAAACATTACTCGGAAGTAAGGTGTTTATTTACCTTACCATGAAAGTGGATTGATTCTGCTTATATTGTCTTTATTAGTAGACTCATCACTTTTCTTGATAGGGTCAACATATGTACGTTACTCGCGCGACTAACCTTAAAATCATTCTAAAATGATTTTCTTGGTGTAAGTAAACGACACTCGCGACGAAGAAAATAAAGTACATGCGAACAAAATGATAAAATGGACAGATGTTCGTTCATTCGTCGGTCGTTTGTCGCTCTCATATGAATAGTCCTTCAATGATTAAAAAAAACAAGTACTTATAATAGCATTTTTTTTATTAAATAATACATACATAAAAGAAGTTAAAATGTCGTTTATGTTGTGCCATGCAAAAACTTCAATCTTTTTTTCCGCAATTCACTTAAGGCCGCATCACTACTAACTTCATTGAGATCATCTTCTCCACCGATGTCTTCAATTCTAACATTACTTTTGCTTGCATTCGGTACAACATTGTTATTACTCGGTGTTAGGTTACCATTTAATGTTCCAGCATTTATATTAATGTCCCGTTCTATCGGGGACTTGTTGGCATTTACCGAAGTAAATTGATTCATAAGAACGAAAGATGCATCGAGTAAAAGTTTGACGTTTCCTAGAACCTAATAAAAAACTAGTTAAAACATTTGCAATAAATAAAAAATGTACATATATATGCATGTAGTTAAATAACTGGAGAATAAACAAAATATTGCGTGTTGACATAACTGTAAATAATTTCACTGGCCTTATGGGCCACAACAATACTAACAAATTACACTAGCCAAGAAAATTAACTTTCCCAAAATATTTTTTTTTGTCAGGCGTGGAATCGCGTGATAGGTGATTGACACTGTTTTGATAGTCAATTTAATAAACATTTCACTTCCTCAGTTTATGTTCTTGCAGCGCGCTATCAATTTCACAAGACAGTGATGAAACCGGGACAGCTCAGAGGAGTTGCTCGCAATTGCTTGTTCACGTGTTCGGGTGAAGGATGTTCCTCATCTTATGTAGACACCATGATACGAGATATTTTGGTGCTATACACACTTCTCAACAGAGTTCGCAAGCAAGCACTCCAAAAAGCAAACCCATCACTCGAAGACGTCCTAACTATTACAAGAGCTTATGAAACAGCACAACAAACCTTTTCTACAATTACAGACATCTGTCGTAGAAGTTAATCAGCTGCCGGTGTCTAATCGTTATGTAAATTGAACTATTTATAATCAATTAATACCAATTTTTTCTGGTGGAGATGTCCGATCAATTCAATATTCACCTAATCTGGGTGCCGGGTCATAGAGACATTCCAGGTAATTGCAAAGCAGACGAACTTGCAAAAAATGGAACATGCCTACCACTATTAGATAACAAATCTATTATCGGTATACCATTAGCTACGTATAAATTCATGCAAAAGCAAAATACCATTGAGAAGGTGAATAGCTGGTGGCGTGATTCACTCACCTGTATGGCAACAAAAATAATTTGGCCAAAAATTGCTAAACGCTCAAAGCAACTCATCTCGATTGGTAGACGGCACATTAGCTCCGTTATAGGTGTCCTTACAGGACACTGCTTAATAGACAGACATGCCTTCCGACTTGAGAGTCAGTCACTCACCTTCTTTGCCATTGTCCTGCACTAGCACAGAAACGAAAATCACACCTCGAAAATTTCTACTACAATGATCCTAGTGATCTAATTAACATAGACCTTCACAGTCTCAATCGCTTTATTGTTAGCTTCTAATGGTGTAACGAGTGGGAGGATCTTATGATCCACGTGGTATCACAATGGACCATTGTTGGTCTAAGTGTGCTGGTCTTCTTTCCAGCAGCCACCTTAACCTAACCTAACCATGTCCAATTCGAAAAGGTTACGAATTCAAAAAGAAAATCAGTCACACTTTACTTTAGTGACGATTATTATGCTTGGCTATTTTTAAAATCCCACTAAAAAGGTACATTTTTAGAAAAATGGTTCGGAACATAGAGAATTGTGTCATTTTATAGCCCAGTGACAAGCACTATAAAGAAAAAAACAGTGGTCGGGCTTATCGACGTAGACTAGCGACTTCACATATCCCCACAGAAAATAGTCGTAATAATAGTACGTAACGTTAAACTTTCCTATGGTAATCAAACGTTTACTTCAATAAATCAATTGTGACATAAGCAACGAAACCATCGATCTTTTACGGGAAAAGTTTACGGACTTGATCACAATTGACCACCGACATCTTGTGATCTAACACCTTGCGACTTATTCTTTTTGGGCTACGTGAAATATAAGTTTTACGCCAACAGCCCATCGTCGATTCAAGACCTCGAAGATAAAATTCATGCCAACCTCAAATGCATTTGTTTTTAGTTGTCGAGATTACTGGAGCGAAATTAGTTTCTTTATTTTGTAAATAGTGTTTAATTTGTGTGAAATGTCAGTGAACGCTTGAGGTTGAATTTCGTTTTGTAAATTCTAGGGTCGCGCTTTTTGAAAAACAAAATCGTAAAAACGATCAAACGATCAAACGCTTGTCAACGCCGGACCGACCTAACGTGATATTGTGATTTAGCGCATGTAGCAGCCACTTTGCTATTTCGTGATGGAAAATTTCATGAAATTTGGATTTGTCATTAACGGTGGTATTACAAGTATAAGTAAACGTTTTGAGAAGGGTTTTTGGATGAGGTAATTTTGAAGTAATTGATATTGGTATGTAAAAATGAGTTTCTTATAAGAGTGTTTTTCTTATAAGCGAGTTTCTTATATACGGTTACTTTCAAAATTAAATAATGTAAAGAAAAGTCACTAGGTTTTTGATTGTTTCTTATATGAGTGTTTCTTATATCCGTAAAATACGTATTAGGTATAGAACTCAAATGTTGAATGAAGATGTTTGAAAAATAATGCTATACTGAAAATATTTTGTTTAACTGATGTTAGTATTTAGGCAGGCACCTTAGTCAGATTTAAAAGTACATTTACCATCAAATATTTTATGTAGTTATCAGAAGTTTAATAAAGTAAAATTAATAATGATAAAAACAATTTAGATAATACTACCTTTAATCGTTCTTCAATATGCTGTCTTGTATTACCCTCTAAAGCTTCCAACTCTTCATCAGAAAGTAAACTTAAATTTGGTGGCATTGTTGGAGGTGGATCTGAAAAATTTGTAAAATATGGTAATGGAGCGGGAATCACCACAGGAGCATGAGGAATATTCAAAGGCTCTCTGTAAACTGTGGAAACTGCTATATTGTCTGAAAGTTAAGCAGTATTAAGAACATGTTTTAAATGTTGATATGACTTACGATTGGATTCATCATTTCTTCTCGATGGATCTAGTTGTGTATTGACAAAAACAATTGGTTCTTCGTTTCGAGTAGGTGCATTGTTATTGTGAAGGATGTTAAGTCTGCATGTTGGGCATGTTTGCTGACGTTGGAACCATGAACGGAGGCAGCTGGTGTGAAAAATATGCCCACAGGGTAATTTCTTAGAGTTAACCACCATATCTTCCCTGAAAATGTTTTTAGTATATATTAATAATATTATATATAAATTTTTTGTAAATCTTAAAAATAAAAAGAAGCTAGATGCGACCCTCACTAATAACTTCTCATTATACATTGAAAACTTGGCATTTATTGAAGGTTTTGTGTTACAGTAACACCCACTTAAGAGAAACGGCAAAATGTCACAGCTTTTCTTTCACTTAAGCGGATTTTATATGAAGTAATGAAATGTCATATCGGTGACTGAATCGTAAAAAAGTAATACAAGTTTGAAAACATTAATAAAGAATAAGGTCCCCGAAAAAAAATTAAAAAAATGTTTATGTAGTAATAACAGACAAACATAAACATAACAGTTGCGCCTTAAAAGCACCAACAAAAAATTACGTCCCTGTTACAAAGTACCAAAATTTGACACGTAGTGCATTGCAGTTATTCCCAAAAAAGTGTTTGTTAGTTTTCAATAATTTAATGGTGTTATAGTTTATTTAGAGTTTAAATTGTATTGTTTGATTAGTGAATTGTTAAATATAATCAATTTACAGCACTTTGATCAAAAACATAATAAAACTTGTCTGTGAAAAGAAATGCTTTTATCCGTCTTATTTTCACAAATTTAACATTTTTTTTATTGTTTCTATCAAATATTGACATTTTTTATATAATAACTTAACTCTTTGTATCGTTCTTTGAATGTTCTTCCCGTTTGTCCAATGTAATATTTTTCACAATCGTAACATTTAATTTTGAACACTCCGGTGCAAGTAAATTCGGACCGTTAAGTCTAGCGACCCGAGTATGTTCCCACAAATTAACAAGATCCTTAGAAAAAATAACGATAATGATCGTCCATGTCTTAAGCTGCAAAGGACGACAGAAAACAGAAACGTACTTCTGACAGTAGGAATAGATCCAGAGAACGCCGCCGCCGTCTTGGACGATGAACTGTATATGATCGAAGATCCTCAGGAGAAGGTGGAGGTTATGGGGGCTGCTTTCCAACAAGTGAATGCTTGCTTTCGCCCGACCACGACCTGGAGAACAGAGCTCTGCTTCACCACTTTTATCTGCGGAACGAAATAACGTAATGGCGATCGGAGAACCTCGGCTTCACCGGGTTCAATGATGAACACTTGGCAAATGCCACAATCGCCGAGCGAAGTGGGACAAATTCCCTCCTAGTCTCAAAGTTAGAGCTCATCGGGTGTCGATGGCATATCCAACATTGTACTACGACATTTACCTCAGGAAGCAATAGACATTTTCGCCACACTGTTTAACAACGCACTGAATAATGGATATTATCCAGTTCGTTGGAAGACAGCTGTGGTACATCCTCTCCCGAAAAAGGGAAAGGACACCTCCAATCCGGCAAATCTCCGGTCGATAAGTCTTCTTCCAAGTATCAGTAAGGTATTTGAAAAAAATCATTAATAGAGCTCTGTCCACGTGGGCTGAGGACAACAATATCATACCGGATAATCAGTTCGGCTTTAGGGCGGGTCATGACACTATTCATGCCGCGTCTAAGCTTGTATCTGATATCCAATGGTACAAATATAAAAAACAGTGCATGGGTGCCTGTCTGGTTGACTTGGAGAAGGCCTTCGACACCGTACGGTTAGAAGGTCTCTATCTGAAGCTAGCCAGAATTGGTATAAATAAAAGTTTGTTTTCAAGAGTGGCAATGTAACTTCTACCACCGTATTTAATATAAGAAATGGTCTAGCGATCTGATAGGTAGTCTTACTCAGGCAATTACGTATGCCGATGACCTAATAGCGTACAGAACGGCCCCAAAAGTCGAGGTCATCAAAATTCTTTTGCAGCGTGACTTCGACACGATTCAGCGATATTGCGATGCTGGAAGTTAAAAATCAACTTCCAGAAAACGGAAACTATTCTGTTTAGGACTCCATTGTCTGGACCCTCAAGGGATACGAGAAAGAACTGGAGAAATCTAGTGATCGTAGGACCAGAGCGACAACCACTGGCGAATAAAAGTATAGTAAAGTACCTTGGCATCTGGTTGGATCAGTACTTATATTTCGATAGAGATATAAGTGCTGCCCTGACCAGAGCCAGGGGAGCTTTTGCCCTGACGAAACGGCTTTTTTATAGCAGTCGGCTAGACACCAGGGTGAAAGTGATTTGCTACATGGCACTTATTTTGCCTCGTATGGTTCAACGTTGCCGCATTTCAAATGAAAAAGATTCGGGTGTTTAAGAGGCAGTGCCTTAGACGCTGCCTTGGATTGCACAGAACTACAGAGTCGGAGTACAAACATTACTATTCCAACCAGGTTCTATACAATGGAGCCAAGATAAACAGAATAGATAACTTCCTCATAAATCTGATTCGGGGTCACATTGCAAGAGCGATGTCTTCGAGTAACAGTTTAATTTTTGGGGCCTATTACCCAAAAAATCAGTACTATGATAATGTGCGTTTAAGTGGATTTATTCCGCCCGATGCTTTCCTCTATTTAGATAGTCGAGGGCTGATTCAGGATAGAGAGAGCCGCAGAACCATAGACAGGCGGCTCCTTTATGATCGAGACGTCCTCGCACAGGACGGAGCTGAGCGACTTCGGTTCAGTAGGACTATGTCCGATCGGAACCGGAGAGATAGGGTAAAGGAGGAGAACCAATTCTGGTGGTTGCAAATTCAAATTTATATTTAAAAAGTTGACCGAGTCTCTCGACCTTGGCCGGCTTACATAGGTTTAGGTATTTTTTAGTTAAGTAGGGACAGTCGTGGTGGCACAAAAAAAAATTAAAAAACTTACTGTGGCTGTTCTAGTTGTAAGTAGTTCTCAAGTAGTCTGTAGTTGTAAATAAATAAGTAGTAATAATTAGTCCTAACTAGTTTAATTAGTTTTAAGTTAGTTTTACTTATTATTATTTTACTTTTACTTTTACTTCAGTTTTATTTGTTTTATTTCTTTTTAGTTTTAAGTTTTTTAAAAAATATTTAAAACCCGATAGAGAAACCAAGTTTTTTGCAATTCTTCTTGGTGATAAAAAAGATATAGAAATTTAGATTTAAGTTATTCTTACGCCGAAAGGCATTAGCATTAAGATATTAGTTTAACTTAGAGCGTCCGCATAGGGCCTGTAAGTTATTGATATTATGCTAGTTTTATGAATTTTTGTCTAGCTCTAAGTAGTTTTAAGATTGAAGTTAAATAAAAATGAAAAATAAAAAATGTTTTGTCAATTTATGTTGTTGTTGATTTTAAAGGATACGTTTATGTTATGTTTTTTTCATTTCATTGTGGATGTGATATCGTATAATGTGTATTTCAGAGAAATAAATGTTTTGTTGTTACTGTTATTTTTGTAGTTCTCGTTCTGATTGTTGCTTATGTTTTTAATTTTACTTGCGATTTATTTTATTATGTCAAGTTCGTTTGAATAATATTGTTTGTCCATGGGCATTGTAAATAGTCGGTTTATGAAAGCGATGTAAGCTGCCATTTTTTGGGAGTGTGGATGATGCGAATCCTTGCGTATGATTTTTTTAATATTTAAGTCTAAGAAGTTTTATTGTTAGCATGTTCCAATTCAACTGTAAATTTTATTTTATTATTAATGTTGTTTATGTATTTGTGCAACATATCTATTTGTCTATGTGTTCCGTCGAAAATAATAAATGTGTCGTCAACATATCTAGAGTATGAAATTATTTTTTGATGTTGTTTTTAGTTGTTGGATAATATATTATTTATTAATATATATTAAATAAATATCAGACATTCATTAACCCACTTAGTGGTGATGCTAGTCCTTCCTAGTTTTCCTGAATGTGGTTTTGGTATGTTTGTAGCGTAAACATGTTAGCAACGTCAAAAAAAAAATGGTAAAATGTGTATATTTTCCACTTTTCGAACTTAATCTGTAGTTATTGTTTGCTTAGCAAAAAACAACATCAAGAAATAATTAATTTCTTAAGTCTGATGAAATTTGTATGTTAATAAAACTTATCAATCAACTTTAAAAGTAAATAGATTAATATCAGGAATGCAATTGATCAAAATTTAGTTTGTACGAAATGGCTCTTAACTTACCTACAAATAATACAAATATTATCTGATAGTCGTAGTTCTTCGGGAGTTGCATTTGGGTAAAGAGTATTCATATTCCGTATTGCTCTTCTTGACATAATTACATCACTCAGAGCTTTTTTAAAGCTTCTAGAAATATAAACAAAGAATTTATTTTAATAAAAAAATTAATTAAAATTTAACAAAACAATTAAACAATTCTAGTTTGAACACTTTTGTTTAGTTTTTTTCTCTTAAATTACATAATACAGTGGTGTTATGCCTGCAGATTAGAGATCTAATCCTCCCAAAAATGGTGTTATGGTGGAAGATAAGGACAAAATTTGGTAAAGTTACGAGCGCAAACGAATAAAAAACTGAAAATGATACAAGTATGATTTCTTTTGTATCGCTTTTCCATACAAATGGGTGAAAGATAGTATTAAATGTAGTATATACACTCGGTCGCAAAATAAAGTATACACCCCCAGAATCCATTTACTTAGTCTCATAAGAATGAGATCTGAAAATGACCTCTAGGTAGTGAGGTTAAACATAAGGTTTGTTTCATCTTACTATCTCAGTCTCAAAAAACCATCAAAATGTCTTCTTCAAGTGAAAGCAATGTTTGTGATAACTATACAAAGAACGACGAGGATACAAATAGTTTTTTTTTGTAATTTATGTTTAAAACAAAATACAGTTCTTTTGATAAAAAGTCTAATTTAAGACTTTAAAAAATCGCTAGATTAGCGTTTAAATCAGTATATGAAAGCAAGTTAGGGGAAAACATTGAAATAATAAGTACAAAAAGAGTTGTTGAATTTTCAAGGAGTCTGGCAAATTTCTAAATGATTCTTGAATCATATACGGATACTGGACTGGCAGGTTGCTTGAATATTGAAAACAAAAACAAAAAAAAAATATTAATATTTTAGAGAATGTTCAAGCTTTTTGTTAACTACCATTTCTATTTATAAAATCATTAACATGCCCCAATGATATTTTCGACGTATTCTTCCACTACAATATTTGGAAATTTTATGGTATTTTAATTTTAGTAGTCTTTTTTATTCACATTTTTTCAGCAAACTTCTATAATGATGCTGGAACATTAACTTTGATTAATTCCGAAATCTTTCGCAATTCCGCTTTGAAAACTAGGATCACCAACGAATCGTATTAAAAACACCATTCAGGTTTTAATTAGTCATTCGACAACCCTGATAAGCAACACTATTTTAAAAAAGTAATTTGTTAAGGCCTCGACTTAGGTAGTCCTCATTTGAAAGAGATAAAGTTTTACTTTTGCATACGAAATTCTCTCAAATGAGATTAATCTCTAAAATGAGATTGATCTTACCTTACCTTCAGAGTAACATATGATAAGGCTTGGTTCAGCAACACGCCGGTGATGCCTGTGGACTCAGGAGCTACAAATCAATGATCATCATTTCAGAACAGGTCTACTTTTGATATCCGCAAATAATTGGTCTGAGTAAAAATACCTTGACCTTGTGGTCAAGCAAGGGCATACAAAATTAAATCCTAATACGATATTATTACCAAATAACAATGCATGACACACGCGGAACACATCGTCATAATTAAAGAATCTTCTTCCATTAAAATAGAGATTGAATTTTTAAAGAATAATATTTTCTTAAAAACAATTAATATTTCGCAAACCCTATTCTGTCAAAGGGCAGCTCTGAAATTGAAATGTAACTGTGGAAAGTGACTTTATTTGTTGAATTAACTGTGAAATAAACTAAATTCAAGATTTAAACGAAACTGTGAAACCGAAAACATTTTTGAACTGTAGTTTTAACTGAAGTTTATGACTTGCGAGTCGAATGTTCGACTCAAGTCGTAATGTCATGACTAGTTGAAAGTCAAATTCATTTAAAATTATTGTTGATAAAATATTCTATACAATTTACAAAAAAGTTAATACGTAACTAAAACAAATTAGGTGTGATAAGCAGTGTTGATTTATTTTTAGAGATGAAAACGAAAGATCGGAGAAAATATTGTGATGTAAATTACGAAAAATTTTAAGTGTTACCACAACACAATTAAACTTCCAGATAATTTTCAAAATCGTAAATTCTATTTCAGTTTAACTCAATTGTTCTTTTTTTAGGTTTGATCATATTTATACAACATACGATCAGGATTAAAAAACTCATAGTTTTGCAATTTAACAGCCAATTAAACTTGTATATAAGCTGCATTTTCTCGGTTTTGGAAGCTATCAAAAATGAACTGGGAACTGACTTTGAGCTCGGAAGAATCAACACCTTTGGACATTTCGACGTTCGGTTTGCTTCCATGATTGGTTGGTTTTTATGCTTAACCAACAAAAATTAAAATTAATATTTATTTTTTTTAAATAATTTTTTGTAACTTTTTTATGTTATGTTTGTCAATTTTACTTGCAACAAAAGAACTGGGCAACAAGTTGAATTTTCAAAAGAACTGCATTTTTGTTCAATGTCACGAAGAATTTCAGTTCAACCGATTCTGACAGACAAAGGCGAAGGTTCGATGATGGTATTAGAGTGAGATATCACTTCGCCGATTATCTGATATTTTAGGCGAATTTAACAAGTCAATTCGGAAACGGTTATAGTAAATAGTCACGCAAATAATCACATTCATCGAATTTTTTTGCGAATCGCGAGTCACAACAGGAACCTAAGCTTCCACTGTGAAACTGGGAGTAAGAAATATTAAATATGTATTTATAAACACTGAATTGCTTATATTTTTTTTATCATATACTTTCTTGGAATAAAGCAATAATTTAAACAATACTCACCTGATTGTAAAGAACATAGGCCGAAATACAAACATTGGCAAAGCGTATATTTTAGCCATTATGACTACAAACAATACATAGAGGAGAACTTTAATCAGTCCAATTATAAGTTCGGTGTATAAAAGAAATATAGCCTTGTTTTCCCATGGATTTTCTGTTTGCATTTCTGCACCATGTAGCAAATATTTGATTCCAATGCTCGCTATTATTGTTAAAAGTATTCCATACTCAAATCCGAACACGAGCTGTACAGTCGGCCCACGATTAACTGTAGAATTGTATGCATGTTGAAGAAGCCAATAATCCATAAAACCCAAGACCACCAATAAGCTCAGAACTCGCACATGAAATAACCATCCTAGAACTGGACTGCGTTCCATCTGCAAGATTAAAATAAAAGTTTATTTACATATTTTATTTAAAAACAGGAAAAAGATTTACAACCAAAAAACTTAAGTCCAGTATTTTTAGCGAAGGAAAGCAGAACCTGAAGATGCATAAAAAAATCCATTTTTCGACTCAACAAATTGTCATTTGTATTTATTCGATGAATATGTTTAGAAATCTTAAACATATTGCTCTAAAAATTAATTCTTTTTTCAGGTAAACCTATTTAAATGTATGCATGCATTGAAATAAACTAGTGCTTTCCTTTTCCTTATAATTGGTATTGATTATCTTTAAAAAAAAAATGTTAAATTTTTGAATATAATTATTTTGCCAAAGTTATTAGAATTATTTAGCGTACAGTTTTGAACTGACTGAATGGACAGGGTACTTAAACCTTGACAAGGCAGTACTAATATTTTTGGTAAATTTTTTTTAATGTAGATAGTAGATAGAATATTTAGATTGCATTTATTTTCAATATTAAATTTAAAACAAAGTTGTCAGGTTTAATTCATTGAAGTATGTGACCAACATTCGTATTTTGAATTTAATTTTGATATTTACTTAATTAATTTCTTTAAAAAAAATAAAAATAAATAAATGAATAGATCTACTTCACTTTTATTGTCGTCTCCAGCAATACAAATTTTATCAGCGTCACACATAATGGCATGATTTTCATCATAAATAATCTAATATTAAGGTAACATTTTCAAATTGAATTCAATACAAGATATAAACTAAAAATCCATTGGACAAGGATATAGATGAAATCAGATAATGGATGTTGATATTTTGGATATTTATTTAATTCAGCTTTAAAAAACTACTTTAAATTTTATATATAATTGCCAAAAAAGGACCATTTAAATTGAAGAGCGCAAATTATTCTTGGCATTTGCACAAATAAACTTGCGAATTAAAATAAAATCCAATACGCTTAGGGAGATGTTTACGTTTACATTTTGGAACAGTTTGCTTGGCCAAAGTTGATTGGAATTTACCTTGACTATGGTCAAACAGATTATTTTAATTATTATCATTAAAATAATTGAATAATTGAAACATATTATTTAAAGAAGAAATTATTCATAATAAGTACATAGATATTTTCAAACAAATAATTAAAAGAAGTTACAGAAAACTTTCTCAGAAAACTAATAGTTTTACATTTATCAACGTTAATAAGTAGATAGTTACGAAAACAACAATCAAAAAACAAATATCAAATTGTAATTCTTTACAATCATAAGTTAGAAGATTGTAACATCATCCGCATATATGATGCACTTAGAATGCTTCAACACAGAAAACTTTAAATCAGTTTTACATAATAATAAAAGTACTAACAGCTATGTTCCAAATTTCACTTAATTAAAAGCTGTTAATTACTACTCGTACATAATAAATGTATGATTAATTTATAACATTAAACTGTTTTAATTTCTATGCGGCCTGTTAAGTAAACCATTAATTATAAGTTGCTTTCTAATTGCCGTTCTATATTTATTTATCAACAATTAATTGAAATTTGTTTTTTCTAAGAAAGCTGGAAATTAATTATCAAAACTAAGGAAAAATGTGAATATATAGTTGTTTTAAATCATATAATTCATTTTTTTTTAATTATAAATTTAAATTAAGTTTGACTTACAAAATCAACTCTTTCCTCAGCAAGCCAATGAAATGATTTGAGAAACAATAATAACGTAAATAGTGCAACAAACCATGGATTGAAATCATCTCGAAACACAGTAAACGCCAAACATGTTTCTGTTAATGCATACCAAAATCTTTCCAATAAGTGTTCAAACTCCGTTGATCTTAACGTTCCCAAAAATATCTTAAAATAAAATAATAGAAAAAAGATATTTACTAATAATAATTAACAACAACAACACCCACAATAACAGTATCTGTAGCAATAACAATATTAATAATAATAATAATAACAATAACAAATAAAAATAAAAATAACAATAACATATGCATTTACCTTTCTTAACAATTTTCCGAATACAAAGACCATCACAAAAAACTGTACATAGATCACCTGTTTAAAGACCAAAATATTTTTCGTAAGTATATATTATGTATATATAGAAATTATATTATGAAAAATGCATACTGTGATATAAAAATATGTTCTTTTTACACCTAGAAAAACCACCGGGTAAATTTAAGCTTTTGGAAATCTTGCTTGCAGCGAACATAACTTTTGAAGAATAAAACTAAGTTTTGCTAGTTTTTTAATCTCTATAGTTAAAGTTAAAGAGATCGTATTACGAGTACGTAGATTCTAAACATAGATCGTAAGTACTATTACGTCAGTTGACTGTTACAGTGGGTTGCCAAATTAATAGGGACAGTCAATGATTTCAAGAAAATTGTTGGCGTTAATTGGGCGTCTTTGGTCCAAGTTTAGTTTTATTCTGTTAACAACAGATTTACAAACACTCGTATAATAGTGTCTATTTCTGTTTTGAGTGATTCGAATTAAATAATAATGTTTTTACATAATTTTTTTCTTAGAATGATATTTAATCCTTGACCCATTTTTCTCCGGAAAAATGTCCAAAATCATAAAAAAATTATTGGGTTTTAAAAAAAGCTTTGTTTTTCACAAATTTAATTACGTTCCTTACGTTTCAATCAAAAAAAAAAGTTCAATAATATCAACACACCACTTACAGAAAAAAAACCTTTGAAAGAAAAAATGCTTTATCCTTGAATTAAACCGGAAATTCCCCGTATAAAATCATTTTGAATATTTGGCGTCAACTAAAAAGAACTGTTAAACATATAGACTGTGAAATAAAAATCGCCACTTACACTTAAAACAACTAAAACTCAAAATAAAACTGAAACATAAAAATTGTAAGAAATTTTAGATGTCCCTATTAATTTGGCAACCCACTGTAATTTAAATCGTAGGAAGTTTATTTCTTATGCTACTTACAAAAAATTTCTGGAGAGAACAACCAAGAGACAAAGTAACAGTATAAACTTACCTATGGAACAACAGCATTAAAAAATGTACAAAAAGAGAAAGTAGAAGATTTGAGTATTCGGTATAAATGAAATATAATTAAGTAAGACGATTTCACGACTTAATTTGAGGCGCTAATAAATGCATTGCTTTTTTGTACGAGGCTAAGATAAACTCTTTTCAAACTCGGTTTATAAACAACTTTATTTTGCAATCGTAATCACGACCGTTAAATTATTAAACTTAAACTAATAGGATATCTCATATATATATACTCGGTTATCTTAATCCTAAATCAAACAAGTTATTTTATATACTTTGCAATTAAAATACTTAATTGCGTAAAATTAAATCACTGGTTTCAGGTGGCGGTGGGGATTATAAATCCCGCCCTTAGAAAAGAGTAAGGAACAGTAAACGGGGTATTGACCGCGATGCCAGGGTTGTCCGTAGTACTCTTAGAATAAGGTATCCACTAAATAATCGGTTATGATTCCGTTCTGCTAAATTTTTTTAAGAAATTTAAGAATTTTTACTATCCAACAAAAGTTTATTGAGAAGGAAAAGTTCTGAGAGAAAATGGAAATCTACAGGATAAGCATTGAATAACTTCAATCGGTAGTAATTAGTTTACATGGAAAAGAGAACAACTCAGAGATCAGGAGAATACATATGACTAAGAAAATAATCCACATTGCATGGAAATCTGCAAGTGCAGATATTCAGACAGTGGAAAATTTACACGCTCAACTAATGGTGAAGGAGTTGAGATTAAAATAATAATATTTTCTGAAAGAAAGAATTTTAAGAATGTGGACAAAATAAGCATTAGAAGCGCAATTGTCCACAAAAGAGCTTCTTACACAAAAAGTAAGATGATACTTAGTCCATTGACGCTTTTATGTATCACGAATCAAAGTCGATAATGCAGGCAAAGATACTTGGATGTTTACACGACCACATGACCATGTGTTGAAAATAAATCTTGTTATAAACTTTAGTATAAGAAAGACCTGATAATTGAATCTAAAACATGAATAGTAAAAGAAAGTTATGGATAAAGAATACGTTTCACTCATTAAAAATTGTACTTGGATATTGATGAAAGTATTGAACGATACAAAGCCCGATTGGCAGTTCGTGTAGTTTATGCAAAAATATGGAATTGACTATGAGGAAATGTTTTTTCCTTTGGTGAAGTATAAGATAATGAAACTTAATTTTTAATTTTTTCTAAATGGAGATTTATTGGTTACGAAGATGGAAGTAAACGAGTTTGTAAGCTACCTAAAAATTTGACCTCGCAATCGGTTCCATGTGTATTCGTATCCAACGGGAAAGATGGTATATTTGTTGTGGTGATTAATTTTGATGAAGTTTTGATGACAGCAGAAACAGAAGATCTCCTTCAGAAGACTTCAATTTTGGAGATCTTCTGAGTGAAGACGATCTTTTTGTCTTATCCTTTGAATTTTAAGACTCCAATATCAATGCGTTATACCCGTGACACACATCTAGTATAGACACCATAGTATAAAAACCAAAGTGTAGCAAATACTATGATAGGTGACACACTATAGAGCGTAGTACAGTTTGAAAGCTTGTCATTGTCATATTAAAAAAAAAAAATTAAATTCTCAATCTTTCAAATAAAAATATTTGAATTCTGTGATGTATTTTAAAAGCCCATCTCATGCCATATATGGTAGGTACTTAAAATGTAGGCAACATGGCTTCTGTACATGTTAATTATCAATTTTTATTTTTGAAATATTTAATTTGAAAATATTTAAAAATTTTAATTAATATCAATTTGACAATCAGTTTAAATAAAACTATTATCACTTTCACTTAGAAGGAGACTATTACATACTTAATCAGGCTCCCGATCCATAAAGGATCTCTGCCTGAGACAAGATGGCCTTCCATCGTCTGCGATCCCGAACACGTTGCTTCCAGTCATCCAGACCAAGCGTTCTGGCATCCGCGATGGCTTGGTCTTTAAACCAGATGTTCGGTCTTGCAAGGAGACTATACTACGCCTATATTACGCAAAAAACCTTAGTATGGATACTACGCTCATGCGAGTTTGCTCACCTAGTATACCCTTACACACATGTGGTTCATTCGTATACCATGGTGTCTATACTACACGTATGTCACAGGTATTAGATGCTGAACGGGAAGGTTGCATTAATGATGTAATTGCTTTGACTATCCTGCAACGAAGAAAGCATTGTCCTGATCGAAGAACCCTGGATTGTGAAATCTGTCGTTTGAGGACTTTTTTTTTTTTTTTTTTTGATTATTTTCAGATTTTTCAAAAGCACCAGTTGATTTCAAAATACAGTTGTTAAGATCCTGAAAATAATAAAATAAAAATCGCGCGAAAAAAAGCCGAAAGAACATTCATTTCTGATTATATGTATGTAGATACAATTTGAAATAATTGACGAGCCAATTATTATTTTTTTTGCTGATAATCTTGAGAGATTTATTTCAGTTCATTTAAAATCACTTATACTACGCGATAAAATTTTTATTGCATAATTAATTCTAAATAATGTTTTCTGAAAAAAAAACTAATATTTCGCGACGTTTTAAACCATTTTTTTTCCCACAAACCCCATTCAATTAAATTAATGTCAGTTTTGTCTCCTGAACTGGAGTTACAACGGCAGAATACTCTCGGTTAACTTGAACTGCTAAATAAACTGAGTGGATTTACACTTTACAGCTAGCTCTCGTTTTGCTAACAACACTGATTTAAACAACTCCGTCAGTAGCATAACTCTTTCACAAGGTATGATTACAAATTTGCTATCAACAGCTTCGATCGTATATAAAGAAGGTTACATCAAGAAACAATCAAGAAGTTAATCAAATATTGCGAAAATATTTGAAAAGTCGAGAACATATCTATACAAAGATTTATTATAAAAAACAAACTATTTTTGGGATAATGAACTTGAAATCCAGAAGAATGGAGACCTTTCAACAAAAAGTACAAGAAATCACAATAATTAAAATCCCATGATGGATATTGAATGACAAAGGTGAAATACTTAAATTTGCAGACGCATCATAAAAACCATATTATACAGCTGTCATTTATTTAAAAGGAAAAATGACAAAATATTAACAAACCCAAGGTGACACCCGTTAAAAATAAATTGCTCGCAAAGTTACTCAACAAGAATTAATTTTTTTTTGCAAATGATACGAAATATTATGGATAGAGTGATCCACTATTGCATTATGGTGACTAAAAATCAATGAAAGCATAGTTAAGTTTATACGAAGCGGAGTACTGGACATCAAAACTCTAACCGTAACCGGAACCTCTTAAAATGAATGTAGTAAATCTATGACCAGTTGGAAATAAAGGTTGACATTTTATCTGATCTCTTCTAGTGAATTTCAAAGGATCAATTGTGCGAATATCTAATAAATTTTTCGATTAGCTATAAATGCTGGGTGAACTAGAAATTAAATTGCAATACGAGTAACTTATTATTATGTGCAGTATGATTAAATCATATAAAAACAGTTGCGTTGAAAATTTATTAAACTAAAGAAACCTAAAGAAAACAACTCTGTCAAGTTTTTATTAAATTGAATTAAATAACATAACATTAAATAGCATTAAAATAACAGCAATCTAAAATAGAATATTATGAAGTTCACAGCAGGGAACAAGAACCCATTTCATTATTTTGGTTCATTGTAATATATTATTCAGTATTATGGACAGTGAAGGATTCAAGGCGGACAGCAGAATTGACTAGGAAACTCCTATTAAACTCTACTCTTCGAATGGCAAAACACAAAACATTATAAAACCTCGAAATTCAAAAATTGAAAACCTAATCTAGAAAAATATACACGTATGTACATGTACATATGCATGTATGTATGTATTTTTGTAAAAAATTTAAATCTAGCAGATAGCAGCTAATTTCTAGTTTAAGTTTTTGACTATTTACCATATAAAAATAATTATTGCAATTATTATTACTCCTACGTCTACACAAGTACATATTTCTTTGGAATTCATGTTAGCCTTTAGTAGAAAGTTATATCTTTTTTGTAGTATAAATACCTTTAATTATGCACAAAACTACTTACAGCCATTGAAGTGTTTGACTTGGTGATGTACACCACCGATGGGTAGAATAACTTTTTCTTATAAAATGCATTTCCCGTGACTATACTTGTTAACGCAAGAGCGATAATTGAAATGAATAATGTTGAGATTTGCATAGTAGATGTAATTTTAGTTTTACAAATAACAAAAGTCTGAAATTCTTTTTACTCCAATAAAAACATACGAAATACCTACGAATAAGAAAACTGAAACTTGACAACTTCTATGTTCTGAATCTGAATTTGACAACTGGAATATTGGAAATTAAGCCTTAGATGAAAAAATATAAGGATGTGCTACGGGTCGCGTTCGATTTAAAATCTATTAGCCTATCGGAGAAGCTTGTATGCATGTACATAATATATATTATCAAGTATGTGTGACTAGGGGGGTTCACATTATCAAGCATGCTTGACAAGCATCTGTTCACTGAGTTTTATAGTGGATTTACATGTTTCTGCATCTGCAACATGCAGAAAAGTAAAAAGAGTCAGATATTCTTTCAAATCCGAAAGTAGGAAAGAATACACAGGTGGTAATTCTTTTTTACTTTCTATAAACTGTTATAACTTGTAGACAGCTGTAAATCATATGTTTTCCTTCAAAGTTAATTTGTATTTTGTGTGAAATTTTAAATTTTTGATAAAATATGAAATTTTTGTGAAATTTGACCCTTCTTTTGGCATCCTTCCTATTTGAGGACGAATCACAACAAAAACCCAAAGAGATAAAAGGTTCTGGGTTCATCCATACGATCAGGAAAGAAACCAAAAAGGTACATATTCTTATTTCCACCCAACTCTAGCAACTTCTGGTTTTTGTGAGCCCTGCTAAAACCAAGAAAGATTATATGCGTTAGTCAATTTGTCCTAAATTACGGTTGATCATAACACTCAGCTGAATAACATGTTATTTTAATGATTTTTGCTTAAAACTTAAAGAAATTGATGAGCAATTTTGATTTTACTTTCGAATTCAGCACACCAAAATCTTTTAAGAAAACGAACGTATATACGTACGAACGTACATACGTACGAACCTACTTACGTACACACACACAGTCATCTCTCTACAATTGACGAATTTAGATTCTTGGAACCATAAAACGTCCAGATTTGTCAAAAATTTCAATTTGACAAATCGGACCCATTACAGTAACTCCCTATGGGAAGTTAATAAGAACTAATATTAATTAATTTCCGGCCTTTGTTTTTCAATTCTTTATTCAAATCTAATAGTAAATTGCAGAAGAGTAAGTTCAATGTAAAAGAAGAAATAAAACAATAAATAATATTAACAAATATAAAAACTGATTTATGTATTTCGGAAAGAACTCGCCACAACACGATTTTTGTAGTTCTCGTTCCTAATGTTCGAAATTGCTGGCTTGTACTGGATTTGGGGACCTGCGCCGTGTCTGATCGGGTAACTGTTGACTGCCTATAACTTGGCATAGGCCAACAGCGCAACTTTCAGGCACGACGAAGTGCTTACTTTACCTCCCCGTGGTGGTCCCCGGTAATTATTTTTGTATACCTATATACAAAAATAAGCTAAAATTGTAAGTGCGGAGCTCCCAGCTTTCTCTGGGATAGGTTACGGAGGTTAGCATTCTTCGTAACTGAATGAAATTGTGCTAACGAAACCGAAACTAGGCCTCGGATAAGAATTGATCACACGTTGACGACTTTTGGCTATTGTACCCGGACAAAGATTGGTTTCTGGAATGTAAAGACGCTCCTGGAAGCAGGAAACGAAGGTCCTCAAAACTCCAAAGGTTTGTGGACTTCTGCAACGCTAACCGTCTTGTGATTGGCGGCACCATGTTTGAACATAAAACGTGCCACAAAATTAGCTGGGTGTCAACAGACAGACAAGCTTCTTCCAACCAAATTGATCACTTCGCGATCAGCCGTCGGTTCAGAAGCAGTCTCTTAGATGTCAGGAATAGAAGAGGTGCTGACATGGGGATTGCCCGCGATCACCATCTTATGGTAGCTACCCTAAGATTACGTACAGCTGCAATTCGGAGATCGAATTCGAACACCAAAACGCCCAAGTTTAACACGGACAGACTAAAGGACCCTAACACTCGACAACAACTCAGGGACCACCTTTCGCAACATATGAGATCAATCAGCAGCACTGGAACAGAATCCATAGAAAACCACTGGAGTGCTGTGAAAAATGCTCTCATATCAGGTGCTGAGAGAATAGTCGGTCGTGTGCAAGGAAGCCGTAACACCTGGCTTTCGGAAGAAACTTGGGCTAAGATCGACGAAAGAAAACACCTTAAAGCTCGTTTGGCAGCTGCGCACGGAGAAGATAGAAACGAGCTGGAATCCACATACCGCATGAAGATGAAAGAGATCCAGCGTAGTGTAAGACGTGATAAACGAAATCACACCAATGTTCTGGCCCTAAAAGCAGAAGAAGCCGCAAACAGGTGCGACAGCAGAACTCTCTATAGAATAACTAAAGAACTCGCTGGTGTGCAGAGTTCTAAACAACACCCGGTTAAAGATAGAGAGGGAAACCTGCTGATATCGGATGAGGATCAACTTAGAAGGTGGAAGGAGCATTTTGCTCTAGTCCTAAACCATGTTTTTGACAGTAACATGCAACTGACATCTCCTGAGTTGTCCGATGCAAACAATTCCCGATTGCGCATCACACCCCCCAATAAGGAAGAAGTATGTACCGCCATCAAAGCACTTAAGACCAACAAAGCGGTAGGACTTGACGGCATTCCCGCAGAATTGCTGCAAGCAGCACCAACAACATCAAGCGATCTGCTGCAACCGCTCATAGAGAAAGCGTGGGTCTCCGAATGCTTTCCCGAAGAGTGGAAAAAGGGAATGATTGTCAAGCTCCCAAAAAAAGGAGACTTGATGAAGTGTGAAAACTGGAGGGGTATCTGCGTTTTGCCTGCAGTCGCCAAGATAGTAGCAAAGATTGTTTTAGATCGCATTAAAGAACACCTCGAAGCATCGCTCGACGCTGAACAAGCAGGCTTCCGCACTGGGTCCTCCTGTATTGATCACATTAACACCTTGAGGATCATCATCGAACAGTGCGTCAAATATCGATCACCACTCCACCTGCTGTTCATTGATTTCGAGAAGGCTTTCGACAGCGTCAACAGGGAGTTTATCTGGCTTGCTTTACGGAGGAGGGGTATACCGGAGAAACTCATTGCTATTATTAAAGCGACTTATGATGGGTCCAAATGTCACGTCTTACACGGAGGTAGGTTGTCCGAAGAATTTGAAGTCCAAAGCGGGGTCAGACAGGGCTGCATACTGTCACCAATCCTGTTTTTATTGTTGATAAGTGATGTACTGCGGATGGCTTTGACAGGAAGCGGAGGAATAAGATGGACTCTGACAACTTACCTTAAACATCTCGACTACGCTGACGATGTTTGCTTGCTTTCCCATAAGATCATGGATCTCCATCAAATGGCAACAAGGGTGGAGAGAGAAGCAGCAATCGTGGGGCTGAAAATCAATACGGGAAAAACAAAGATGTTCAGCCTCGGGAGCTCGCAATCATCCGCTCTGATGAACATTGGTCAACAAGCAGTAGAGAAAGTAGATAGCTTCCAATACCTTGGAAGTATCGTCTCTCCTGAAGGAGGAACCGAATTAGACATCGCCAGCCGCATCGGAAAAGCAAAGTCTGCGTTCGGGATGTTGTCCAATGTTTGGAGGAACAAATCTCTCAGCTTGAACACAAAGCTACGACTGTTCAACTCTAACGTCGAATCAGTTCTGCTATATGGCTGCAGCACCTGGAAAATAACAACCACAATAACCAGGAAACTGCAAGCCTTCGTTAATAGGTGTCTTCGAAACATCTTACGGGTTTTCTGGCCTAATCGTATCTCCAACTATGACTTACATAGACGAACAGGTCAGGAACCTATAGATACTATTATACGAAGGCGCAAGTGGCAGTGGATTGGACACACGCTTCGAAAAGGTAATGACTGCATTGCAGGCCAAGCAATGCAGTGGAACCCACTCACACAAGAAGGAAGAAGAGTAGGTAGACCGAGAAGCACGTGGAGAAGAACAGTTGAGGAGGAATCTGTGAGACTGGGAAAGAGCTGGAGGGAGCTTAAATTCATCGCTGGAAACCGCACACGATGGCGCGTAGGAGTAGTTGAGGCCCTATGTCCCGCTAGGGAACACCAACGGACTTCGTAGGTCTGAGGACCTGAGTAAGTAAGTAAGTAGTACTGGATAGCCTCAATCAGTTGTTCTAAATGAAATGAAAAAATAAAATTTTAAATTCCTTAAAAAAATCTTTTGCACATCAACACGTGGAGATGACCAGATAAGGCTTTGGTTTCGACTCGTCCCCGGCCGCTCATTGCTACGTAGGGCAATTTAATTCTCGCTGATACCAAAATAGTACCAACCATTCTTTTAGGACAAGCAATTCCAAAAGTAAACACTGAAAACGTTTTGGAGTGTCTCTTTGGAACCGCAAGTCTCACAAACATGTGTGGTACCATTTTGGAACCAGCGAAAGTCAAAGGAGCATCAAAATATTTTCTTTCAAACAACCGGCGGACGAGTTGCGCATAAACTTACCTATTTTATCTTCTGGAAAACACGTATCATCTACTGCAACTGCTGTAGAAGGTACATTCTTCTTCCAAATATTGGTAGTCAAGATAATCTGAAAGACAAAATACAAAATAAATCAAATGAAAATATGTAATGAAAATTAAATTTACCTTCGCTCTCTGCCATTTCCATTTTCAATATAATGTTTTGTTTTTGTTTTTTTTTGTCATGTATCCGCCAAAAAAGTTATAGGAAATGTGGAAGTGTCACAAATTTACAAAATGCAGAAGAAGATATTATAATAAAGATGAATGGTGGATTTACATGTTTTTGCTTTTGGTTTCTGCAAAAATAAAAGGATGCCAAATAGAAAATTCATACTTGTTAGATAGAGAAAAAAGAAAAAAAAAAATGCAGAAGAACTCCACTTCTGCATTATTTGAAATTTAAGAGATGCAGAAGTCGAAATTATAGTGAAGACGAACATTTTCAGTAGGATAGAACAGAGTAGAACAGCGTAGGATAGGATAGAACAGAACAATAAACGTCAGACAACTTAGAACAGTCAAATATCTAGCATCTGAAACTGTAAACAAAAAATGGTTTGCTTTGACTCATGTTTTATGAAAATTTATTACAGAAGAGTGATAAATAAACCAATTATTTAGTTTCCGACATAAAAATCAATTAAAACTGTTCCAAATAAAATATTATATTTGTTTTATTCTCACACAAAATAAATATAAAGCACAATAGACTAAATGAAAGCCAATCACAAATTACGGACAGATGATTTTGACACTTTACAAAATTCTGTTCTACCTTAGGCGTTTTTCTTTTTTTAGCTCCGAGCGGGACACCGAGCTGTCAAAAAAAGAACTGTGTTACTTTTTTAGCTCGGAGCCAAAAGTTTGTGTTTCTTTTTTAGCTCCGAGCTCGCTCGGATTTTATAATATTTTATTCTCACACAAAAGAAATATAAAGAACAATAGACTAAATGAAAGCCAATCACAAATTACGGACAGATGATTTTGACACTTTACAAAATTCTGTTCTACCTTAGGCGTTTTTCTTTTTTTAGCTCCGAGCGGGACACCGAGCTGTCAAAAAAAGAACTGTGTTACTTTTTTAGCTCGGAGCCAAAATTTTGTGTTTCTTTTTTAGCTCCGAGCTCGCTCGGGGCGCGCTCGATGAGCTCGATAAAAAATGACCGAGTGAATGGAGTAAAAAGATGAGCTTGGCTATGTCACTTTTTTCTTCATGTGGTAAGACAGAGACAGACTGCTTTTGGCAGTACAGTGCTCAATTGTGTTTCTTAATTAGCTCGGAGCGCTCAGGTTACGTTTAGTTCTGAGGGATCTCTGAGCGCTCTGTGCCCCGCTCGGTGCCAAGCTCGGAGCTAAAAAAGAAAAACACTTGCTCTTAAAAGCAAGTGCAGAAAATGCTGTTCTAGAGTGTTCGAAACTGTTCTAGATTGCCTCATTGAACACTAAACTAGAACACTTTAGAACAGCAAAAACCTCAATGAAGAGCAAAAAGCTGTTCTAATCTGTTCCAAACTGTTCGGAACAGCTTCATTGAACAAACTTTTCAAGTCGATTCATACCGTTTTGATATAGGTATGCTTTATTAGGGGCCAGTTAAAGATATCATTGGTTTTCATCATTGAAACCAATCATTGTAATTTTTTTGACATGTTGGATATAGCTATCATTGGAAAATATGTCAATGAAATACTACGTACAACTGCACAATTTAAAAGAAAATTAGAGTTGATCTTTGAAAGAAAAAATTATCATTGAAAGAAAAACTGACAGGTGGGAATACAACTAAAATGGAATGCTTTCATTGGAACAATTTTATTCCAAATCGAAACAACTGTTCATTGAAAACGACTTACAGAAAAGTTCTGGGTTAAAATAAATGTTTTTTTTCACTAAAAAAATTCTCCAGCTAATAAGCTTTATTTTGATACCAAACATAACAAATTTTGATTTCTCTATAGCTTTAAAATTTCCAAACTAATTTTTCAATGATGAAAACCAATGATAACTATAACTGGCACCTAAGTCTATGACTTTACATTTTATTTTCCAGTTACAGAATAAAAATCGTTATTATTGAAGAACAATAAGAAAGTTCAAGCATTAGTTTTATCAACAATGGCAATGAATTGATACCTTGAGAATCATAATCGAATAGTGAGTCGAATATCGACCACTTCAAAAGCTGTTCATTGATGGAAAGGCTTTTGACAGCGTCAACAGGGAGTTTATCTGACTTGCTTTGCAAAGGAGGGGTATACCGTAGAAACTCATTGCTATTATAAAAGCGACTTATGATGGGTCCAAATGTCACGCCTTACACGGAGGGAGATTGTCAGAAGAATTTGAATTCCAGGGCTGCATACTGTCACCAATTCTGTTATTATTGGTGGTATGTGATGAACAAAATTAATCCGTTTGAACCGACTTACAAATTAATTGTTTATATTTAATAAGGTGAATAAAAAACGTATGAAGTCCAGTGTGAAAATATATGTCAAATTGTGGTTCGCCTTAATATTACGAAATTATTTTTGTTCATTTTGATCAATTTCTTTCGTAGGCAAGATATTAGTTAATGTTACTTAATTTGCGATTAATAACAATGGGTATGAACAGTTCACATTATTTTCTTTAATAAAAAATGTTACTCTACTTATTACTGTTTTTTTTTTTTTTTTTGAAAACTATGTTGGATTTAAGAAAATGTGGGTATAATATTTATTTGTAAGTATTACCGTTATTTTCTTAATTTAATTTATTTGAAATTAATACGGGGAGATAGACCATAGTAAAAAAGAGCCTAGGCGAAAAAACGACAGGCTGGCAATATTTTTCTGTGTGACAGATAAAGCAAGATGTTCACATGGTTTTTAGAAAACTTGTGAACACTTTTCGGCCAATACTGGAAGATCTTTCAATCGTGTATACTAAGCTTAAGAATTACAAATTGCTATAATACTATAATTTATAACATTCAAAAAAATCAGGGATGTCAAATGCTCACTCAACTTACTTTTGAGCTAGCTCAAAATAATATAAAAGATCAATTGAATTAATACTTTATTTATAAAAAATTCTTAAAGATTTTTCACAATTATTACTGTAGTTAAGATTATTTTAAAAATTAAAATTCTTTATCTTCTCCTTCAGTCTCAAAAAAAAAAAAAATACCAGGAATACGGTGATAAATAATTTCAAGATTGCATGATTTATTATTTTTTTTTATTGTATTACGTGTAGAACTTATATTTTCGTTTTTAATTTTGTACAAGTTGCTTAAAAATGTCCTTCAAATAATAATTTACTTTAACACTTCTATCCAACGTTGAAGTATAATTAGTTTAAAAAAAAACGAATTAACAAAAGAAGATATTGGGTTCTTGCTAAGATTTAATAAAGTTTTTTCAAAAGTGCAATGTTTTTCTTGGCTGTGACTGTGTTTTGTATTTTCTAAAAATAAATAAGCTTTATTATAAATACGCTTGTGCGTTGAGATTTTTCATATCGTTCTACATTTTCTTTTTATTAAAAACGAATTTAAGATCCTTCTGATTACTTACTCTAAACATACACAAGAGACTTCTATATTTTTGTGTAATATCACCCTTATTATGTATTTACATAAATTGTATCTAAATTAGTATTTTTTCTAAATACTACTCCAGTTATTTGATACTTAAAATAAATAAGTTTCAAACAGAATCCAAATAAGAACAAAACTAAAAATAGATTATACATTTCATAGAAGATATTCTTATTGTATAGTTTCTTCTGAAAGATTCAAAAATTATCTTAATATTTCATTAAATTTAGAAAAATGTCTGAAGATAATATTGAAATTGAAAATGAAACATCAAGGGAGAATACCGGAGAACCTTCAATCGTATATAAAAACATTGACGTGAGTACCTTTATTATTAAATTATTAAAACGAGATTTCTTGTGATTCGCTTTAATTGTAAAATATTAAGAGAATGTGATTTTTGTCATTAAAAATTCGTCCACAAAAAGCAAAATTAATCATACATAAGTCACAAAAAGCTAATTTTACAAAAAACTATTTTTAAGTTTAAAATTTGATTATAATCAGGTTTTTTTTGTTCATCAGAAATTCGATTTTAATTTTTTATTAAAGTAAAAATAAAGTTTTATTTTTTTCAATTCATTTTTTTTTTCTTAGTGGATATATATGTATATATATTCTGCCTTATCACGAATACAAATTTTCCGGAGTTTTTCCCATTTTGGAAACTTTGCCATCGTAAATAACAGTTAATAACATCGAATTTTATCCTTATTTGTATACAAATATTTCCGTAACTAAGTTGTGAGATAAAAAGTTCCCATAAAATTGGCGATAGGGCAGATTTTTTAAATTTTAATAACAAAATACCCATGGACACAAAACAAGTGCGCACTCTTAAAACAAAACCGTAGAATTATAACAAAATTTGCTTTTAGAGCAATTATTTAGAATGAATTAATTTATGTTTAAACTCAAGAAAACTTGGAGAATATAGTATATATTATTATAATCAATGGAATAGAACATTTTTGAATATTCACTTAGTTTCTTTCAACAATTTGGAATGATACAATTTTCTTTGGTGATTTTTATTTCATTAAGGAAGATATACCTAAATAATTTCTTATAAAAATGTTATAATCACTTCGATATCGAAATAAATTACTCAAAATATGTAGGTATATGTAATATTTTAGGTCTGCCAAAGTCTTAGCTCATTATAAGATTTAATTATTGTTTTAATAATTATTATTTCCTTTAATATTTTGTACTGACGAAGATAATTATTTTAGCTTTCTACCCGCAACAAACTGCCTCTGTTCATATCAACACCTTATTCTACACCTAAAAATTGTGTAAAACAATTTAAATGCGAGGCAATATGGCTTATAACACAAGCCGTGTTTTATTGGTAATCTATCCCTAACGTAGTATTCGAGTACCAATAAAACGCTATATTCAATTTTATATTCACATTTTTTTTGTCTTAAAGTTGGTGTCCTTATGTTAGCTCTGTTCAACCACAAAATTTTTAGTGTAGAGTAGTGCAGTGCAGTGCAGATTCATAAAAACTGTCAGAGCAAGTCCAAGCAAATACTTCATGAGTCAGATGTTAAATTCAGCGCAATTAAAATGGTAGGGAAAGTAATAATTTACTCACAAAAAAATAGTGGCCAACCAAAACTATTTGTAATTTCAATTAAAAAAATCCGTATTAACAATATATACTCATATTCTGTTCTGAGATGTTTTTTCTGAAGTGTTAGGCTTTTTGCCTACAAGTTTCGAAAAATTCATGAATGAATTACTCCACCAAAACAATGTGTATCAATTGTCAACAAAAACTCATTCTGAAATGCCAAAAGAGCCGCGTTCAGGAACGTCAATAACTGGGCAGATGCAACCGCTGGCTGGCGCTGTACGCAGAAACTTTATGGCTGAAACACAAACAGGCTTTAGCTTCGACGTTTACGTTAATTTTTCCATCAGGTATGAATACGTTACCCGTATACGATAGAAATGCAACATTTAAATTTTGAAGTTTTACTATAATGTTCAGCTCACGGAATGTATTACGCGGAATGAAGGTATATCCAGCACCGGAATCTACTTCGAATTTGATTTGCTTACCTTCGATGTTTACATATATAGATCTTTAGCATCTTTGTGTTGGAAAATATCGACTACTTGATTAATACAATACTATCTTTTATCTTCTGTCCTAAGGTCTTCGGACGTGATTAAATTTGTTGAATTTGAATTGTTGGTATTTAAAAGCGTTCGAACTGTATGTGTCCTGATTTCTTACAAGCATTGGATTCCAAGTTTTTCATAATATATTTTGCTTCTTGAATTTAATTGCTTTTGTTTCGATTGGTTGAATTTTGAATTATTTCTGCTTTTGGGTTTCGAATTTTTAATTTTTTAAATTTTATTAATTTCTTCAAATTTATCGACTTTAGCTTTTGAAAATTCTTTGAAGCTCCACAAGTGCAATTAATTTCGCAATCTGCGATATCGCGTCGAAGTTATGCAATATATTCGGCAATCGATTGGCTTTCCGTCTGATACGTTGAGAGGAATTGAAGGGGCCGACCCATAGAATCCGTCGCATGCGTTGCGGCATCGGATCCGTTGACATTGACGTACGAAACGGATAGGGGTGACCCAATGGATACGTTGCGTTCTTTTGGTTTTTAAAAATATAAACTAGGTCTGTTTGATTTTTTTAACCTAGTGCATGTAGAGCATTTCATAGAACTAATGAAAACTCTCTTATATTTTTTTTGATATAATAAAACTGACGGAATTGGCATCACAAAACTTTTAAAATAATGAAAAAAAAACTGAATTTTATGACGAAGCTTATTTTTGTATTTTATTATATGTATGTATGTAGTTTTTTAGAATAGCAAAATTACCGGAAGTATTATTTGTTTATTTCCTTTTGTTTAATTACGTATGTTTCATTTCAATTTGACTTCGCTCAATCAATTAAAGTTAAATATGTAGACTGTTGGGACGTTCACAGTTGCACAAAGATTAAAAATCGCTTATTGTGTAAAGGAGTCATAACATTTATAAGAATTCAGTAAGTAATATTAAAGAAATAATTATTCTTCTATATTTTCTATTCGCGCTCAATGAACGTTATCTATGAAATATAAAAAATAACAAATTTGTATGTGCACGCATCTAAATTAGTATAAACGAAACTCATTACAACGAGTCCGGAGTCAAATGCAATATCCTCATCGAACATACCTATTATAAACAACTGATGTCAACGGACCTGCCGGAGAGAAAAGTTAAAAGTTCAGCAACTTTTTGCGTTGCGCCCGGTGAATGCGTTGCTATGGGTCACTTCTCATAAGAACGTGTGTATTTAACCGAGCTGTCAGTTGAATACGTTGCCGCAACGCATGCGACGGATTCTCTGGGTCGGCCCCTTAATGCTGAGACACGATTACATTTTTCTTGGGGCACAGATGTGTTTCGAATTTTTCAATTATTTGATCAAAAATAAGTTCCCATGGCAATTTAGGAGATACTTAGGCAGCTAACATATTGTAATTGGAAGCTCCAATTGAATTAAGGAAGATTTGAGCACTTAGACGATTGTCAAAACTCAAAAGCAATTTGTTTCATGTCGTGGTAATTTGTAAAACATTGTCGATAGTACCTAAAAGATTCCTTTCGCGCATCAAAAACTTCGAAGGGTTGAATTAAAGCTGGATTTATTTTTGATGTGGCAGGATTTTTTGATGAGTCTCATCCCATGAATTCCTTGAACTTCTTGTCATCCATTTTGTTTCGATATTAGTTCCCAGATTTTGTGGCAAAAAAAAAAAAATCAAAACAAAAAAGGAAATAAAAATTGGTTTTACCTCGTCGCCAATTATTGTATTTGTTTATATTAATTTATGTTCAGAAATGAAATAAGTTCTTGTAATATCTACTTCAGTTCTTTATTTAATTAACAGGTTTCTTTAAGGTATATATTTTAAAAATGAGTAGGTATTTACACTGCCAATCACTAGGATGAGGCCACATATTTTTCAACCGATTTTCGGTCTGTATACCTGTTGGAATTTTTTTAACCCGGAAAATTTTACTACATGAGAGTAGGTACATATTTTCTTAAAACAAAGTGATACAATTATAGGGTTAATTAGAAAAGACCGTTGGAATTTCCCTACATTAATGAATGGGCTACCTAAAAAGGATATAAAAATGTGCGTCACTAGGATGAGGCCATTGCGAATATTTCGTTGTAGAAGTTCACATCAGCAATTTTTTTTCAAAATTTTGGTTGCAATATTTAAGAACGTTTTACAAATAACTCTTTTTATTAAATTTCAATTACAAATGGGTTCCGGAAAGACGTTGACAGTGGCAGAAAGAGGACAAATCGATGCTTTCAAGGAAATGGGACTCTCAAGCCAAGAAATAGCAAGGAAGCTGAACAGAAGTAAGACAGTTGTAAACAACTATCTTGCTGATCCTCAAAACTATGGAAAAAACCAAAAAGGACGCACAGCCCAAGCAACAACATCCCGAGAAAAGCGGTTAATTTTACGTATTGCTTCAAATTCTACTCAATCAGCTACTAAAATAAGGTCCAAAAGCGAAGTATCAGCCAGTATTTCGACAGTCCGAAAGATAATAAGAAAAGATGGTACTATCCAGAGAAGAAAACTCAAAAAGAAACCTGTTCTAAAGCAAGTACACAAGGAGCTGCGAATGAACTTTGCAACAGAACATGTCTCTTGGAGCAGTCAATGGAAACGCGTTGTCTTTTCGGATGAAAAAAAGTTGAACCTTGACGGCCCCAATGGTTACAACTTTTATTTCCATGATTTAAGAAAAGAGGAACTAATTTTGGGAAGACATCACAGCCGTACATCAGGTGTTATGGTGTGGGGAGCTATCACCTACTATGGCAAAATCGAGTTGGAGTTTCTTTCTACAACAATGAACGGAAACAGCTACAAATGCTTGTTGGAACGGTCATTTCCGAAGATGAAAAATATTTTTGGACCTCTGCCTTGGATTTTCCAACAAGACAATGCCCCCATCCACACTTCCAGGGTTGTCAAAAGCCTGATTTTATCAGAAAACGTAGAGCTTTTGTCATGGCCACCCTATTCACCGGACTTGAACATAATCGAAAACGTATGGGCATGGCTATCTCGAAAAGTTTATGAAGGCGGTAGACAATTTGAAGACAAGGACTCCTTAATTGAAGCTATCCGTGATGCCTGGGACGAGATTTCACTTGACTATTTAAAAAAAACTTTATGATTCCATTCCCAACCATCTAATAGAGGTCATATCCTAAAAAGGGGGGAATACTCATTATTAATGGAGAAAAATTTAATAAATAAATGTTTGAAAACCAAAAACTGTAAACATTTGTTTCATTTTTTTTTTTTTTGATATTTTATAAGATTTTTCATGTGGCCTCATCCAAGTGACGCACTTTTTCATACTGTTTTTAAGTAGCTCTTTAATTAATGTAGGGAAATTCCAACAGTCTTTTCTGTTTAACCACTTAATTTTATTACTTTTTTTACAGAAAATATCTACCTACTCAAATGTAGTAAATTTGTATGGGTACGAAATTTCCAGCAGGTATAAAGAACGAAAATCGATTAAAAAATATGTGGCCTCATACTAGTGATTGTCAGTGTATATAAAATATATAAATTGAAGAATTTTTATTCGAGAGAGTTGTTACCGAGTGCTCAGCTAATATTCATCTGTGTGTCAGAACAGCAACATGTCAATATCACAATTGACATTTATGGACAAAGTCTGTTCAGATTACTAATGGGGTGCAGTTCCGGATCACGTGGTCACAACAAGAGCCTGAGCACCTCGAGTATACTCTGAGCAGAGTTTGAAGAAACACAACCTGAGCGCTCTGATGTGTCTGAGCTAAAAAATAATCACAGATCTTTTTTTGAAAGCTTAGTTCTCTGCTCTGAGCTTAAAATGAAAAACGCCTAATGTAAGAAATTACACTATAACTAAACTAGCGCTCCCGGTGTCTCCACCTACCTACATACTTGAACTGCAATCACTGGGACTCTGACTTTGAAAAACTTTACGATCAACTAATGAATTTGAACTCATCAGACTTAATGATCATTGGAGACTTCAACGGGAGAATTGGTTTATCACAAAACAACTTTGCGAGCGGATACTCTCACACACATATTAAATATAGCAGAAAATAAAAAGATGAGATATTTGACAGAAAAGGTGCAAAAATAATGGATGTAGCAGATGCTTTCGACTGTACAGTTCTAAACGGACGTTGTGATGGAGATCTTAACTGGCCGACTCCACTAGATATCTGTATCACCAACTAAATCTCTGATATATAAATCCGTGAAATGTCTTCTCTCTTTGCTGGGCAGTTTATGTCTTGACATTTCATTCAAGCAAAAGAGTCTGATTTACAAATCAGTATCCATGGCAAACGTCAAATAGTAGATATTTCTAATAATTCCACAGGCATTCCTTTTCCCTGTAGAGGTTTATTAAATGTTTGGTTTCAGTTTGTGTAAGTCTCCAATCCATTTCTGATAAACCTGTCTAAAAACATTTGTTAGAATCGAATTTTATGAATAAAATATGTTTTTTTAATTCGCTGTAAGCAAAACCTGCCTGCATGAGAATCAAATTGTAAATCAAATATCTATGATTTTAGAATTGGATTAAAATCATTTTCTAACCATATGCCCATGAAAGTTATAATAAAAGTACCAGATTCTTCCAATAATATAAGTAATCAAAATTTACTCAACTTGTTACCTAAGCTGTATTGGGAAGAAAGATATCGAGATCAGTACCAACATAATTTGAATATCCAGCTGAATATCTTAGGCAGAACGAATGTTTCTCCCGATATTGAAGATCTCTCTGAAATAATTAAGATAGCTGCCCCATCGAAACAAATTTCATCGGGTCAAATTACCAGATGGAATATACAAGATTGGTTTGATAATGTGTAAGATCGCAAGACAAAAATCATTCAAATTCCTAAAACAATTCAGGATACACAATAGGCAAAATTTTAAATATTTGTATGCAGAAGCAAACATGGAATACAAGAAATTGTGCAGTTTGAAATAAATACATTTTGAGCAAATAAAAGTAACTGCGATTAGCTCAGCTAGTTCCTTGTGTGCTGTGAATTTCTGTGCGCAAAACACTTGGAACCGACTTAATGTTGTACATACATATGAAACTTACGCTGCTGGTGGCAGTGCTAGAAGGTTGCTTTTATCCCTCAATTGTTTCCTTACATTTTTTTCTTTAAATTATTCGCTCTCATCAGATGATGAACCAAAATAAAATAAAATTCCGGAATACATGATTGATGATTTTTAAGATCAAATGATTTATAACATTTAAGCTATTACATTTACAGATTCAGTTCTAGTACAATTTGTAAAATTACGTACTCTTTGCTAACGTATGCAATCATCCCAATCCGTGTGCACGTTTAACGTATGTAATTGTTTTTCGTACACTCTTATCGTTCCGTGATCGGTTGAGACGATTTGACCCCTGCCAAAAATTATACTCTGCCACCTTTTGTCGACAAAAAGTAATTGTATTCAAGAATGGGAGAACTTGGCTCACGAAGGTGGAATAAACACGAATTTTGAAAACTTGGAAACTTAACACGCTTTTATTAGCTTCACTTGTATGTATGTATGTAACCGACTCCTTTACACTCGATTTTGACCCACTTTACGCGAACCGATTTTTATAAAACTTTGTACACATATCAAGAACCGGTGGCAACACAATAATTTCATAAGTTTATCTCAATATCCTTATCAGGATTAATAGGATTAAATATTTTCCTACCACAGCTTCTGTTTCTACCTGCTTATTTTTTTTATGAGCTTATAAATATTAATAGACTCCCATAATTCTAGGTACCGCGGTGGTTCGGTAGGTTAACGCGGCCACGTTTATTTTTGGCGTTGGATTTGACAATTCCTTACAGGGATAAATTCAAAGTTTCCTTAAATCAAGGTTCTGTAAATGCGAAAGAAACTTTCCATACACTTAACGTTGGCTGTAGGCGAACAATCCTCTCACTACACATCTCACTGGTTTTACGCCATTATGATGGGTGCATACATATGTATGTCAGCAAGCAAAAAAAAATACTCGTAATAATAATAATTTTCAATTTTCTCAAGAACTAGAAGACATAAAACCATTCGTTTTTTGTGTTCGATTTAAAAGTAATAGTTGTAACATTGACCTCAAAAAGTCCATTTAGCATTTTATTTCACAATTTTTAAAAAACTATTGGTATCAATAATTTAATTTAAATTTATAATTATAGAATAGACTTCTGGTTTTCAAAACCGGCATAGTGGTATAGTACTTTATTGTTATTGTTGCTGTCGTTTTTTATTTTTTCCATTAATTCAAGTAATTTTTTTCTAAAACTGACCCTTTTTGGTTCATCCCTTCTACAAGAAACCGTTATCAAATCTTATTGCACCCTAGTTATTGTACTCTTGATTTGATATTTTATAGAATTAAATTTAAATATCTTACCTACTATAATATGTTATATTTTAAAAATGGCACTTACATATGTATAAATGAAACGTACTATATTTTAGGTGAAAGCAGAACTGGAATGTCTTGTTAAATTTCTAGATGGAAAAATACATAAAGAGGAGGAAATTGCTATAGAAGAATTACACCAATATTTGATTAAAGATGAAGGCTGTTGGGCGCTAAGTGATAATTTTTTAATTTTTGTTGGTAAGAAAATAAGTTAACAATTAAATCAAGTCATATAAAAAAATATTTTTTTAGGTCGAATTTTGAAAGACATTGCTTTTTCTCCAAATACCAGAGTTCATTTGATTAAAGTTCTAGCGTTTGCTGCTCTCAAAGATGATATTATTATTTTATTACATCAGGATAGAGAGAAACACACATTGATGAATTTCGCATATGATTTGGACAGACAAAGTCTTGAAGAACAACAAGCTTGGGGAACTTTTGTGGGATTTTGAATTTATATACAGAAATTAGTAATATAGTACTTATTATTTTTTTTTTTTCAGATGTGCAATTTGTTTGAGAATCCTAGCTCATCTGAGTGGCTTTTATATATATCTGAATGGCAACACAACAACCAGACCATATCGAACCTAACAGTCACAACGAAAGTAACAGTTCATTGTTTACTTTCGAGTTGTCCTACTCTTAAGAACATTGGAACAGCAATTTTATATAATTTAGCCATCAAAGAAGTTAAGACAGTGGTATGTTTATTAAAAATATTTTTTTAAACTAACATCAGATAAGTAACTACTATTCAGATGTCTTATCTCCAAACAAAAAATTTGTCCCATATAATGTTCATGCATTTTAAACTTGGATACCTTTTTGAAGTTTTTTTTAATCAGCCACTTAAGTTTTTTTCATCTGGTTTTTGGCAGCAAATTGGAAAATTGCACACACATTTAAAGCCAAACGTCATAGTTTTGCGCGCGAACAGCGTACTACTTAGACAAAGTTTGTCCTGGGACAAACATTTTGTGTGGGAGACAAATTTTGTATATATGTATATACAATATACATATACATATATGTATATGTATTTAATTTATTTTATATTTAAGGTTAAAATTGATTGAAAATATAAGATCCAAAAAATGTCTTAGTTTCCGGTTAATGTTGAGTGCTTCCTCCACCAAAAATGTCACGCCATAAAAAAAGAAAATATGTTCCCCTCCTATTACCTCTGGGAAAATTTGGATTTCTGTAACTCGTTGCGATAATTTTAAGTCGGGATATATTTTGATTGGAATTTCCACTGGATGGCAACAAAATGAACAAAATTCAAGATAATTCATTAAGTTAAAAAAAAAACAATACAAAATAAAAAAAAGAATAATGAAGATTAATGTTAGTGGAGGAATCTATTGGGTTTAAAAATAAATCGCCTCAACTTTCGAAAACAACTCTCAGAATTTTAACACGCCGTTTTTTTATTCAATAGATAACCACTAAAAAACTCTAACGCAATCTTAGAGTGAGGAAACATTTATTTGTATTTTTAATTAACTTTCAAATTTTCACTTTTTCATACAAAGTTCACACAAAAATTGCTTTCTTCTGTATTTTTACAGTTCTTCTTTTTGTATCGTTTTAGTGATGTCAGATATACTTTTTTTTCAAAAATAGTTATTTTATTTAAATTTATATAAATTTAGGGGACATTTTGAGAAATTTCCTATTTTCACATTTGAACACTTAAAACAATAGATAATATCAGTATAACATCATATCGACAGTAACAAGAAAAAAGATTTTTATATTTGCAAAGATTCTTGAAAACTGTATTTTTGAAATTAACTGGTGCGCTTGAAAACGGGTCAAATCGTCGCAACCGTTCACGGAACAATAAGTGTACAAAAGACAATTACGTGATACGTTAAACGTGCACAAGGATCAGGATGATGGCATACTGTCATAAATCATTTGTTTTTAAAAATAAATTTCATATTTTACATAATCATCAATCATGAATTCTGGAATTTTATTTTATTTTGATTCATCATCTGATGAGAGCGAAGAATTTAAAGAAAAAAATATAAGGAAACAATTGAGAGATAGAAGCAACCCTCTAGTACTGCCACCAGCAGCGTAAGTTTCATACGTACATTGTACAATATTATGTATAATAACAATGTGATGTAGCCTCTCAATATTTGCATTTAGTTTTCTATTCTGAGTTTCCTAGAGCCTTATTGTTGTAGCCCTTCCTTGGGCGGTGTTTAGCAGCAGAATTTTTGCATGGTTTGGGTGCATAAAGTCTGCCATTGCACTTTTTTGGTGAAAATTTATTTTGTTGATATTTGTCCTAAACATACTTATATTGTACTACCGTTTTGCAGGGCGGTTATTGTTATCGGTCCGATTTGTCAATCTGAACTTATGTACGGTAATCCGAAAAATAAAAACATTATGGAATTTTGACTTACGTAAGACGGCCAAAAACCGCAAGACGATGGCTTAAAATTTGTCTGGGATTAACGAAAACGAGAAGTCAACGGACATACGACCTTACGTTTCTTTAGCGGGGAACGTAATATAGCATTAAGGACCTCGAAAATGAACAAAAATCGGATGTGTTATCATGTCGTTGTCGTATATATTATGTATCTATCTTTTGGTAAGACTTCTGTCAATACATAAGGGCTCTTATATTTAGGCAAACGTTTTTTGATAACTCCAGTTGCTGCTAAATTTTGTATCTACATACCTATACTATTATTATAAGGAGGAAAGATTTGATTGTTTGTTTGAATTAAATAGGTTCCGAAACTACTTGACAAATCTTAAAAATTCTTTTTCAGTTGGAAAAATACAATATTTCCGGTTGAATTGAGTCTTATTATATTTTTTTTTTACAAAATAGGGATCCTTACTAAAACAAAATTTTATAAAAGAAAATTTATTCAAACAATATGAAAAAGTCGGGAAATTATTGAAATCGAAAAATGATTCTGTAAAACCACCAAAAATTAGACTAAGTTTTGAATTTAATTACATGATTATTTAATGGTTTTCAACGAAGTAAAGGTGGAAAATTCATTGTTAAGTTCTGAAAATTTCGAATGATTGTAAAATTCATTATTACGCTTTGGATCCATTTTGGTTGCTCTCTCACATTAAAATTTGAACTATCTAGGTTTTATTACTATGTACTCTGGAGTTTATGTTAAGACGTTAAATTTTGGTGAGACGAAGTTCCCAGGTCACAAATTTTGGCCACTTTTCGAAGATACTTGGGTCACCCGAGCTGAACCTCACTCACCTCCCTATCATCAAGGTGACGGTTCTGTTAAGGAACATTTGTTGCGCCGACTATAAAATAAGTAGGAACAAAAAACTGCTAAATTCTAAAACTTTTTGACAAACGAAGTCTGTCGGGTCCGCTAGTTAAGTATAAATTTGGAAAAAATTCAACATACCGTTTTTTTTTTAAATTGAAAAACTAAAAAAAAAATTTCGGCACTCAAATACCTATACTTTGAAGTAAAAATTATATAACCTTCAAATTAATTTTTTACGTGAAATGACGTTTTGACATGTGGTAAAATTTTGAAAAAAATGCAATTGATAGATTTTTTGAAAAAAATAAAAAAGGTATAAAATACTACCAAAAATTGGTAAAAAATGTTTTTTGACTTGAATATTTCGAGACTTCAAATGCATTTAAGTTTATACAAAAAAGGTACAATTATCTATATATGCTACAATTTTGACAATTATCGAATTGCGAGTTTTTTTAGAAAAAAATAAATACTTAAACTAAAATTTACCGAAAAGTATCAAAAATAGTTTTTCGAATTAAATATCTTCACAAAAAGCAATGATGTTGACTTCAAATGTGTTTTATTTTTGTTATAATGCATTTGTCAGCAACACCTAAATGATAAAATATTGACGAATATAAAGTTGACATTTTTTTTACAAAAAATTACAGAACTACAAAAAGTTCTACCAAAACCCGATAATTTTTTTGTTAGTAAAATTGTTAAATTAATACTAAAAGTACGAGTAAATCAATAAATATCACGAATAAAAAATCTACAAGTTCACAAGAATTGACAAAATTATGATATGCTTGAAGACAGTAAAGGGTCACTTTTAGTAGCTTTTTATTGTGACATAAAAACTTCAATAAAAGTCAATTTTTTAAAGTAAAATGGGAAGTTATCAGTGTGGGTTTTTTTTGTTTGATTTGAAATCAATTTCTCTTAAATTTTACTTTATTTTTGTAAGCTTCTACAGTCATATCGGTTTATGCCGTCCCTTCCCTTTCTGAATATTTTAGGAGCCACAAGATTGCCAAGGCGAAACCAGTTTTCCTCTGCTACTGCCACCCTCTTACCAATTCGCGCACAACGACGCTTAAGAACACAATTAGGCCAACTGATCAGCTTCCCGAGTTTTGTAGAACCTAACTCACTGACGGGTTTTCTTTTCGGCAGCCTTTCTGGCCAAGGTAAGAACCCGCTATTGCCCAAAGTGTTGCAATTAGAACTCCTGTTATAAACTTTAAGACCAGAGTGTCTAACCTTTGCCTTGAAGTTTGCTGGTTCTCCTTTTTGCTTGCCTTGGTGATGTGTACGTGCTGTGGTGGAACTACTGTGTAATCTTGTCTAGGTGACCAGATTACAATTATTGCAATTATTTATGTTTACTTCGAAAACGTTTTGTTTGTTTATTCGAACTTTGTTTTGAGTTTGTTTCGTTTTACTAATACTTCAAAATTCTTCTTTTGTTTTTTAGTTCTTTTGTTTTTCTGTTCTAATTATTATGGGTCGTTTCGTTAACGATTGTTTCGCATTTTGCCTTTACGTTTATCTCTTGTTTCGGAATGCGATTATTTTGTTTTTATAAAGTGAGACAAGAAGGAGGTAATATGAAGCAGATTTTAATAAATTATTTCGTCTAATTTTGATAAATTTGTTTGATTATTTCGATTTCAATCATTTCGCCACCGTTGGTATATCTTTTGTTTAAATTTTTCAGCATGTAAAGAACCTAAGGCCGTTAAAATTCGCGCGAATTTGTTGTTTTCAGCTTAAATTAAATTAAAATTATTTTTAATTTTTTTAGTTTGATGTGCTAAGCGTGTCTTATTAGTTTTTTTAAACTATATTTATTTTTCATTATTTTGTTCGATGTGTTTCCAAAAAAAAATATTTGAGGAACGGGCCAAGGATCGAGCCTTGACAAAATTGGAACGGGAGTTGAGATTAAATTGTCAAAGTAAACGGAAAAAAATCTGTTTGAAAGAAAACTATGAATGATTTTAATAAGACAAGGTGGCAAATTGAGTCGGTGTAATTTGAAAAGTAGGCCATCGTGCCACACTGCGTCAAAAGCCTTAGTAAAGTCCAGGAAGCATTTCACCGTACACTTTCTATCTCTTAAATTATTTAAAACACTGTGGTGGATTGTAAGAAGAGTGTGCTTGGTGGAGTGTTTACGTTAAAGCCAAACTGCTTGAGTCTGCTAAGAATGTTTGAATTTTGGAAAGAATGACTTTCCAGGAGTTCACAGAGATTTGAAAGGAGGGATATAGCTAGGTCTGACATTAGAAAGGGAATGGAACTATCTTTTTTTTTTAATAGGAATTACATTTGCTTTTTTCCACGGCAAAGGAAATTAGAAATTATTAATACAATTATTTATTAAAGGAGTTTTTTAGCTGTTCTTAATATAAAATTGGGGATTTTGTCAGGGCCACATGATTTTTTGTTATTTGAGGATGAAAATAAAGATTGAACAAGGTTAGTTCACGCAAAATATTCGTTGGCAACTGAGTAAGATTTAGAATCGGGCGAAAAATGTGTGATTGTTAAATATACATAAATAATTTATGAAATAAATACTATGGGACTTGTGTAGTTTTTCCCTTTTGATCAATTGTCCATCGAAGGGATCGTCAATAAATTAATCGTCACTTTGAAATTGCTCTGAATTATTTGGCAGAAAGATTTGTAAGAAATCGGGTATCTTGTGTACTTTACTAATATTTAGGTCTTCAGACAGGTAGGTACATATTTTAGAAGTTTTGAGTTGTGAGATTCGGGACGGGGACCTTAATGTAGATAACCCTTGATGTAGATAATCATATGTTTATAACAAAAGAAACAATACAATACTATAATTTAGTCCCTTTAATTATTCCTCTGTATGGCTTTTTTTAAAAATGTTTTTTTAGGTAGAATAGCACTTTTTTAGAAAAAGAGAAAAACAAAAATCTACAAGATGGCATCATTAGGTTAATTTTGAAAAAAAAATGTACTAGTGTCGTTTTTTCGTATAATAAGAATAACCAACAAATTCAATAGTACTGTTATAAACAAAATGTCTTTGTACATATTGAACATATTTTTCAAAAATAATATGACATGTTTCATCTCGATCCCTTACAACACGGTGTAATATATACCCTCCGTCGATGATGTATAGATAGCGTTTGTGTTATCAATTTCGAAGTTTAAACATTCAAAGCAATTATAAAGTCCTGACTTCATAGTTTTACGCATTCCCTTCCCACCGCATCAAAGAGTGTTAATGGGTAAAGAGCTAATTCAAATTCATATTCGGAGAATTTTTCAAATTCATGTTCATACATATGTCTTTGTAATAATAATACAGGGTCTATTGGCACCTTTTCATCGTGTACTTTTATGACACTTTCTTTTCCAATAAGCACGTCTGCAAAAGAATTTTCAAAACTAACAGTATACCTACACTAAGCTACTCCGTTTCTAATAGAAAAATTTCAAAAAATTACGCGGATTGTGTGCATATTATGTTAAATATGGATTCTGAAATTGTTAAAACCACAATGGTGAATAGTACGAGAAAAAGTGTCGGAACCATTTTTGTAGAGAATTGTATGATCTACAACATTTGTGAACATATTTTCACGATCAATTTTAACGTTTTCGAGAAAAATGGAAAAAACCATAATTTTGACCCTTTGACCTTGAATACATTTTTTGGCAGATGTGGAATCGTCGGGGACTTTTGACATTTTATTTATAATGATATATTTAACGTCTGTGCCAATTTTCAGCTCATGAGAATTTTGTCTAGATCAAATGTCTATCTTGACTGGACTATAGCTTGGTAGTGCATTTTGCATTCACAAAGCTAGTTGAATTTCGACTAAGTGAATGCGCCTGCGACACGTGGCTTCGTCGTCCGTCGCAACAGCCACTTAAATACTTTAATTTTAAATATAAAACTTTAAAAAGACGATACTAATAAATGTCATTTAATAAAATTGAAGGTTATGCACAAGACCATCTTATTTATATTGTATTTCAAACCAGTGTTTTTCTTATTTTTTTTTTATTGGAAGCAAAATTTGTTTCTCATTTATTTCAATATATCTATTCTTTCTAGGTCTTTGATGACATTGCGGTAGAACTGGCGTTGGGTATTTTACAATTTTTTAATGGAAGTCCTAACGAAGAGCAAGTGTACAGAGCACTTAGAGCCTTGGTCCGATTTATGGTAGTAAGTATCTAATCAATTATTTAACCAACATTTCGGCACAAAATAAAGCTTATGTGTTAATAGTAATTTTGACATTACCAAGTTCAAGACAAAAAATATCACATGCTTATAAATTCAAGGCTAAAATAAATATAGTTTAAAATAAACTCATAATAACACTCGCATAGCAAATCAGACTAAATAAGTAAAAAATACGTATTAAATTAAGCTGAAAACATTAATGAACGAAATATACTTGTACGTAGATATAGGTATTATTTATAAAAATGTATTTAGCGCCTTGTGAAATATTTTTCACAATAATACTAATATTTTTCGTTCATTATTGCTTTAATTTAGAAATTATTTTTCATTTTTTTATATATATTTATTTTAAACTTTTTTGTTCGATTTGTTGGGAAAGTAGCAGAATATGGTATCTGTGTTAGGACTCCAATTCAAATAAAAAACATAGGTGTCTTAGTGCATTTTTTTTTTTCAAAATTTTGAGTTTGAAAATCAATTTCTCGAAAACTATTCACAAAATCAATTTTATATAAAATGAATACAAAAGATGACATGTCTCAATGTCTGTCTTCCAAACAACGTATAATATAACATTGTAGATTTTACCGTTATTTTCAAACAATTTTTTTCTGTTTTAAGTCCCGCCTAAACTGCGGGAGATAAGCCCCCTCATTCTGACTCATTCGGCCACACATACAAAATTTAATTCTCTTTTAGATACTTTTTTAAATTTTAAATTTTGAAATTTTCTTAACGAACACAAAATCACAACAACTATCTATGGAAACAAAAACTACAGAGCAAGATCCGACATATATATATACATCTATGACAACTGACAAATCAAATTTCAGTGATGCCAAATGAACCTATACATTTTGATGATAAAATTAACTCATCACTGAATTGAAAACTGATTCAAGAGTTAACTCTGGGATCAGGATTACCTAACCTCAGAGTTAACTCATCAGTCAAAAACTAACCCTTACAGATACATATGTCTGACTTAAGCCAAATTTTAAAAGATAATTCACAATATCGCGTTAGGTCTGTCGGGCTTTGACTTTTCGAATAGAAACTATGTATTCTTATGAGGCAATCCGAAATATTATGACTTTATATCGTTATCGTAGAGCAAAGCAAAAGTAGATCTTTTTTCTATTCGATCGGGCTTTTGACAGCTTTATCTTTATTATTTTATTACAAGGAACGGAGTATTTTTTTTAAGTAAAAAAAAACTGAAAGAAAATATTAACTATGGATTATTATTTTATGGAACAACAAATATTATAATTTAATATGTTGGCTGTAAAATCGGATCTACTTATTTCACCTTTAAGTCACGTGAGATCTCAAAAAGAGCTGAACAAAATGAACTGCCCAGAACTACGAGTAGTTAGTCTGTTAAATATAAAGAATTATGATGATTCTAACGATTTTCATTCTCTAAATTAAAATCTAAGTATTCTATTTTATAACAAAAATTTTGTTTTTATTTGGTCCGTTAACTTATTCCCACACTGTTTCTCATAAAATTGGTCACATAAACAATTTATACGATGTCGATAAGTTATAAAATGAAAAAAATACCGTTTTAAAAATTCCTTAAAATATGTGTTACAAAATTATTTTTTGTAACACCCTGTGAATAATTAAATAGACACTGGCGCAAAATTTTAAACGATTTAGCAAATTGTTAAACCAATTTGTTAAGTTAAGAAGATGGTTTTGCTAATTTTAAACGACTTTAATATTGTACTATCTCTTAACATATTGTTAAAGTTAAAATCCCAAAAACCCTACTTTAACTTTTAGCAATTCGCTAAATCCATATGATATCTGTCATTATCCTAGAAAAAAATTCTTTCCAATTTTACTTCAAAGTGTTGATTCGTGTGTTTTTCATGATTTGGGAACTGAAAATTGTTATTAATCAATAAAATGTTATCGAAAGACGAAGATTTCGAAGTATTTGAAAACTTTGTGCAGAAAAATGCTTTTTTGGGAGAAATCTACATCAGGATGATGGAATACGAGAATAAACCTGTGTTAGTGTGTTCATATGTATTTTAATCTTATTGGATTGAATGGGACTGTCCAGTTTACAGTTGGGATATTTCCAACTAATGGGTCCGTTTATGGTGTGTTTGCTTTGCTAATTTTCATGAACTGTCACTATTTGGACATGTTCGGAAGCCTGTTTTCTAATAAGAACGAGTTAGCAAAACAAAAAAAGGGTTTAAAATTTTGGAGTCGTTAGTAAATTGTTAAATATTTAGCAAATTGCTAAAAAGCATTTTTCTGCACAAAGTCTTCAAATATTTCGAAATCTTCGTATTCCGATAACATTTTATTGATTAAAAACAATTTTTAGTTTCCGAATTATGAAAAACACACGAATCAACACTTTGAAGTGAATTTGGAAAGACATTTTTTTTTGGATGATGACAGATATCATATGGATTTAGCAAATTGCTAAAAGTTATGGAGTTTTCAATTGGCAATCTGGAAGCAGAAAAAAGCATTCTGAAAGCGTTCAATTTGCCAAAAGTGACAGTTCTGATCCTGAAATAGAAGAGATTTCTCTTCTGGATTTGAAATCAGAAGCAAAAACAGAATCACTCACACATTCAAAGATTTTAAAAGTCACACTTGATAAATGTCATATTTTTTGAATTAACAAAATGTGCCAACTGTGAAGTGATTGCTTGAAATTAAAATAAAAATATAAAAAAATGGAAGATAATATTGAAAATATCTATGTAGTTCCTAATTGTTCCTAGTTTGTTCAGTACATAAATACACATATGTAATAGACACATGTCACACTTTACAAATACAGTCACACCGAACTTCAAATTTTTCAGAATTCAGAAAAACTTTTCAATTGGGATTCTGCTTCTACATACTTCCAATTCCGGATTGCCAATTAAAAACGACATTAAAGTAGGGTTTTCGGGATTTTAACATTAGCAATATGTTAAGAGATAGTAAAATGTTAAAATCGTTAAAAATTAGCAAAACCATCTTTTAGCTTTTTTTGTTACAAATTTTGCGCCACTATTTTTATACCTTTAAAAAGAAAAAAATTACAGCAATATATTTATGCGTTCAAAAGTTATGGTTTTAGCAACGATAAAAGTCCTTTTTGACCACAGTGCCGTGCGGCGCGGCGGCGCGCGTCTCAACCATGGCCTGTAGATTATATAATATTTTTGTTTATTAACGTACTACCTATTTAACCAAAAAATGAGCTTTGACGTTTTTTATTTTTAGTTCAGACCAGAGCCTGAACTGTTAAATAAAAAATTGTGTTTATTTCTTGTGTTTCGTTATTTGCTCCGAATGTGTGCAGACCACGCTCGGTCAGCTCAGAATAAAATAACTGATCAGACTGAGTTGAATGCTGAAAACAAGCATTTGACAAGTGAAATTGAAAAAAACAAAAAGTGTGAGGGATTGGAAAAATTGAAGAAAAAAAAATCTACCTAACGGGAACCATACATTTTACGGGATGAAAAGTAGCCTATGTGCTATAAATTTCCCTTTAAACTTACTATAATGCCATTGACTTCAAATAAATTTGATTGTGTACAATGTTATGTGGTACAGATTTGCAAAATGTTTCTTGACTTGAATATGTCAAGTGTGGTCAATCTTAACTTAATTTTTATATGTTTGCATAACACGACTGTCAACATATGGTACATTTTTGACAAATATCAAAAGGACTTTTTTCACAAAAAATTAAAAATCTAAAACTAAAATTTACCGAAAACAACAAGCAATGTTATTGACTTCAAATGTATTTTGTTTTCATTATAATGCATTTGTCAATAAATAAAAACTGCAAAAAGCTCTAACAAAAATTTAGTTGCTAATAAAATTGTTATCAATCATCATCACAAGAAAGCCCACAGAAACGCCAAGTTTTCAAATTATGAACAGTGGGAAGTTATCAGTGTGGGTCGCACCCAGCCTCTTTTTAAAAACATAATCTTAATTGAGATCTTAATAACCGAAATTGATGCGGACTAAGTCGCGGGCAACAGCAAGGTTTTTAATATATTTGTACAAAAAACTTTGATTTAAAAAATAGACAGGAGAAGAAACGTCAATTTAACTGACAATGCCCTATATAACAAACCATTTCAACATAGCCAGATTGCTATCCAGACTAATCAACAACTGCAAAAGACTCCGAGAAGGGGTCTGCAATGCCACTTCATCAAATTGTGTTACAAGCTACACTTGTTGACTGTTTTTCATGTTATAAATATTTATTTTTGTAATTATAGTTATATCTGAACCTTTGTTTGATTGATATTAATAACTTGGAGTATTTCTATTAATTTTAGTTGTTCCAATTTTACATCTAATATTATCTGATGTATTTTTTTATAAATTTTTTGAATATTTCAATTGTTTTTATAAATTTTTTTCTTAGCATGGTTTTCCTTAAAAAAATATCAACATACATATATGTATATTTAAATTACATACTTTATTTTAGATTTCAAATGATGTTGGCTCGTTTATACAAATGATTGGACCTCATCCAAAAATGTTTGCTGGAATGAGCGAGCGTGTGGACGATCTGGTGAATTTTGTTACTTCAAAGGTTCCTTAAATTCAAATATTAAACTCTTTTTGGCATTTTAAAAAATTCTTTTTTAACCATAGATTTTGAAGTAGGTTTTAAATCTTATGTTGCAACTTATTTCAAATATCTATTCGTAATAAATACACATTTTTATTCATTAAGACCCAGAATTTGTTTTAATGCTAAAGAAACCCAAACACATTTTAAAAGAATGTAACTATTTGAAGTTGAATCTTGCATTTGCTGAAATTTTTAGAGTGGAATATAAATATGTTAAAACGCCAAGGCAAGGCCTAATAGCCTTTGACAACTTGGCTGTACCACACCATAATTTCAAGATTATGTTTTTGTACTGATAAAAATTGTTGCGTGTTATCGGATCAGTACGTGGAATGGTGGAATGTTAGGTCTATTAACAGACCATGTGCAGCCGAACAATTAGCGGAAGCCCTTAACAGCTGCAAAGCAGATATTATCGCTATCCAAGAAGTGCTATGGTTTCAACATCTCGATATCCATAAGAGGACATGGAATTTTCCTGATCAATCAACTGTCAACCAGATTGGCCACATTGCGTTCGACGGACAATTCTTCTCCAGTATACAAGATTGTACTAGGACCACTACCTCGTTGTAGCTAATGCACGACTACGGATATCAATATCCAAGCAAAAACAAGGAATTACTGTGAAAAAATTCCTCGTTGAACAGCTACAATCGCAAGAGATTGCCATGTCGTTTTCCGTTCGAGTCTCTAAAAACCCCTTAAGAAGTTCTACGCTGCCTACATCAAGAATTGGGAACCAATGGAAACATTGCCAAGCACCCATCGGAGTGCTAGGTCTTCCAAGGCCACAACAACGAAACCCCTGGTTTGATGACGAGTGACGGGTAGCGCTGGCCTTCTGCTGCAAGGGAGATACCACCATTCGGCTTAGGCGGCACAGGACAACAATTCCGCCTACCCGGCCTCGACGAAGTGAAGATAGCTGTATCGAATCTCAGGTCCAATAAGGCTGCTGGAGCAAACTGGCTCGCTCCCAAATGTTTAAAGAAGTAGGTGATGACTTAGTCAGACTTAGTCAGGAGAATGCACCAACTCATTTGCAAAATATGGTCGGAGGGAAGCATGCCCTATGAATGGAACTGGAACTTCAGTATTGTTTGCCCTATCTTCAAGAAAGGAGACGCTCTAAATTGTGCCAACTACAGAGGTATCAGCCTCCTGAAGATCGCGATGCATCGTCGATAAACACATTACCTAGCTCTTTGCATCTTTCACAAGGAAATTTGCAACTTCATCAAGATATAGTACTTGACGTAGACTAGTTTTGTGTATGAAACTCTGTGCCTGTGCATGACAAAGGTTCAACCCACAATGTTTTGAGGGGTGTTGCATAGTTAGAAATATGAACAGAAAACACGAAATCGTAGCTCTGAAAAGAAGTAAATTGATATTTAAGCCCTGTATAAGGCAAGGAAACTACATAGCAACAAACCTTTGCTTTAAACATTTTTTTAATATTCTGCGCTTCCTGTGGTGCCAGTTATATAGCCAATAAGATTCCAGTTTTTGTTTTCCTATACAAAGATTTAAGTTACCCTTTCGGGTGTCAAATGATTTTCTTTTGTCCGTCGATGTTCCATCCAGCGGCAGGGAATTGAATGTGGAATGTTATGGAAGCTCATTTAAATGTTACAAACAAAACTTGTATTTTAACTTTGAAGGCAATGTAATGAAAACTAGACATGCTCTCGCCAAAAAGTTATAAAAAATGTGGAAATGCCACAAATTTACAAAATGGAGAAGAAGATGCTATAATAAAGATGAACATGTTCGTCTTCACTATAATCTTGACTTCTGCATTTGCGAATTTCCTATAATGCAGAAATTGAGTTCTTCTGCATTTTTTCCTTTATTTTACCTATCTCACAAAGTGAAGAAAAGAGTAAAAGTGTAAAAACCCATTGAAACTTGAAAAATAATAATTGGTAAACAATAGGGGTTGGTGTATTCGTAACATGAGTTACTTCACTACTAATAGCATTACCAAAAAAACACACCTAATGATAACTGCAAAAAGATTTATTTATTAGTAGATAATTGTTATCTTTCCGATTTGTCATATTTTTAGCAAATATGAAAGCTCTAAAGTTCCTAGAATATAAATCCGTGTGTGCGTGCCATTAATTTTTGAAATCAGAAAAACTGTAAAATTAAACTTTATTATAATTTTTTTACTACGTAAAATAAAGTGTTTGACATTTGCTAATATTTTAAGAAAAATAATATTAATAGAGATTTTTTAGATAAGATTTGTTTTTGTTGTTGTTTACTATGTAAAATTTTACTAACCTAAGGATTAAATGAACAACAAAACGCGCCTATTATGTATGCATGTATGAATAAATAATAACAAGTAGAAATACAAATAAATGAATCTATATCTATACTCCATACTTTAATATACAAAGCTGAAGAGTTTGTTTGTTTGAACGCGCTAATCTCAGGAACTAGTGGTTCGAATTTAAAAATTCTTTTTGTGTTTGATAGTCCATTTGTCGAGGAAGGCTATAGGCTAAATAAAATTACGTTACGACCAATAGAAGCGAAGCATCAGTGAAAAATGTTGTAAAAACGGCGAAAATTATTCATCTTTGAGGGCTTCTGTACTTCTGTTATTCGTTTCAACGCGCTGATCTCAAAAACTACGTGATCGAATTGAAAAATTCTTTTTGCGTTGGATAGTCCATTTGTCGAGCAAGGTTTTAAGCTGTATAAAATTACGCCACGACCAACAGGAGCGAAGAATCAGTGGAAAATGTTGCAAAAGTAAAGAAAATTATTCATCTTAAAGGGCTTCCGTCCCATTGTCAAAATGGGGTTGCAGAGAAAATCCTTATGTTCTTCTGCCATAAGAAAATAAAACTTAAATATCCTTTACGAAGTACTTTAAAATATATATATTTTTTAAAACTTAATCTTTATTGCTATAATAAAAAATTGAGGCGGGCGAAGTCGCGGGGAACAGCTAGTACTTAAATAAATGGGCCAGGCAGTTGGGCAGTTGTTATCATAGTTCAATTTTGACAAAAATATATTGAATTTTCACTCTTTGTTTGCTGGAACTAGAAGCTGGTAAAAATTGTTTTTACAGTCGAACATCTTGACAACGAGAAACGTAAAATATATTTTTGTCTACATTTGTTCCAAATTTCTATAAATATCAAATCGACAGTTTTTTAATTAAAAAAAAATTAATAAATAATTAAAACAATACTCAAAATTTGATTTCACTCATAATGCATTTGATAATAATTCATTTAACATTAGAAAATATCGAACGGTTTATTCAAGTACATTTTTATTAATTAAATCGAATATGTACCTAGTTTTTTACAAAAAAAAAGACAAAAACTATCAACCTGAATTTTGTTTAAAGATTGAAAGTTAAAAGCTGCAATCTTTTGTAACAGACAAATTTTAATAACGTTTTTTTTTTTTAAGTATAATGGGAAATTTATCAGTGTGGGTCGCATCCAAGTTTTTTTTTTTATATGATATTAAAGGATTTGTGTAGATAAGATGTACATTTTCCTAATGAGATGTGTCTTCCAATATGAACATGCGCAATGTCAACATGATATAAGTGTCTTCTCTTTAAGGTTTTTGGATAAATTGTATCTATACTGAAAGTTTATACTAAAAAAATCGATTGTATTAAAAACTAAGAAATATTTTAGTTATTACCGTAGAATAATAAAAAATAACTATTTATTAACTTGAAGTGTATATCAATTACATTTTAACAATACAACAAACATTTTAAATAGTAATTCCCAATTAGCATAACAAATAAATATTATAAGCAAATATTTTGTAATCAAGTTTTTGTTGAAGCGATGTATTTTTCATGTTCGGAATACTTTCATATTGACAAATAATGAATAAAGAATAAATGAGAATAATTTTTAACCACAAGGAACTGATCTTAGAATAGCCACCATTTCTAAAGTAAGTAGAATATATTTTTTTGTTTTAAATTATTAAATTACAAAGTACTCAAAATCTCATTACTTCAGTTTCTTCTTACATAAAAATTCCTAAATAGAGCAATAATCGTTGTGTTTTGGGCAACATTTGTATTTTATTATTACTAAAAAAATAATACTACTACTACTACTAATAATAATAATAATAATAATAATAATAATAATAATAATAATAATAATAATAATAATAATAATAATAATAGTAATAATAATAATAAAAATTAAAATGATAGTGATAATGATAATTATTATATATAATAATGATAGTAATAATAATAATAATTATTATTATTATTATAATGATAATAATAATAGTAATAATAATAAAAATAATATTAATAGTAAGGAAAAAAATGTAATAATAATAAAAATAAAATAATATTAATAACAATAATGCTAGTAATAATTATAATAAAAAAGGATTTTCAAAAAGATTTAGGCAATGATTTCTTATACTATAGACATTTAATTAATACATTATAACATCATATACGTCGATGGATTTCAGAAAAGTTCAACATTTCGAAAATTGTATATCATTTTGTTCTAAATTATAATGAATTTAAAATGGTATCAATTTCAATAGAATTTTATACCTCTAAAATTGGCATTTCTGACTACCGGTAGAATTCTTAGAAAGAATTAAATAAGATTAGAGACTGGTACAAACCAAGTCTCTAGAATCTAGATCCTTCAATTTTAGAGATATGTATGTATGTATATGTGTGCGTAATTTAAATTTTGTATAACCAATTTTTTTTTTATAAGAAAATTCAAGTCAATTTTAACTAAATTGAGATCTAAACCGAAGCTTTAGTTCCAAATCACACCGCCGCGACACGCGCCGATTTGTTTCCTTTATACATATCTACAGCATTAAGATATTGGGCGAATGCAAAATGCACTACAAAGGTAGTCAATCAATAAAATGAAAATCGTTTGTGATTTTAAAACAAATTAAATCAAATATGACCAATCAGAGTTAGTTGACTATGTAGTGACTACAATACTACATTAGTGAATGTGCCCATTGTCTATCATCCCTGCTTGATGCTTTTTGATTATATTTTCTCTTCCAATCCATTCCGTCATTCATATAATATTATCAGGATTGTAAACACCTTGAACCAAGGAAAGATACCTCTGTATTGGCTTTAGATACATATGTTTCCTTTTTTTTATAAATGTGGAAAACTAACCCCTCTATGAACTGTTGGGGTATAATTCCCGTATCCAAAATAACATTAAAAGTATGTATGTTGATTGTAGATATTAATTTTTTTTATATTATCTAAGCATAATTAAAAAGTTCTAAAAAAAAATAACATCGAGTCCAAGAGGTTTGAGCTTATTAAGAACTGAATTCACTTTTGGGTCTTAGGGGCCAGTTTTAGCTATCATTGGTTTTCACCATTAAAAAATTTGTTTGTAAATTTTAAAGCCATAACGAAATTAAAATTTGTCATGTTTGGTATCAAAATAAAACGAATTAATTGGAAAATTTTTTTATGAAAAAAACATTTATTTTAACCCAGAACTTTTCTGTAAGTTAATTTTTAATTTTTCAATGATGAAATCGTTTTCAATGAACAGCTGTTTCGATTTGGAACAAAATGTAATGTATGTATATTCGTCATGACTATTAGAAAGACTTACTTCATTAATGATCTGGAAACCAGATGCATCACACATCTCTATCAGTTGATTCAACTCGTTTTTTTGTTTGTATTGTGTTTTGAATGTATGTACGTATAACCTTTCCGTCGAATTGATACTCTCTTCCAGTCTCTCTTGCTATTCTTACCCATTATCATTATGGCCGTGCTTTATTCGTTAGTGAATACGCTATATCGCAAAGTTTTACAAGAAAAACAACAAAAATAAGCCAGTAATCAGTAAACGTATTTTAATGAAGCAAGAGTTTTGAATTTTTGATTGTTAAATGTAGGAGGTAATTATGTGGTCCAAAAATAAAAGAAATGTTGGTAGACTTATATTATGTACATACATACCAATATGTACTTTGCCTACACTTAAAAATGGACATGTTCCACATATTACGGAACAAATATTTATTTGCTAAAAATATTCAAAAAATATAAATTATTTTGTCCTGAAACTCAGGTACATACTTTGTTACAAAAATAGTAAAACTACATAATAGGATAAATTCATACGAATACAATTAATATGTTCATTCATCATTACGCATTGTAGAAACCTTATTGAAATATGCAAGTTTTCATTAGAAAACTGGTGAAATACTTGGGCTTTGGCGTCGAGATTATACAAATGGAGCCGAACAAAAGTATCTAAAAGTTGTTACTTAGCGTCCACTAGACAACTTAAGCAACTTCCCAGAATTTTTGCTTTGTATGTTTTATAATCTGGAGTAAAGTTTTGAGTATTTATATAATTTGTAGGTTATCCAAATAAAGGGCATTCATAATTAACTGTTTAATAATAATTTGAAGGAAATAAAATAACTGTCCCTTAGAGTTGCCGAAAACTTAGTTGTATAGTTAGTTTGAAATTGAACTGACAGTTACTAGAATGAACAACTTTAAGGTGTGTGCGGAACAAAATCAATTTATTGCAAAGTTTAACTGCAAATATAATTAGAGATATTTTATTCTGCTAATCTGTTATGAATTCTCATACAAAAGTTTGAGTTCTCAAAAAGTCTTTAGTCATCTGCTAAAAAAAATGTTATAAACTGTCTAGAATTCGAAAATGTCAAAAAATCTTTTACAAATATTATTATTCCTATTCGGAGAGGCAAAATCTTTTATGAAATCTGTTATTAATCATAAAAGAATAAAAGGGAAATATTTCTAACTTTTATTATAAAAGATTTCATTCAATACGAAGCAAAAATGGATATTTATATATATTTTCGACAAATAAATGTGATTGAGAGGAAATGTAAGAAAATAATGTTCTTTAATTCATTTATATTTCGCATTTTTCGTGTTAACAATTTAATATTCGTCGATTTTTATCGTTGAGTACCAATAATTCACTTACTCTATCTTTTCGATATTACAGATTACCTTTATTGTATACAGTATACATATATATGCACTTTCCCGAAAGCGGGAAAATTTTATTTTTAATATATGTATGTAATACAATTTTAAACAAATGGTAAAATTTTGACGAATTAACGGTTTGTTTTACACAAAATAAAATATATCGATTACAAAGTTTTATCAAAAAATCCCAAAAATTACCAAATTAGTTTTGTTTTGAGATTGACTGTCAGGTGTTATGTTTGGTTTGATTGTGGTGATTTGTTTGAGCAATACGCGCACCTGATAAAAATTTGGGTTTTGGAGCAGTTGATCGCAATTTTGGTCTAAAAATTATCTCTAGCCCATTTTGAGACGACACCAATCCACGCGAGATTCACGAGGTGCCAAAGCATCCAAATAAAGTTATTGTTTGGTGTACATTTTGGGCTGAAGGCGTCATCAGTCTTCGAAAATGATGCTGGCGAGGCCATCAACGCAACGTCAACGGCGATTGCTCTGGGTTGCTGATTACCAACTTGTTTGCGAAGGTCTAAGCGAATAAACCGCAAAACACCGCCGCCGTCCGCGAAGATAAATTCACCGAAAACTGGATTTTTCGAATGCGCACTACCCAGGGAATACAGAAAAGTTATTAAAAGGAAACAATTAAGTTTTCTGACTTTTGTTTATAATAAATTTCCTTTTTGATTGACATTTTATATTCCATAACATACAAATAAAATACATTTAAGAAATGGCAGGGGGGGTCATAACTATTTGGCAATAAGGTTATAGTTCTTATATGAGCAGAATTCCTATGGAAATTAAATTCTCCCAGGATCCGCCATTGATCACATCTTAAATAAGCTTAATGGGAAAATGGTATTTTTTAAACCCTAAAGTAAAAAAATGGTATTTTCCATATTCTCATTTCAAAGTTTTGTCTTAACTTTTAATCTAGTTTTTAAATAAATTTTTGTTTTTAAAAATCGAAATCGAAAGAATTGTATGACGTTAGATTTTTTAGGCAGAAATGACTACTTCCTTGGATACGAAAGAAGTAGCCATTTCTGCCTTCCTTGAAATAGAAGGATCTTTTGATAATAACTCTAGTGTGGCGATTAACAGGGCTGACAGAAAGGACGTACCAACCACTTTAACAAGATGGTATGTTAGGAACAAGAATGGCTGCGGCACTAGCAGGTACAAAAACTCAAAAAATCACCACAACCTAAAAATGTCCACAGGGAGGGATGTTATCACCTCTGCTATGGAGTCTGGCAGTGGATGAATTGCTAGAAAAATTGACTTCCAAGGTGCATCGCCTTTGTTGATGACATCGTAATTACAGCACTAGTAGAATAAGAGCCCAGGGCCGCCAGACATATGTTATTTTCTGAAAGTCAAAACTTGAGGTACTGAGTAGCTTTCATATGTACTTTGACGGCCTGCATACCTGCTAAGTTGGGTAGACGGCCAATCTGCAGGTATCAGGTTCAAAGGTGAGTAAAAATAATGCTAACCTATGTTAAATTCTGATGGCTGATATAAACTTTATAAAAAGCATTATTAGAAAATAATGTCCGCACTGCCAGACACTTGCCGTCGGCCATAACCTCTGCCAAACGTTTTAAAGCTATTAAAAAAATAATTGAACTTATCTTATTTTCTGAGGTTTGATTTTTAAATATGTTATTAATGTATGTTTTAAAACCATACTTGATGAGCCAGACAAATCCTATGGGCCAAACATCCTCCCAGACATAAAAAATATTCAACCGTGAACATAAGCCCGAGGATACTATGTTTGCGATTTGGAGCAAGAGAGAGTTTTTTTTTTATTTTAAACTTTTAAAGCAGGTAACATTTTTTTGGTTTCTATGAAATCTGTTGTAGATTGAAGAAGTTATATCTGTTCAGAATCGCCAAAACCAGTACCAATTGAAAACAAAAAAATTGCACTTTGACGATATTGAGGTCAAGAGATCGGGAATGCTTTTAAGTAATTGCATATTCTTTTTTTGATAATATCTTATTACTTTACTTACTTATAAAAAATAATAGTTTAATTAAATATAAATTGTTCTATAAAGTAAAATTATGAGGACACATTCATTCAATTTGCATAAAAATAATCTTACAAAATAATCTGCCTCATCGGCAATACAGTTTCCATAGAAAATTTTTCCAGTTCGAATAACTTGTATCGGCAATACTTTTTGAATGGAAAAATTTCCAAGGAAACATTTCTCTTATTAAAATCCATATCGGCAATGAAATTTCTCCCCCGAAGTATTTCTGTCTTTGTTTACATAGGGAACAGAACATTTTTCTTGCAGTAGGAAAGCTAAGCTTGGCTCAACTTTCCAAAACGACTGCAGGGATTTTCACCCACCGAATTTTTTATTCGATAGATAAACACTAAAAACGCAATTTTTGCCATCTTATGAGTCAGAACACATTTATTACTATATTCAATTAATTTTTAATTTTCACTTTTTCATACAAATCACGTCAAGAATCACGATTCCAACTTCTGAAAACGAAGGCTGAGCAAGCCCGACGTCATGGTTGTTTCCAACTACTTTTTGAAAAACAAACGTCTACTTATTTGTACGATTGCATTTTTTGAATCTTAAAAAAGACACCATTATTGAAGTTAACGTTAACAATATAAGCTCCAAACTTACATTGCTTTGGGTAAATCAAATGGACTGTTTCCGCCTTTTGGCTTTTGACACGATTTTCTCATCAGTTTATAATAAACATTACATTATTGCGACATTAAAGATTTTAGTTATTGTTTTACTTTGATATAAAATCAAAATTGAAGTTTTAAAAATTTTCGAAGAAATATATTCGAAGTTTTTTTTTTTAAGTTGGTTGTATTTCTTTCCCGAAAACGAGATTCCGATGGAGATTAACGATAATGAGAAAGATTCCCGGGAAAGAGAATCTACTCCCAGGGAAGTTTTTCACATGGAATTGCCGATAGGGCTTAATAGGACAATTTTAATTCAGCAACTTAGAATTTAGACAAAGTAAAAAATTGTCTATTCGGTAGTAATGAGGTACAATTCTTCATTAAAATTCTTTTCAAATAAGCCTTGGAATTGATCGTGTGTTTCCTTACTATTATTTCAAGAACTGTTGAAAATCTAACTAGTACAATTAAATGAAACGACCGACTTCCACACTGATTTTATTATATAAAGAAAAGTAATGGAAAAGCTTGAAACTTAATGAACAATTTTTGTTTGGAATAGTTATCCGGGTAATAATGAAATGTGTTTCGGAGTCCCATTTCTCTCAGAATATTTCCTGCATCAGTTTTTTTTTAAATCTTTTTTTCCTTATATCGTTTCATTATGTTAAAAACTTTCGAATGAATTCTTTTCACTGAACTTACTATTCCCGATCACGCACCGCACCCTCCAGTAAGGAAGAGATGTGTACCGCCCGCCGTCAAAGCACTGAACAAAATCAAAGCCAAATAGTAGCAAAGATTGTTTTAGATCGCATAAAAGAACATCTGGAAGCATCGCTCGACGCTGAACAAGCAGAGAAGGTGCTTCAGGATCATAATCGAACAGTGCGTCGAATATCGATTAAGAAGTCTTTTGACAGCTTCAACATGGAGTTTATCTGGCTTGCTTTGCGGAAGAGGGGTATACCGGAGAAACTCATTGCTATTATAAAAGTGACTTATGATGGGTCCAAAGCTCAACAAGCAGTAGAGAAAATAGAGAGTTTCCAATACCTGGGAAGTATCGTCTCTACTGAAGGAGGAACTGAACTAGACATCACCAGCCGCATCGGAAAAGCAAAGGTTGCGTTCGGGATGTTGTCCAATGTTTGGAGGAACAAATCACTCAGCTTGAACACAAAGCTACGACTGTTTAACTCTAACGTCGTCGAATCAGTTCTGTTTTATAGATGCAGCACCTGGAAAATAACAATAACAATAACAATAACCAGGGAACTGCAAACCTTCGTTAATAAGTGTCTTCGAAACATCTGACGCTTTGAAAAGGTAATGACTGCATTGCGTGACCCGTGGAACCCACTCAGACAAAGAGGAAGAAGAGTTGGTAGATAGAGAAGCACACGCAGGAGAACAGTCGAGTAGGTATCTGCGAGATTGCAGAAGACCTGGAGGGATATAAAATACATCGCCCTATGTCCCGCTAGGGAACACCAAAGGACTTCGTAGGTCAGAGGACCTAATTAAGTAAACTTACGATTTGTCTAACAGTGTTGAGTTTCTCATTATTCAAAACAATATTCTTTTAAATTTCTTCCGATGTTTCCTTTCGCTATACATGTTGTTTATTAAACCACCATCGAACACCGAATCTACAGCAATAACAAAAATGTTTACCTTATTGTTAATGTTAAAATTATATCACAGCACTACTAGTGATACACGAAAAAATTGGCACCAGGCCCTCACAATAACATTAGGATTTCTCGTTTATTATTGTGTTCAACTTTATTTTAAAATAATTTTACATTTTAGTTTGATGTGCTAAGTGTTTTATTTTTCACTTTTTAGTGCGATTTGTTAGCAAAAAAAAATTGGTTTTTAAGTTTTCGTAACTAAATTTTAAAAAATGTTCAGCCATTGATGGGATTTCAACCCATGACCACGACCACTGCCCCTGCCGAATTCGCTCCCGCGAGTTAACCCACTCGGCCACCGCACTGTTTCAGATTGTAGTAGTTATTAAAAGCTAATAAGCTGAGTGCTCGAGATTGCAGGTAGAAACAGAAATTGTGATTTTGATAAGGATATTGAGATAAATGTATGCAAATTTTTAATAAAATCGGTTCGTGTAAAGTGAGCCAAAATAGATTCTAAAGGAGTCGGTTATATTTATACAAACATACATTCTAGTGAAACTAATATAAGCGTGTTAAAAAGATGGTAAGTTGGAATATTACATTCTAGACATTTTTCCATCGCCTGCCTTAAGGTAAGAATATGATCTTTTGTTGATATTGTCCGATGACAGTTTTAGCGTATGTTCCCATAGCTCCAGTATGCCTGCAGGATCAATAATCAGATTTCCCTCTTCATCCTTGCATTATGTGCAGTGTGGTGTATACTTTGTTATGTTTCGTACTGATTGGTAGAACTTCCACACCCAGTGCGGACCTCGCTCTAGGCTTGTTTCTAGTTCACAGATTAGGTTCATTTCCCAGACTGTTTTCTTCTGTGTGTTGCCGTTTTTCTGTTCTTCTGAGCTCTTTTCATTCGTCTTCGCGTGCTCGCGTTCTATGAGATTGTTAAATTGCTTGGTTATGTAGTTAGTTTGCATTCCTCATCAAACCAGTGGCTCCGATCTTTGGAACTGCTGCCTTAGATTAAGTTGGCAGTAGTATTGACGCTCTATAGAACGATCGATCTTACGTTCCATAAGAAAATTCGTAAATCGTTGTTCCTGATTCATTGATGTGGTCGTTGCCTTGTATACTGTCTGTTTCCCAGGTTCATTATTTGACTCGTGGTATCTGTATTTTTTTACTGGAGAGGTTATCAGCCTGGGGAACTATCATGGCCATATTTGCCAAACCTTTTTGGGTTTTTTCTAGCGGCCGCGCCGCCACGAAGAGGCTATGGTCACACTTTACCACATAGTAACGGCACTGTATATTTTCGCATGCTGCATTTTATACCCCCATTTTGGCTGATGTCAATTGTGGGATAATTCTTTTTAAAATAAATCTAATCAATCAAAACTACAAATTGATGTAAATCGTTAAGGAAGATTGCGGAATCCACAGGATTAAAAATGTCATGTTATTTTGAAAAATAAATTAAAGCTCTATCCGTGCAAAATGCAAATTGTTCAGTATCTTAACGAAAGTGAATATCCTTTGGGAGAAGCCTTAGCAACGGTAATACAGGAACTTTTTAAGACAGAACTTACCCTTGGAAACATTTTATTTAGTGACGAAGCACATTTCCATATTGATAGACATGTTAACAAACAAAAAATGCGATACTCTTGCCCGAACAGCCCTAGAGAACGCCATCAAATACGTTTAAACGCTCTATGCGCTTCCAACCAGTGACCCATGGCGCATATGAATCAGTTTGTGCGTACAGGCCTTATGGGAGAGCTTTCCTCTATGTATTTTTCCCGTAGTATTTTTTATCTAGCGATCGTACATCCCCCTGCCTTTCGAAATACTCGAGCCGTACTGATCGACGATCGTATAGCTCGCATGTGTAGCATTAAATCAGGGTTACCGTGGTTATAGCAATGCTTTGAAATTTAGATTTTTAAGGATGTATAAGCTTTTTTTATATAAGCTTTTAAGGATACTTTAAGACAAAAATGTTGCCGTTGGCTTTTTTCTTTGTTTCACAAATTTATTTTTTTGTGGTTTGGAATAAAAATTAAAAAGACGTTAAAATCGTATATAGCTGATTGAAATAAGAAAAAACGAAATCTATTATCTTTTCGTTAAGCGATGTGAAAATGAATTTCTGTGTTTTAAATTAAAATTCTACAACAGAGATGGCAGCCGTTTTGATTATTATCAGAGTTTTTTGCTAACTGATAATGGGCAGTACTGAAGCCTGGAATTTTGTTTCTTTCACACAACTCAATGGAATTGCTTGGCTGTTAGAGCAAGATACACATGTTCTATCTTCGCTGTACTGCACAAACTGATTGGACAGAGTATAACAAATCACCAAATCCTGTGCTTTGAATGAAATGGCTGTTTCCCGTCATAATAAGAATAAATTCACGTGTATTAAATACTCGGATATTTTTTGGGGCATTTCTAATTTAACCGTGTATCCGTATTTTTTCAAATACACTTACACAATCGTGAGCTCTAGTTAATATATGTTTTTGCACGTGTAAAGTAAATCTAATTCTTAATCTGTGTAATCTAATAATTTAACTCAAATTTTGAATTTTAAAATTAAAATTTCAAACCAGTTATGTATTTTTTTTAAATTGTATGTAATCAAGAATAATTTTTTATTTTAAAACTCAATGCACTTATTAATTCCCAATAAAAAATATTAAAACGGATGCTGAAATGTAACTTAGTTTTTTAGAAATTACACAAAAAAAATATTATATTTTTTTTTTTAAACTAAAAATATCAATTTGAAAAGAGTGCAAATTTTGGTTAGTCGCAAATATTTCAGGAACAAATAATGTTATTGACTTCAAATAAAGTTTCTTAGACGCTTATGGTAAAATACAAATCTGTTGTAAATTTAGAAAAAAGCAATTTATCCCAAACGACGAAAATAACTTTTGTGTGACTTTTTTAGTGTATGCTTTTGTTACTTTTATTATACATATATTTGTCAATTTTTTGGCGTTTTAAAAATGCCATTTATTAAAAGCTATGTCAAAAAAAAAAAAACACTATGCCATATAGATTTTATGAAAAAAATAAATGGTGACCTTTTATAAAAACATATGTAAAGAAGACTGGAGACATCCACTCTTATTACTGCAGAAAGATGAAAATCGAAAATAATTTGACCAGTAAAATGTCAAGACAATATTCTGTGATGCTTTTTTGTACGAAGCTGAGGGTGTCCAGGCTGTTACCCAAAAAAAGCAATTAAACTTAGGCTTAGAGTTTCAAACTCGGATTCAGCAACAACTTTATTTCGACGTTTTTAACTTAAGAACTAGTTATTTCATATACGGCTTAACTTAACAATTGAAGCATTTAGAAGATGAAGGTCGTAAGTGACATTTTGAAATTTTAATTTTTTTTTGGATATATATTTATCACTATTTACCAAAGAGATGCAAGTGTTATTTGCATGTAAAAAGGTACAGAAAACAAACTTTAAATGCTGATTACTCAAAACTTTGAAAATGTCGCTTAACACCTTCATCTTCTTAACGCTTCAATTGTTTCAATTATCTCTAGAGATAACAAATTATTTCATATAAATTACAACTGATAATCTTTAATAATATAACGCGGTATTCCATATAATATAAGTTAAATACAATACTAATGGGGTTCCTTCCCCTGTCCCTAGCACCAAACTAGAGAATAAACGGGTGGCCGAAGCCTTTTCCGTCGTACACTTAGAAGAAGTGGACAACGGAATAAAACAGGGCTCAAATTCCTTTCGTGTCGGTGGCAGCAAACCAACGGAATAAACGGTGCTCTACCTCGCGGTGGTAGGCTATGTCAGTAGCTCCCTTGGAAGCAGGTTACTACGGAATAAACGGTGAGGTTCGTTCGGCCCTCTGTCCCTAGCACTAAACTAGGGAACACACGCGTAGGCTTAAGCCTTGTCCGCTGTACACTTAAAAGAAGTAGACAGCGGAATAAACAGGGGGAAGATATAACCCAAAAATTGCTACGGGACCTTGAACTTTAGTACTAGCCGTCATCGTCATCGGGTTTTATTCCCTCTGTGTACTCAAGAGTCAAGATTGGTACTCAACGAGTACTAAGCTAAGCTGCTGGTTTTGGCGTGGTGCTATAAATCGATCATAAATCGATAACGTTTTTGTTATTAAAGATAGAGTTTTGAAATTTTGCACAAATATAAAGTAGTATAATGACGATTCTAGTGACATGTGTTTTATTAGAATATGAATATTTATACAAAGTTAAATAAAGGAAAGATGTAAAAAAATGTTAAAACTGGAATTTGTTTGATTAACTAACTTCGAATTTTTAATCAAAATTTGGAGGAAAATAACTTAAAAATATTAAGAAAAGAGAAAAAAATTAATTTAAAATAAAATAAAAACTAAAATTACGAATAAAATAATTCATTTTTTATACATGCTTACATCATTCGATTACAAAAATGCTTAAAATTATTAAAAAAAAATAATTAACATTCAACAATAGTAGTAGTATTATGTATATTAGTATAGGTATATGAAAAAAACTGAAGGTGTAAACTAACACCTCACACGAGTCGGAAAACCAACACCGCTCGTGGGAACAACATTGCCGGCATCGCCAAATTCCATCACGTTCACGATGTTACCTGTGGGAACCATCAGCAGGAAAAATAGTAGTAAAGTAGTAGTAAAAGCTCTAGATTTAAGAACAAATTTGTCAATTTTAATTTAACCAGCGGAAGCGCTGCCCGAATAAAAAATTATTTTTTTTTTAAACAAATAGTTAGATAAATTATTTACTTATAGTATGTACACATTTATGTCTTCATTTGAGCTTAAGAAACCTTTTAATCTTATCATCTTAATCTTATGGTTTGAAGGTTTTGAAAAACATGTTTTAGAGTTAGTTTTTGGTGTTGATTTCGAATCCGAAATTTAGTTATAGCTATCAGCTCAAATTTTAAAAATAACCGTTTTCAACATTATTTTTATATTTTTTATTTTATTTCAAAAACTTGATGTGGTATCTTTTTTTAGACGATGGGTTCGTTTTTAGAACAAAAAATCGTTTCAAACAGTTTTTTCTTTTTTGATGAAAACCGGTATTTTTTAGAGGATAATAAAAGTTAATATGTAATGTGGCTTTTCTATGTTGGTACTCTTATTACTATTTTCGTGATAACTTCTGAATCCGCAAGTTTCCGCGGATAATTTTTACCAATAATTTTTCAGGAAAACCTAGGCTATAAATAATAAATTAAATGTAAAGCTTGGGCAAGCGTGGCTAAATTCTAAAAGCTTCCTTGAAGTTTAAAAATGTTTTTTTTTTCTTATTTCATAGTTTACATAATTTATCGTGTACCGAATCATTAAATTTAAAAAAAAATAAATTTCATTGAAATCTCCCTAAAAAGACCTTTTCAGAAATGTATAGTATACTTTATAACTTTGTCTTCAAAGTCTTATGGAAAATTAACTTTAAAAGTGGTGAACTCGCAGATTTAAAATTGAGTTAAAAAAATATGTAAACAGTGGGGCTTAAAAAAAAAAATTATCTTTTAAATAAAATAAAAATTTTGTGTCATTTAAGACATTATTAAAACACATTTATGATATGCAATTGTTCTACCATTTTCCACTGTGTGGCACACTTCTTCTCTTAACATCTTTTAAATATTCATAAATATTCTTTCTTTCGTTAAATATAAGAAATATTATATTTATTCTTTTTTTGTTTAAAAAATTCAAATAAGTAATTTTTTTTCAAATTTTGTTGGTAATTTTTGCCATGGAAAATGGAATAAGCATTTTTTTCTTAAACAAAGGAAAGGTGTTAAGGTTCTGTTAGCGATAATTGAAAACGAATTTGACGGAGGCGACAAGATGCAGCAGAGAAAATATAAAATGCAGAAATGCATATATGTATGTACCTACTTGTATATAATAATAGACATCACAATTGTTTCATATACCAATTGTTTTGGGTGATGATAAAATCATTAAATTACATATACATTATGTACAATTGGAGCTTACAAGAGGAAGTACATAATGTTATAATTTGAGGAAAATAAACAAAAGAGTTAAAGTTTAAAATTGTATATGCATGGTATTATATTAATGTTTGGCAGTATGAGGTTGCTTTTAAATTTAAATTTAAACAGTACAACAATTTTAAAATAAACTTCTGTACATGTCAAAGGTCAAAGAATTATACACATCATCTTATATTATTTTTGAAGAAGAGATTACAGTTTTGAAAAATTTATATCGAAGATGAGAATTTATTTTATTCTATCTTTTATTTTTAAAGGTTATGCTGATGGAAGAACACAGTCATAAAAGGAGTTCAGAAATGCTAGACTTAATAGAACACCAGTTACGCGAAGCAGAGGCAAAGCACTCCGATGTTGAGAGAGCGTATAAAGTGAATAAGTTTTGATATTTGTGTTTATAAAGCAATTTATTATAAAATTATTTGTTATTATAGGAAACACTTATTCAGATTCGGAATTTTACTGTAAGCGGAAACGGCAATGAAGAGCACATTGAGAATTTGCAGTCCAAGGCTAGAGAATTGGAGAAAAAGGTAAAAAAAAAAAATGAAGAACATTGTATTATTTTTGTTAAGTCTTAATGTTTTATAACGAGTACAGCAAATGGAATATTATGTATGTCAGAATTATATCCATAGATTATAAACTCAGCTGACACAATTTGTGTGTACCTACCTACTCTTTGTTATAATTATAAAAATGAATATGAATTAAGAAAGGTGACCAAAAAAATATAAAGAACCTAGCAAAGTTTAATTAACGGTCATATTAAATAGAGCTATAGGAAGGAGCAAACTTTGTAAAGCCGGCCGTTATTTTACACAAGTAGTTTAAATTTCTTATTTTTACAAATTATCTTTTAACGTGTTTAACTTAACACGTTGAATTGTAATGCTGACGATAGCTTTGTATATACATAGAATTGAATAGTAATCTCATGGAATAGAAAATTTTATTAGGGAACGGAAGCCACTGGGGACGCTAGTTGCATTGTACCTATATAAAATCTATAGTAATTTCATGGAACAAAATTTTGTATTACTGATGAGGTTGCACTGGGGGCCCTAGTTGAACGAACATTTCTCAATTCAAGAGAATGAGAAGAGCAAAAATTAATATAAAAAAAATTAGTGTGTGAATGATAGGATTATTTTATTTTCAGTCATAAGAAGTCAGGATAAAGAGGCAGAACCCCAAATCTCCCACGTCAGCCGCAGAAACGCAGATAGGTTTTTTTATAATTGAGACGTCCTCTCACAGCAAGGAGTTGAGTGCCTTCGGTTCAGTAGGACTGTGTCCGATCGGGATTGGAGAGAAAGGGTAACGCAGGGGAACCAATTCTGGTGGTTGCAAACTCAAATTGATCAGTAAAAAGTTGAGCGATGCTATTGACCTTGGCCGGCTTACATAGGTTTAGATATTTTTAGTTAAGTAAAGACAGTCGTGGTGGCACTAAAAAAAAAATGCTTACTGTGGCTGTTCTAGTGCAGTTAACCATATGATTCTTAAAGATGTTTGAACGTTACCCTTCTCGGCAACCGCCATCCGTATGCTCTCTAGAATGAACCCCTGTTGGTCTTTTTCTTTTTAACTTTTGGCACGGAACTTTAAGATGATAAATGTGCCTTTTTGGTGCCTCCATAGGTACATACTATTACAATTTTTTGGCTAAATCAAAGGCTGTGGTCATGCATCATTGATGTTGGCTTCTGTCTTTTTTAATATTGTTTGTGCATGGCTGTAAAAGGGTTGCGTAGTCCCTTGGTTTTAAGGAACCTAGAACTACACAGGTCTAAAAGCCTAACCAGGGGCAAAACTGGTACTACGGGAGATAGTTCCCGCTGATTAGCCACACATACCTGTGCTTATCCGTGCAAAATGTCTGGGGCAAACACACGCCACACGCTGAAATGCTACAGTAGGGGCTAAGCATAAGTTACTTTAAGTCTAGTTTAAGAATTGTAATTTAGTCTTAGTTTTGTCGTAAAGCAATAAAAAAAAAAAATTTTATAAAACATAAACATTAAATTTTATAAAAAAGGGGCACTTCCTCCAACTATTAAACCGGGCACAAGTTTGGTTAGGGCCGACATTGTACCTATTATAAAAATAAGAATATCTACACATGAAATTAAAATCCCTATAAGGGGCGGCAAAATTTTCATCCGCCCAGAGCGGCCAAAACCCACGCTACGCCCGCCACTGCCTGAATAACATTGTTTTTAACAGTTTATTGAATGGCATTTTCAATTTTGTATAATTAAGATTTCAGATATATGTATTTTGCTTGTATCGTTTGCGTATGTTGTGTGCGATATACGACTTTTCCAACATCAACACATTTGGTCAATAGAAAATGACAATGCGGAAAGGACACCCACAAACAGTAACTAATGATCAAGTGTGCTCATTGATTAATACAAAATAAAAGCTAATTTATATAGGGAACAAAAAAAGTAACTTTTTTATAAATAAATCATTTTTTTTATTTATTAACAAATTCATGTAATATTGAATTATTGTTTTACAACATGCATAAAGACGGTTTGGGCCATCATTCGTATATTTTTCCTAATTATTTTACCGTCTCTGGGCTTTGGATAGAACTGTTTTAGTTGTTCGGATATCCTTTGAGCGAACTCTATACCAGAAGCCGCTAGTACTCTGTGAACTTTCCATCTCATGAATTATTTGGCGAGGAGGAGAGCTTTAACGTCAAACTCACGGATGCTTCCACTTGGATCATAGACCTGTTCAAGGGAAAATGAATTTTGTCCATGGTTTCCCACATTCTTGTATCTCGATTGCTCTGGTGATTGATAAAGTGACTGAAATTGGAATTGTGTACAATCCAATGGTGGATCAGAAGTTCACAGCTATCCTCGGCCAGGGTGCATTTTTTAATGAAAAATCCATCAAAGCTGGTGGAGAATTCGATATGATGTCGAGACGAGTACTAGCGGCTTCTATAGTATATAAAGTTCGCTCAAAGGATTCGATTTTTTTGTTTTTGAACCGGAAAACTAATTGAAGAAATTACAAATAAATTACATTGAAAATTGAATTTTCTGAGTTTTTATTATCACTCTGGATTTTATGGTTAGGTAAGGTTAGTTTACGGTGGCTACTGGAAAGAAGACCAGCCCACTTAGAACATCAATGATCCATTGTGAAACCACATGTATCGTAAGATCCTCCTACTCGTTGAACCATTTGGAGCTAACAATAAAGCGGTTGAGACTGTGAAGGTCTGTGTTAATTAGATCAGTGGGATCATTGTAACAGAAGTCTCCGAGGTGTATTTTACGTTTTTGTGCCAGTGCAGGACAATGGCAAAGAAGATGAGGAACTGACTCTTCTTCTTCCTCGTCCATACAGCTTCTACAGAAATCGTTTCCTGGAGCTCCAGGTCGCAAGGCATGTCTACCTATTAAACAGTGACCAGTAAGGACACCTATAACGGAGCTAATGTGCCGTCTACCTATCGAGATGAGTTGCTTTGAGCGTTTAGCATCAAGCTTTGGTCAAATTGATTTTGTTGCCAGACAGGTGACCGAATCAGACCACCTGTGATTCACCTTCTCAATGGTATCTTGCTTTAGCATGAATTTACATGTAGCTAGTGGTATACCGATATTAGATTTGTTGTGTAATAGAGGTAGAGTTGTTCCATTTTTTGCAAGTTCGTTTGCTTTGCAATTACCTGGAATGTCTCTACAGCCCGGCACCCAGTTTGGAGTTTATCACATGGCCTTAAATTGGAGTGAGTTCTATTTTAAATTATTTTTACCTAGGTTCATTTTTTTTCTTCTTAAATGCACACAAAATAAAAATGCTTTCAACGAAAAACGAGTTGTCATGTTTTAAAGAAGAACACTCAATTCTATCAGCCTGTTTTAAGCCAAGTGAGTTTTCGAAAAAAAAAACTAAAACAAAATTTGCCCAAAAAAAGCTTAAAGTGCAGTTGCACCATCTTGCTGGCACTAAATACTAAACACTATTCAATGGAATGGTAAACGTCTTCGGCATCTTTATTTTTTATTTTAATCGAGTTGAGGTGAAATACCCAGAACCTTTTTTCTTTTTGGGTGCTTGTTATTGGTCTTCCTCAAATAGGAAGGATGCTAGTAGAAGGCTCAAAGTCTTTCTTTACTCTGTTTAAAGTATTTATAAATGTTTACACAAATTTTAATTTTTTGGTTTTATGAACACATGTATGTATGTATGTATCTTATAATTAATTATATAATCTTATATATAAAATTCTCTTGTCACAATGTTTGTTCCCATACTCTTGCGAAACGGTTCGACCGATTCGTATGAAATTTTATATGCATATTCAGTAGGTCTGAGAATCGTCTACTGTCTATTTTTCATACCTCTGTCTATGTGGTGAGGGTTGTCCACCACCAACATTTTTTTTAAAGGAACATCGACTGTCCTGCCACAGCTTTTTAAAGGCAAGACAATATATTTGAATTTTTTTCCAAATAACTATTAGACTAAAGTAAACTTTTTAAACATCGATGTTTTAGATCTGAAAAATAATAATGCTGTGCATAAGAGTTGACATAGGATTTTTTAATAGAATCAACCATTTTAGCGAAGGGAGAGTTTTAATATGTTTTGGATAAAGCGGCCCATAGACACCACACTTGTGCGCACACCGGTGCACTGGAAAATGGTGTATGGCATTCCGCCACACACTACACACCAAATCATACACACATTAGTTGTGAAAGAGATTTCAAAGAGGAAAGATCAGAATGAGTGACGTTGAAGCTTGCGCTCTAATTGTAATCGCTTCTTGTTTAAATGAAAATAAGAGGAAAAAAAGAATTTGGTCGAAAGATTGGTTTTTAAAAAGAAATACATTTTTTTTAGCAAAATTTCACAAGCTTCTTTTTTCTATCGCGATTTTTATATTCGCTGGATTTTATTTGCCAGATTTCTTGAAGTTCTCTATACAAATCTATAAAAGATCGCCAGAATTCTCAATCCCAAATTGCCATTTTACTAAAACAACTTGCGACGCACCACACCCAACAACGATTCACATGCAACTGAATAGGAAATGTGCGCGTGCATCCCCATACGCATACACATCATACCGATTGAGACACCGACACAAAAAAATCAAAATCTTTTGATTTTACTTGCTCCAAAAATCGGTGTCGACACCAGCCCACACACAGCACACATTTCCGCACACCAACACAAGTGTGCGCACAAATGTGTCTATGGGCTGATTTAAGTGATACGAAGCACACCAGGGCACCGGGCCATTTATAAAGTATAAAAAAAATTGCACGAAAAATATAAAAAGCAACAAAAAAAAATTCCATAGTTTGAATTTGTTCCATAAATCGGGGCGAGACGAAGTTCGCCGGGCCCGCTAGTAAACAATAAAATACTTCCTCAGTTTTTTGTGTGCTTTGCAAAAAGTAGTTTACTTAACTTGAACATTAAAACAAAAATAATTTTGCAATTAAGGATCGCATTTAATGCAATTCCCAAAGCAGAAATCTAAATGTTATCCCATATTTAACCCACATTTTTAAATACTAGTATCACCAAGAGTGTAGATATTCCACTTTTAATTTCAAAAACAATTTGAATGAAAATATTGAAAGAGAAAATATTATTTCTGTGTGTATACATTTATAAATTATGTATGTATATATATATATTTTTATTTTTTTAATTTTTTTTTTGAAATTGTTCAGTGTTCGCCAGTATCTCAGCATATTGACATACATATTTATGTATGCACATGGGTATGTATGTAATGTATGTAGATACATACATGATGTTGAAAACAATATAATAAATTAGGAACTCTTATTGGACTTACTCTTAGTGCTTTAAATATTGTATTGTTTTAAATTTAGATTTTTTTAACGTTATGAACGAAAACTCATATGCATTACAAAATTTTTGTTCATTTAAGGTTGCTCTGGAAACGGTTCGTTGTGAGGAGCTGCAGTTAGAGCTATCTGCTGCAATGAAGACAAAATTGTCTCATAATCAAGCAATGACTGTGGCTAATCCTCCATTAACGTCTTCAAATACATGTGTTAGTTGGGCACCGTCTGGGAAACAAGATCAAAATACAGAAGTAGAATCTATAATGGCAAAAATCGAACAGGTAAGTTCTGTTTAATGAGACCTTACTGTTGATTAAACCTCTTTTACATGAATAAACACGTTGCTGGTTATTGTTTTGACATATTCTGGCAGCTGATAATGGATAACGATAATTATAATAAAAGTGAAACAGTCTTAACTGTCAACAGCGTGCTGTTCTTTTCAGGGAATCAGTGTTAAAAAAATGACAAACAAATTTAAACTATTAAATAAAATATAAATGTAAATACATAATAAATGTACAATGTACATACATAATAAATGTATATACATACATATGTATGTATCTTACAATCTCTTACCCCCAGTTTCACAGCAGGCGTTTAAACTTCAGTTCAGCTGAACCTTAAACTTCGTTCAAGTTTTTGAATTTAACTCGTTCGGTTTCACAGTCAAATCTAAACTTTAGTTTATTTAAACTTCATTCAAATGCGTAATGTGACGTAACGTGTTCAGACAACACTTTTATAAAGTTTTTTTAATGTCGTTTTCAATTGGCAATCCGGCAGAATACCATCGGTTAACTTGAACTGCGAAATAAACTGAGTTTACAGTTTAAACAAAACTGTGAAACCGAATAAATTCTTAAACTGAAGTTTAAACTAAAACTGGAGTTTAAACTATCACTGCGAAACTGGGGGTTAATATATTTATTCTACTGAAGTTAAAATCACAGAATTCACATCTGTAATTTTCTTAGAAAACAATTCTTAAAAATTTTACTCCAAGACTATTGATTTATTTGATTGTCATTATGCGTGAGTTTAAGGCTGGGTGGCCAGCCAAAAAAACAGCTGGAATGTTACAAATAAAGCGATAACTTTTACATTTCGAATGCTAATTGATTGAAATAAAGATTTTTTTTTTAACTTACGTACAAAAATACTTGAAATTTTAAAATAGATTAGTGTTATGTCGTTTTTAATTGGCAATCCGGTATTGGAACTAGAAACAGAATCCCAATTGAACAGTTTTTTTGAATTCTGAAAAATGTGAAGTTTGGTGTGACTGTATTGGTAAAGTGTGACATGTGTCAACTACAAACAACAAAACTACAAACTCATGCAAGAGAAAATTAACTGCATCCCTAGCATTGTCATCACTTGATGAAGATTTCTAACAAATCAGGAACAATTGTTAAGATATTTTCAATATCATTTTCCATTTTTTTAAAATTTTAATGTTAATTTCAAGCAATCACTTCACAGTTCGCACAATTTGTTAATTCAAAAAATATGACATTTATGAAGTGTGACATTTAAAATCTTTGAATGTGTGAATGATTCTGTTTTTGCTTCTGATTTCAAATCCAGAAGAGAAATCACTTCTTTTTCAGAATCAGAACTGTCACTTTTGCCCAATTGAACGCTTTCAGAATGTTTTCTTTCTGCTTCCAGATTGCCAATTGAAAACGCCATAAATTTTATATCCTAGAATTTTGGCGGTTCTGTGTAAGAAAGGTTAATATTTGGGTCTCGTCGAAGAAAAAGAACAGCTTCAATATAACAGTAAATAAAAAAGGCTGAGTGCGACCCATACTGATAAATTCCCATTGGTTGCCTTATAAACTTTGTTTTAATCAATCAAAAATACGTCATTGTCATAAAACGTATTAGATGTCAATAGCATATTATATGGTATATGTACATTGTACACACATACATATGTAGTATGTACATTGTAAGTACGTTCATGAGATATTTGAAAAAATTGTACCTTTTTTAATTTTGAAGTTATAGGCTGTTGAAAGAAAAATTAATTGGAGCCAATACCTCACTCGTTCTTGAGATATTACCAACGAAAAATGTATATTCCTACATACAAATACTCGTAGTACGTTACGTTCAGAAGTGCACACAGGCATCTCTTATTAAGTTTCTATCAACCGTTAAAGATTTGTTAAAAATTTCAATTTGCCAAATTGGACCAAACGTAGGTTTTAACTTTGATTTATGACTGTTGAGTATCTGCTATTATTATTTAAGTGAAGATTTTTTCTTTTTGGCATTTTCTCAAAAAAAACGCAATAAAGTACTTCGTGTGTTCTATTTCTTATCCATACAGTTGAAAATGTGCCGGGTTTGCAGAGTGTAGCTTTGATAACATACATACCTACATATTTCCTCGTACTCTTGCTAGCTCGAAGGCCTGCACATTTTAAATAAATTTATAGGTATCATAAAAAATAGAGTATACAGATCTTATTAATACGTGCTTTGGTTTTATAATTTAATTTTTAAGTTTTTGGGAACAAATAAAAATGAAGTTGTTTCAAAAAGCCAAAGGACATTTAGTCCTTCACCCGCAATCAACTTATTACAAATCATTTTAGCAAACATATTCTATGCATTATAATAAAAATAACAATAACAAAATTTATAGTTATCTACATACATACATACATATATTAATAATGAAAATTATAATAACGTCAATAATAAGAATACTATAATTAAAATTAATAACAAGAGGTCAAAAAGCAACAACGATTGATTGAGATAAGACAAAAAAAAACATCGTAAGGTATTTCGTATTGTCTTTCAGCGTCCGTTTAGACGGGATGGGCCTTTTTTAAAAAAATGTACTTAAAACAGAAAAAAAATATTTAAAAACAACGGTAAGATTTAAAATGCCATGACATACATATGTAATGTATGTATCTTTTTCAAAATCCTGTAATCTCTTTCATAATTTTCATTTTAAATTTAATTGTGCTAAGTGTGCTTGTTTTGAAAAATTAATTTTCAAGCTCGAAAATTTGAAAAAAAATCAACAAAATAATCAGACTAAAGCTTAGATCACACGATTTATGTATACACAAAAAATTGTGTATAATTTTGTGTATTTCTGTCATAAAAATACACAAAACATCTGAACCACAAAATTTGATGAACACAAATAGCATACATAAACAATTTGTTTGTTATTTGTGTATAGCATAACAGATCAAATTTGTGTTTATAAACATATCGTCTCATCAGCAACAAAAATCAATTTATAAATATTAAGCTAAGATCACACGGTTTGTGTAAATACATAAATTTTAGTAAAGCTAAGATCACACGATTTGTGTAAATACATACATTTTAGTAATTTGAAATATACACAAATTCTACATGAATTTCTATAGCAACACGATTTCTGTTTTCCACATATACATATTTATGGTTCATACGGATTGTGTATTTTATCAAACGGAATATAAAATTTGTTTTTGTACGCTTATACACAAATATGGAATACATAAAACAATTTAGTTCCGACGATTTATTTACTGCTACACAAATCAAAATTATTAAAATATTTTTTTTTATGTCAAATCGATTGTATACATATATGTACATATTTATGTTTATTTTGTATTGTTCTGAGACGCCAATAAATTGATGCATCTATGTACCTGTCGCTCTCAATAATTTTATACATTTTTTTCTGCTTCATGATGGGTTAAAAGGGGTACCGCTGGAAATTTCGTGCTTTTGAAGATGTACAAAACTTTTCTTCAAAAGCTGGTGCAGTTTCAGTTATTCGAGTATAGAGTAGCGTTTTTCGCTGTAATGTCAGCGGCATCATTACTTTCAATTCCACAGTGTCTGGATATCCAAGCAAGTATTATATTTCTGTGGTGGTACAAGCAGTTGCTTAAAATTTGGAGTGATCGACATTTATTTGTCACAATACTTAATCCCTTAAGTACACCAAGGTTGTTTGTCAGAACTTTTTTGAGATACGGAAAATGCTCTCTCACGCACTATAAAGTTATGCGTCTCTTGGGTTGGATTGAAGCTGCGCTTTATACCCACTGGTGATTGTTTTCGGCCGTTTTAATACTCTTTTCGCATTCCACAAAATACAAATAGTATTATAATAACGGAAGTGCTACCCATTAGTTCACAAAGTTCTTGTAGACGACTTCCATGATTATCTTTCTTAAAATTCTTATTTAACACTTTTTTCAACAGACACTAATAAAGTAATAACAGCGGCAGGTTGGGAAGCCATAGTGCAGAAAATCAAAGAGTTTTGGCTAGTGAAAATAGGTGATACTAGCTTCATTCAAAGTCTTACGACTTTTCAAACATGCCTTCCCTCAAGTATTTAACGATATTGAGGATAAACACCAATAAAAATTCAATACTTTCCCACTATTTTGCAAGATCCGCTTTTGCATCATACCACTTGCAACTTTAGGACCCTATCCATCAACTCAACTATTTTTTTGAATTGCTTTCTGTGCTAAACGCCATATATATAAAGTTCTTATAGACGACGACGCGACGTCCTCAAAGAACTTTCAAAGCAAAGTCTATAAGGGCGGCAGTATATTAATTTTATTTATACCTATTTAAAAACCTTCGAGTTTTCAATGAATTTGTGTAATTGACAAGGTTTGTGTAAGCAGCTATTTTCAAATCACACAAATAATTTGAATACATAAATATGTAGCACACTAATATTTATAAATTGATTTTTGTTGCTGATGAGACGATATGTTTATAAATACAAATTTGATTTGTTATGCTATACACCAATAACAAACAAATTGTTTATGTATGCTATTTAGGTTCATCAAACTTTGTGGTTCAGATGTTTTGTGTATTTTTATTACAGAAATACACAATAAATTTTTTATTAAATGCAGTTATTGAAAACTTGAGTTTTTCTTTCGTTTTCAAATCTACTTCGGAAACTTTCGATTTAATCCACTTTTTTTTTATTTAAAAAACTGCTTCAAAATTTTACTAATGAGGTTCTAATTCACATATTTGTTTTCCTGTTCAAAGCTGTGTCTTTGTCTAACTTTTAAAAAAACTTATTGTTTTTTTTTCTCAATTCATTGTCCATAGAGAAAAGGAAAAAGAAAAACTGTTTTGATGTTGATGATCTTTTTGGCCGGTATATTTAATGAAATTTATCATTGAACATGAAATTTAAAACCCAAATTTGTAATTTTTCCATGTTATATTTTATTATTTCAAGCAAAATAATATAATATACTTGTATTACACCAGCAAAAATTAAAAAGTGGTAAAAATTAGTTTCCGACAAAGTATTTTGAAATCAAAGAAATATTTTAACTTCAAACTTAATTAATTTAATAAAACATATTATCGATCGTATATTTCAAAAAATCAGCCGAAGATTTTCGAAAAAAATTAACTGACAGTTTATTTACCAAAAATAAAAAAGGACAAAAAAGAATGAGCACCGATATTGACTTCAAACTCATTTAAGTTTATACAAAATACAATTATAAATATATGCTACAATTTTGGCACACATGGAAGCTACAGATTTTTTTACAAAAAATAAAAAACTTAAACAAAAATTAATCAAAAATGTCAATAGTAGTTTCTTGATTTCAATATAGGTATATCAAGAGTGGTGAATCAGTTTAACTTCGAATTTATTTTATTTTTTAAAAATATCGAACTGACAATTTTTTTAATAAAAATAAAAATCTTAAACTGAAATTTAAAGAAAAGTGTCAAAAACGTTGTCGGCTTAAATATCATCACAACACGCAATGATTTTGACTTCAAATGTATTTTATTTTCAACATAATGCAATTGCCAATACCTAAATGAAAGAAAATTGACGAATATAAAAGTGACATTTTTTAACAGGAAATAAAAAACTGCAAAAAGTTCTAAAGAAACAAGCGAAAACTGAGGAGAAACAAGTTAGTAATCGAGCTCAGTAATTTACTAAGGATACATGTTGCGGCTATTTGACACATTTTATTATTTTTATTTCAAAGCAATATTTTGTTTCTTTTTCTGACAGGTTTTGACGTTTAATTTGATTTTGTTTTTCTTTTTTTCTCTGAAAAGTATTGACGTTTGGCTCAAGGGGAACCAACTTTTAAATATAAAACGAAAGTCAGTTTAAAACTAAGGATAGCGTTTTATTACGATTCCTATTACTAAGCTAACCTAAGTTTAGCAATAAAACGCGCCTAATGCTATAAGTATTATATACAACAGGAAATAGTTGTAACTAAAACCACGTTATACAACATGTCGCAAACATTTAGCATTTAAATTTGTTTTTCTTTTTTTTAGGATAATAGAGTCTTAGCTGAGCTTGAAGAACCAAGAATATCTGGAACAACGTTAGATTCTAACTCTCACATCATATCCTTGGGGACCACTGAATACAAGACAATATCAAAGAATGGTAATTAATATATTTTATTGAACTAGGACATATTTGTAATCATAGGTAATCAGATTTTTATCTACCCTTGACGATGAAATAAATTCCATGTCGTTTTTGTTTTTCATTTTGTGTGAAATTGTATATAATATATAAAGTATTCTATGTCCATGAATTTTTTGTTTTAAAATTTATTTAAAATAATATGTATGTTGATAATTCAAAAGAATAAAACGAACATTATACAAAATAAAAATGAAACCTCGGATGAAAAAAAACATAGAATTTAAGTTTTTCTAAATAAAAGACCAATAGTGAACAAAAAGTACTCTTTTATCGAACTTAAAAATAGGTATACATACATTATACATAGCGTTGCATGATAAAATTATAATGAATTAAAAAATTTAGAGATCATACGATTGTACAGGAAAGAGATTATAAAAGATTATAACATTCGACAGAGATTTTGAACAATCATATGAATAATACTACTTACGATATAGAATTATACTGAAGTTGCTTTGATTAAAAGCTAAATCACAATATCGCGTTAGGTAAGTGATGCCAAATGAACCTATACATTTTGATGATAGAATTAACTCTTCACTGAACTGAAAACTGATTCAAGAGTTAACTCTGGGATCAGAATTAGCTAACCTCGGAGTTAACTCATCAGTCAAAAACTAGCCCTTATAGAGATTTGTCTGACTTAAGCTAAATTTTAAAAGCTAAACCACAATATCGCGTTAGGTCTGTCGGGCTTTGACTTTTCGAATAGAAACTATGTATGTATGTATTCTTATAAGGCAGTCCGAAATATTAGGACTTTATATCGTAAACGCCCGAGCAAAGCAAAAGTATATGTCTATTTTCTATTCGTCCGGGCGTTTGACAACTGAAAAGCTATTTATTGTCAGCTATTTGTTAAATTTTAACAATTTAAATTTTTGTTTCTGTTTGTACATAAAATAAGAGAATATGAATCAAATACTTTTTTTTTCTGTTGTTGAGATTCGAAATTTCTGAGGAGAAATTTGTTTGTTTATTTTATAAATAGTGTAATTTATTGTGTGAAATGTCAGTGAACGCCTTATGTTAAAAAGCTAAATTTCGTTTTGCAAGTACCTACTAGAGTTGCGGTTTTTGACAAATAATATCGTAAAAACGATTAAACGCTCTTTAACGCCGGACTTTCATAATATAGTCTAAGGCTTACAACAACTACCTTACTCTAATCCTTACTCTAATTAAATTTGAAACTTTAAAATTGTTTCATGTAAAATTTGCTTTATGTGAAAATTTTGCTCTTCGCCGGCGATATGTCTTACTGTTATTGTTACACCACAATAATTTAGTATTCTTTTATATTTAAAAAATAATAATTCAAATTTCTCCCCTGTAAAAGGTCATTATTTTTTGTACCTTGGTATTAATCATCAATACTTTTTGAAATATTCAATTCGGACATTCCATTTGAATGATATCGGGTTTCCAAAAATGTACAATTATCAGAAAAAACTCGTCGTGTAAAATAAACAAAATACCTTATTTGAATACCATATTTTTTCAATTAAGTTTTAAAATGTATACAAATTCATGTGACCACACTTCGTCCAAATCGAATGTGCAGACCAGAGAAGATAGGACGTCTTTATCTCACTCTATCTTCAGAAGAATTCCATTTAGTTGTGTGAAAGAAAAAATTATCCAGCGTTACCGTAGTGCATACAATAACATTGCAAAAGCTCTCCGGATAATGAAAAGAATTGCCGTCTATGCTTTATTGCAACTGCATTTAAAAGATTACCCGTAATTTCCAATGCAAATACTTAAAACAAACACTATGTTAACCACATATCATTTGAAAGTTTTAAAAAGCTCTAAAAACAAAAGCTCCTCTGCAAAAACTCAAAGAAAAGAGAACTTAAAAGTTACTTAATACGATAAGGCAACCTTGTATCGCATTAATATAAAATGAAGGTTAAAATGTGTCAGTGCAGTGCGCATTTGACTTTACGCCTGGCTCATGGCAGGACATGCTGGTTTGCGGCGTATGACCTGCAGGCAATTTTTTTTTTATTTATTAATTTTGAATTTTTTTTAGTTTATCCACATTTTTTTTTAAATATCTAGGTACCTACATATATAGATAACAATGTTGGTATTTCATAATTATGGGTAGGTTAACATTGCCACATGCAGAAATAAACATATCTGGAAAAAGTAGTGAACCAAAAACAAAAATCATGAGAGAAAAAGGGATGTGTAATATTTTTTGTGCCATATTTGTATGAGGAGGAGAGAGGGTTTTTTCATAAATGCATAGTTGCATTGTTTACATGCGATCGGTTGCAATCATATTAAAGTCATACAAAATACATATTAGCGAATGTGTTTTCCGCTGCAGTTATGAACACTTTTTCCGATTTGCGTCATATCCATATGTTAAAAGAAATATCCATTGGTTTCAATTTCAATTGATAAAAATATAAACTGTTTTAAATTTTAATAATTACATTTTCTGAGAATCACTGTACTAAACCGCGAAATGCAAACATTTACCGAAATTTTGTGATGCCTTTTTTTTTTTTTTTTTTTTTTCAATTAAAATTTGAATTTTCAAGAGAAAGAGTTTAACAGATATAACAAAAAAAGAAAACAAATCATTTATAATATATACTTGTCTCTTTCATTAAGAAAGAAATTGAGATTGCTTTTGGGCTCTCTTCATTTAAACTTTGAAAGTTGTTGCTCTGAATTTTTCGATTTTTGTAGTTTTGTGAGCTGATAATTTGTCAGCTAATGAAATTTCTTAGGACATTGTTTTGTATGAGGATGAGACATCTGTTTATGATTATTTGTGCTTCTAGCTTGTGCAATCAATGTCTAAAAAACTCTTCTTTAGGGGCGTTCAAATTTTCAAACATGCTTGACAAGCACGGCTTGATGAGTTGTATGATGGCTTGATAAATTTGTGGTCAAATCTGTTAAATTTTTCAAGCTGTCAAGCATCATTTCTCTTTAGAACTTCAACCATGGGCCATCATGGTGAACGCTTTATTTTTTTATTTTTATTGTCCTCGCTTTTAATCTGCTATGTCTCTGGAAAACTTCTATAGATTTCAAAAAACTCCCTCCAAAACTCGTAATTACCGCTTACAACAGCTATTTAATTTTCCGTACGATCAATACGCTTTGAAATCTTTTTTAAAATTAAATTTCCTCCTGGTTTGAGGAGAATACGTTCACACTATCAAATATTCTTGTCAGGTAAGCAAGAAAAATATCAAAATATGTATTTTGATATTCATCAAACATGCTTGACAAGCCGTTTGGAGCCTTTACATTGGCAATTTCGAGTTCATCAACCCATTTTGTCAAGCATGCAATGCACTTTTCGTGCAATGAAATTGAACTTTAGAATCATATGCAAGTGTAATATTTGTCAAATACTACCTGTACCTGAACCTCGGCACACAAATACTATCAACCACAAATTCTAGTGTATCGTCACCTGAGTGCAAGAACCAGTTAACTCGTTTTTTTTTTTCGTTTTTGAGAAATCGGAGTTTTCTGCCTGCTTAGTTGAATGGAGTAAGGTATTTAAAATCTCTATAATCTATCTATAATTCACTTAGTCAGTAGCTCAGTATTTTCAGGAAAAAAGTAATTCCAATGGAACTATTACATCTGGCTCAGAAGTTTTATATGACGATGTTAAGACGATGTTGTTGTGTAGATTAGTGTTGTAAGATGAAAGAGAGCTACAGAAAGGTAACATCCAGAAGCAGATTGAGTGAATATTATTAGTTGTGTTTTATTCACTGCTGTATAGCTAGTGCTATAAAACGACCAAACTCACTTTACATATATCGCCATTATTTTTGCTGGATTCTTTTTCGCCAGCAATACAATTGTTGTTGTTTGCGAAGAGAAATTTTGATGCGTTACATAGCAGTGAATAAAACACAGCTATTATAAATTATTCGCTTGAGTTTGCCCAGGAACCAGTGTTTTTTTATAAACTTGACAGCTGGATTTTTAAAGAGGATTTTTCCTAACCTTGAAGCCTCGATATCGCTGTAGAATTTTCTCCAAGACATCAGTTATTTATTTTTTTTTCTGTCATGGCTGATATAAGCCGACAAGCCAGCCAGGAGGTTCCTTTAGCAGTCTCGCGTTGGTGATATCTCGATCGCTGAAATTTTAAACTAAAAAAAATACTTTTTGGCTACTTTTAACTATTAGATATGCAAGATCTGGGTTCACTTTTATCATTAGATACCTATTTATTTATTTCATTTTTGGTTTTTTATTGCTTAGCAAAAATATGTTTTAAGCTGTCTATATGCGAAGTTAGTCATGTAAACGAATGAAGAAGTTTTTATTTTTACTTCCTAATTCAATACCATTACGCCAAAAGTTCAAGAGCTCATCTTGCTCCTTACCTCTGTAGAAGCACTAACTGTTTCTTTTTCTATCTTCTATCATTACATTCTCATCGATCTCTTCTCTTATACGTTCCTCATAAGGAAATTGTTTATATGCAGTTAAATAAAAGTATTTAATTTTGCTGGGTTTGAATAATATATTTGCTTTCAGCAACATCATCTGTAGTAAAAGAAATTAACCTTCCCACAAATTCACATACAACAAATGGATTGAGCGTTGGAACCGGATTTTTATCTTCAAACTCAATGAATGTTCCATCGAATTTAAATAGCAATGTTTATCAATCATCAAATACTTCCACATTTCCTGGGACATCCTGTGTTGACAAGGCACTGATTGGCTCTGTAGGAATTAATATCGGCTCAAATTCACCAAGCGTTTACTCTCTAAAACACATACCATCGTTGAACCAGGTAAGACAAATATCATTGTTTATTTTTTTAGTTTAATTGAAGGGCTTAAAAGATGAAGGTACTAAATGCCACATTTCTAAACTTTCGTTTTTTTTTCTTGAAGATTAAGGTCCAAATAAATATAAAAACTTAGCTTTTTGCCTTAGTTATTTAGATAAATATACAGGTTCTATATGCATCCATTCTCCCAAAAAAAGTTTGCACTAACAAACTTTGAATGCATATTATCCTAATTTGTTAAAATTAAGCTCAAGCCTTCATCTTTTAAATCCTTTAATTATTATATTCTTCACATAAATCAGCATGTTTATTATTTTTGAACATGAATTAATTAAAAAAATAAAAACTGCATATTATATTAAAATTACTACTTCAAAAATATTTAATTCTTTTGTGTATAGATACTATTCATATAATTTTCTAATAACAGTCTTCCTAAAAAAGGAACAAAAAAAGTCGAAGACAAACAAATTCTAATTGTCTAGCAAGAAATTATTTTTGTGTGACAACTTTGTTTCGTCGTTTGCAAAATTGTGTTCTTTCATTATAATTTTTTTCATACCTACATATATCTTCCATCACTTTATATCGAAACAAAATCATATGTTTTCTTTTAAATGGCAGCAATGAAACTAGGCAACAAATTTAGGAATAGAGACATCGGGCATCGCCACGCTGCATGTAGATTTTTAATAAAAATTTTTTTATTGATTCTGCTCCCATAAGAACCTGTGTAGTGTGTATGTGTAATTTAATTTTGCTGCAGAGAAAATTCTGCACATTAACATATTTTAGCCATTAAAGATCCTGGTGTAAATCACAGCGCAAGGTCCGAAAGGAAGCGAAGTATTATCTGTATATACATACATATAAAATGGAATAGTATTCTCATGGAAGAGAAAATTTTATTACGGAACCGAAGCCACTGGGGGCGCAAGTTGGAAGAAAATTTCTCAGTTTAAAAGAACTAGAAGAGCAAAACTTCATATAAAAACAACTAATGTCCGAATGAAAGGAGTATTTTATTTTCTGTCATAAGACATAGGTTGTGTGACAGGGTTGGTTGTTTCCCGCCACAATAAGAAGGCAAAAAAAACGTAAACATAAACAAAAAATTGACGTTTCTTCTTGTCTAGCATTATTCGCATAGAATTTAATATAGATGTTTTCATACTTGTATCCTTGTATGCAACGATTGCTTTCAGATTTTGGTTGTGGCTGCCTAGCGACGGCTATTCATTTTGCTCTAGCTAGGTATGCTTTAACCATTGTAGGTATTTTGCTATTTCAAATTTGTTTTGAATTTATTTTTAAATTTTTGTAAAAACTGAATCGTTGCCGTTGGTGCCAAGTTTGTAGGCCCTTGTATTGATGTATTTTTTGTTTTTTATTATTTTGCAAATTGTTCGAAAGGGAGAAGGTGGGTAAGTAAAAGTAGCTTTGCAGATTGGTGTTGCTACTCTTGATATTTAAGTTATGAGAAATCAAAGGAATATTTATTAATATTTTATTTGGTTGAAGCAAAAATCTGTATAGGTAGATTTTTACTTAATTTAATGAAAAAATAGCAACATCACAACTGAAATTATAATTTTCACGTACATTTGGTTACTTTTGTTTGCTTCTTCGTTATTTTTTTAAATTTGTCCTCCCTTCCAACTCATAATAACCCAATGAATTGAAAATAGCTTTATGCTTTATAAATGTTCACAAAAGTGCCTCTTAATTATCTCACTCGAACCTTCCTTTTATTCGTATATATTCATTTCAGATGTTTTGGGTGACGTTTGAAAATCAAATTAATTTTTTTTTCTGAATTCTCTCTTCTTCTCATCTCTTAAATATTACTAAATTTGCTTAAATATTAGTTCGGAATCGCATGCACAGAGGGCTCACTGTCTGTTCCTTTCCATGATGTTACTATTCCATTTTATATACAAAGGTATTACCACAGATAAGAAACTATACAGATGTCTCTTCCCCGTAATAAAAAATGTCCCATATTTTTTCAATTGCTGCTTGGCTATCAACCGACAAAAAGCTTTTTGTCGGTTGATAGAAAAGCTCTTTGTCGGTTGATAGTCAAGCACAAAAAGCTGTTTTTGATTTCACATATGTATTTGCTTGCCTGTTCAAAGCTGTGTGTGTGTTCAACTATAAAAAAACTTCGAAGATAGTTTTTTTTTTCTCAATTCACTGCCCATAGAGAGAAGGAAAAAGAAACAGTTTTGGTTTTGATGATCTTTTGGGTCCGATGTAACCATATTTCAGTTGTTTTTGTTTGGGATATGTTTGATGCATTTTATTATTGAATATGAAATTTAAAACCAAAATTAGTAATTTTTTAATGTTGTATTTATTATTTCAAGAATAATAATATTATACACATGTAATACACAGGTTGAAAGTAAATTTAACTCGGTAAGAAAAGATGAATTAATTTTAAGATATTTTAAAAATAATTTTTATGGATTCCTATTGTGATACCAGATAAACGACTAGGTTAAAAAGATGATAATCAACTGACTTTATTAAATACATATGAGCTCTAATATAGTACATAGGTTAAGTGTTACCATTTCATATGTATAGTACATAGTATCAGGATAGTATTGTTACATCTCCCTTTTCATAATTATAATTTAAATAGAATTCATAATTTTAATTTTAATAGTATAGTACCTATATAATATAAATCGGTTAATAAAATATTTCAGATTCCACTTTTTTTTTTTTTGTTTTTTTTTTTGCTTAACGCTTTTATTTAAATTCATTGTTTATTTCCAAATTTCAAAAACAAAATTAAAGTACCTAAAGCTCTTGAAAATTTTTTAAACTAAAGTTAAAAATATAAAAATATAAAGGTCAACGAAAAGAATGTGCATAAATGTATCATTGAATTCATATAAAAACTTAATTAGATGGATTATATCTTACAACAGGTTTCACTATTCTTCCAGACTTGGTGACATAAGGCATAGACCCTAGGATGTTAGCTGGAGTTTGTTGAAACGCTCTGGTTTTTGTTGGAGCTGGTACATCATCACTTGCAGAACTTGTATTTTCTTTTGTGTTATCAACTGTTGAATCAATAACAATTTCTTTTTCTGGAACGATGTTGGCTGTGGTCTTATGCAAATGACTGCTGTTTCTGCGATAGACTGATCCATCGTCGGTTTGCACTATATATGAACGTGGTGTGTTGGCTTGTTTTACAACTGTTCCAGAGATCCAGTTTCGATTAGGCTGTTGGATACGGATTTTTTCACCTGATTGGAAAGGATGTTTTTGGTGACTTCCTTTATCGGCATAAAACTTGCTTCTGTTTCGTACTTCAACCAGTTTTTGATGTACGTTCTGTACAACGTTAGGTTTAAGTGATCGTTTGTTGGATGGTATTGTTGTTCTAGTTCTTCGACTCATCAAGCGTTGATTAGGCGATAGCAAGTCGTGGCTTCGAGGTGTATTGTGGTAGTTTAGTAGAGCAAGGTAAACGTCTGACTGGTCTTTGTGGCACTTTTTAAGTAGAGATTTTGCCACTTGGACGAACCTCTTAGCAAGACCGTTTGATTTTGGATACCTCGGGCTTGATGTCTGATGAGTAAAGTCCCAATTTTTGGAAAATGTTTTTTAATTCTTTTGAGGAAAATTGGGGACCGTTGTCCGATTCCAAGATAAAGGGTATTCCATGAATGGCAAATATTTTTTTGAGTTGTAGTATGACTTCTGTGCTGGATGAATGCTTTAACTTAACAAAGTCAAAGTAACCGGAATAGCTATCTACAACGAGAAGATATTCATTAATTTTAAAATAAAATATATCTACTGCAATTATCTCCCATGGCAGCTCAGGAATCTTCTTTATGATAATTGGCTCTTTCGGTTGAGAACGTTGTTGGCTTTGACAAATACTGCAGGATTCAACGTACTTCGTGATGTCTGTGGTCATGTTAATCCAAAAAAGTTGTTCGCGTGCACTATTGAGTGTCCGATCAATGCCAAAATGGCCTTGGTGCATCATCTCCTTCTTCATATCATCTGGAATGACTACTTTGGATCCTTTAAAGAGAAGACCTTCCTTGCTGCTGAGCGATTCTCGAAATGTCCAGTAATTTTGTATCTCTTTAGAAACATGTTGAATAGTTTCATGCCATTCAGAATTAACGTATTGTAAAACATTTTGTAGATTTTTGTTGTTTTGTATAGCTTCTATCAGTCGTTTTTTTGTTGTATCTGTTATTTGAAGAATTTCATGAACTTCTAATTCGTCATCTTTTTCTGTGTTTTTTGAATTGTGACAGTCACGGCTAAGTGCATCTGCGACAGGTATATCCTTGCCCTTAGAATATATTACTTTTGGTTGATACTGAAGAATTTGGAGCATGATTTTTTGTAAACAAATAGGAGCGCTATGTATAGGCTTCTTGAAAATAGTTTCCAGAGGTTTATGATCGCTTTCTATAGTAAGAGGCTTTCCAAATATTAGGTCATGGAATTTTTCACATGCAAATTTAATTGCCAGCGCTTCTTTTTCGATCTGAGGAGCTAATCTCTTTTTCTGTTAGAGCTTTAGATGTATACGCCACTGGGTGGTTATCTTGTAGTAATACGGCTCCTGTACTAGATTGACTGGCATCTACTTGAAGCTTTACTGCAAGATTCGGATCATAATATTTTAATAAAGGTGTTTTTGATAGAGAATATATGAGCTCATTGAAAGATTCTTTTTGTTTTGCACCCCACTGCCATTGAGTGTCTTTTTTAAGAAGCTGTCGCATTGGATTAGTAATTTCAGATAAATTATGTATGAACTTACCTAAGTAAGTTGCCATTTTAAGCAATCTTTGTAGTTCGGTTTTATTTCTCGGTTGCTTCAACTTTTGTATTGCTTGAATCTTGTCAGGATCTGCTGCAATTCCATCCGATGTTATGATGTGTCCTAAGAATCGCGCTTTCGTAGTAGCAAATATAAATTTTTGTTTATTTAATTGAATTCCTGCCTCATTAAGTTTTTTAAGCACTTTCTCGGTAATCAAATTAAGTACTTTGACATTAGGTGCGTGAATTAATATGTCATCCATTGAAACCTGTTACTCTGATTTGCCAAAAACCATGTTTACAATCTAAAATTGTGAAAAACTTAGAATTTTGTACCCTTGTCGCAATCTCATCCATGCATTTAAGGGGATGAAAAGGTCTTAAAATATTTTTGTTTACATCGGTTGGGTCGAGGCAAATTCTTATTTTCCCTTTCTTGCGGACAATCACCATCGGTGAGGTTGTTGGAGTAGCACCTTCTGTTTTCTCTATGACACCTAATTGAATCATTCTGTCGATCTCTTTCTTAACATCGTCTTGTAATGCATGTGGTATTTTTCGGGGGGCATAATTCTCGAAGACTGGTTTTTCGACTAAATCAATGTCATAAACAAATTTTTTAATGCAACCCAGCCCTTCGAACATATTTTCGTCAATTTTAAGTTCTTCTACTCGCAGTATCAACTTGAGTTTCTCGCATTCACTTTTACCTAAAATTGGACATACGGCCTTGCCAACAACTTTAAATGTTTCTCACTGTACAACGTAGAACACTGAGAACACTGATTTTATTATTTGCGAATAAAACTAACATTTTTGTGTTTGACTTTTGCAATTTAACGTTCTTTATTTTATCGATTACAATTTTTGGCAATACATTACACTGGGCTCCCGTATCTAGTTTTACATTTACTTTTATGTTTTCTATGATTATCTGTTCCATGTAATTATTCTTGTCATCTTTGTTTGTATCGACTGAAAGTACTAGTAGACTGTTGTTATCACTGTCTTCGCTATCACTTGTTGTCCCATTTGTAATTGCATGCACTTTTTTGTCTCTTTTTTTTTGTTCTTGATTTGCAAACAATAGCTAGGTGACCATTTTTTCCACACTTGTTGCACGTTTTGTTAAATGCTGGGCAGTTTTTTCTTGAGTGAGTAGTTCCACATCTTCGACAGTAGAATTCATTTACTTCTTGGTTATTTATCGTCTTCTTCGTTTTATTATATTTATTTCTGTATTTACTAACTACATGTACAGTTTCTTCGTTTCTATGTAATTCCTTGAGTTGACTTGCCGCTATTTCACTGGCCATACAGATCTTAACTGTATCATCTAATGATACCTCTGCTTTTTCTAATAACTTTTCTCGAATCGCGTCACTAATGATGATGATACCTCTGCTTTTTCTAATAACTTTTCTCGAATCGCGTCACTATGTATGCTCACAACAATTTTATCTCGTATTAAGCTATCTGATAACGTACCGAACTCGCACTTTTTAGCTTGATTTTTTATGCGTGTAAAAAAATCATCGAAACGCTCATCTTCGTTTTGGATCATTTTATTGAAGACGTATCTCTCAAATGTGATACTTATTTTAGGGGCGAAATGTTCTTCGAATTTAGATGTTAGCACTGATAAATTTTTACTTTCTTCTGAATTTAGCGTGAAAGAATTATAAATATCTACAGCGTCAGGTCCTAAGACAGACATAAACGTAGCCACTTGTATTTCGGCGGGTTTTTTATTTAACTGAGACGCAGTTTCAAACCATTTATACTGTTGGAACCATTTTTTCCACGAAAGTGCAACATTTTTGTTGTTAACTTCTAATGGTTTTGGGGGTTTGATATTAATACCGGATTCGTAAGTATTATATGTGTTATTAGTAGTCATTATCGCGAATTAATTACTTTTTGGTTAAAACGCGGCACTTCTGACACCATGTGATACCAGATAAACGACTAGGTTAAGAAGATGATAATCAACTGACTTTATTAAATACATATGAGCTCTAATATAGAACATAGGTTAAGTGTTACCATTTCATATGTATAGTACATAGTATCAGGATAGTATTGTTACACCTATGGTAACTCTGATGCACATGAACGTACATATGCCGCATAAGGCTGAATTGTGTTTGCCTTCCTTGTTTAGAATTTTTGGTAAATGTTTTGAACATATGTATATGTATGTATGTACGTGCATACACAAAACAGACATACGTATATGACAAAAAGAGGGTTAGTTTTGATTTCGCTCTTTTTTATACTTTGTTTTATTTTTTTTTCGTTGTTGTATTCATATATGTATGTTGCGCGTTGCGTTATAATGAATTTAAACAGGTGTAGGTACCCAGCGAAATAATTTTGATACGATACCAAAAAACAGACTGGGATGCGACCCACACTGATAACTTCCCATTGATTTTAAAGATTTTAAAATTATACCTAATTTTTTGTAAAATGTCAATTTTTTATTTAGAGAAATTGTAAAAGTAGGTTCCTATGGAAAATTCAAGTTTAAGCTGTTTTCTGTCGCGATATGTATATGTACCTACCTATTTGAGAAGTAAATTAATGCATTTCGATAGGACTTTTATTATCTATTAAGAAAAACACATTCTCTATACATGTAACAAATCAATAAAAACAAAATTTCCATGGGATGAAACAATTTTGAAGTCACTGTAGGTATTTCTTTATTCTCAAGGTACCTAGGTATGTATTTAATTTTTAGTACTTTTAAGTACTTGTTACTGGCTTATGTATGAGAGTTTTTTTTTATAATTCAATACACAATTGAAATTTTACATAAATGTATCGTGATGGTGAGTTACCATGGAATTACCTAAATGTCAAAAACGTCATTTCACATAGCAAACAATTGTTTTGAAGATTATATTTTTTAATTTAATTTTTCCTTCCAATTTTTTTTTTAGAAAAAAATCTCTCCGCACTTTCAATAACTTAAATCACTTGAAATCAATGTAGGGTTTATCTTACCTGTGAAAGCAAAAGATAATTTTGGCTGGTTTACTTACCATAGTTACATACAACAAGCAAACGGTTTTATGAATTCAGTTTTTTTTTCCTTCTCTCTATGGGCAGTGAACTGATAAAAAAGAAACATCTTCGAAGTTTTTTCATAGTTACACACACACACACGCACAGCTTTGAACAGACAAGCAAATATGTGAAATCAAAAACAGCTTTTTGTGCTTGACTATCAACCGACAAAGAGCTTTTCTATCAACCGATAAGAAGCTTTTTGTTGGTTGATAGCCAAGCAGCAGTTGAAAAAATATGGGACATTTTTTTTGTATGAGAATGAGACATCTGTATAGTTTCCTATCTGTGCTTTAAGACAAAAATATTGCCGTTGTCTTTTTTTATATTTCGTAGATTTGATTTTTTCTTTATGGTTCGGAAAAAAAATAAGAAGCCGTTTTAAAGATTTTCAGGGCACGGAAGCCCTGGTAAATTATTTCTTTCACACAACTCAATGGGATTGCTTTTCTGTTAGAGCAAGTACAGTACTAGACAAATTAAAGTAGATATACATTGGTCAAATTTTCCTTTTTTGCATGTATATCCTATAGTTAAATGTGTGCATGCAAAACACTTAAAAACAAAACTGTATTTACTCATCTTAAAATTTCTACAGAAACAATTTTTAAAATAATTAAAGTTAAGCCAATAACAACTCTGGAAAGTGGAATTTAAATACTTGCGCTGGATATAAATAAGTACGAAATAAAATACTTATATACATAGGTATCTACTTAGTTCTTTCAATTATTTAAAGACCATTATTTTTATTCTATAATATACTAATGAAGTTTTGGAAAATTATTAATTTTTTCTTAAGCGATGCAGGCCAGTTAATGCAAAAATGCCGAAAAATTGACATTCAAGTGAGAAAACTCGTGCTTAAAAAAAGTTTGAAAAGTTCGGTCTAGTTGGTGATCGGGTGGGTCGTGGGAGAAAAAGAACTAAATGAGACGATCGTAAAATTGTGCGCGAAGTCAAGAGAAAAAAGGTTACTAGTCGTGTAATATTAGAAAATACTCAATTAAAATTCGACTAGAACAAAGTGCAGATGACTTAGAAAAGCCGGATTAAAAAATAATTTTGCACATTGTCACCCTTTGATTCGCAAGGTGAATAAGATTAAACGTTTGAAATTTGCCAAAAATTACGTTGATAAGCCAATTATTGACGGCAGACTTATACATTGCCATCATTAATGAAAGTCTTGAAGGGTCTTTGCTGAAGGTCAGTCTGGAAGATGATTTTATCTTCCAACAAGACAATGACCCGAAGCATACGGCTCCTAAAACATAGGAGTTTTTCTTGGGCCGGCCAATCACAATTACAATCAAAATCACAATTTTTACAATTTCCAGAATTTTTTTTAACTTTTATTATTATAGAAATATTTTTTTAGAAACTGAAACACAAATTTTCATTAAAACTATTTAATGTGTAATCTTTCAATCGTTTGATAAAAATAGGGGCCAAAGTATTAAAGTTCCACTTGTGCTTACTTTATTTTGTCCAGTATTGTATGTCCTATCTTTTATGTACTGCATAAACTGATTGGACAGTGTATAGTATTTTTCGTTCCATATTGTTTTCAGCTTGAGTCTATTAAAAATTATTTTTCACTTTTTTAGTCGTATGTGCTTTAAAAACATGTGTTTTAGAATTTGTTTTATCAATTATATACATACATAAGTCAATATTTCTATTCGTTATTTCGTTATTAGAAAAAAAACTTTTAATGGCTAGGATAGGTACGTAGATATATAATAATATATAATTATATTAAAAGTAACAAAAAATTGAACCAGGTTATATATAATTTTATGATACGTGAAATGACTATTTTGACATGTGGTGAAATTTTCACAAAAAAAGCCAATGGATGGTTAATAGTACAAAAAACAAAAACTAGAAAAAAATGTAACTAGTAAAATCAAAAATAAATCAGATGTGTGTAGGTAGTTAAAAAAAAATATATCAGAAAAATTACCATATTTAGTTTCATTTCAAGATTGAAAGTGAATGTCTGTTTTTGATAGGCGAGTTTAATATAACACAGAAACTTCAACATATTCCAAATTCCAAGTTTTCAAATTACAATGGGTTGTAGCCTCTTTTTTGTATGGGAAGGAGACACCAGTATAGATAACTTGTGCGAATAGATTCTCATTGTCAAGAGTTTGCTTCTGCTGCAGGCCTCTAATTAGACTGATGTTGATGAAAACTTCTTTCTGTATACTCTTTAATGAAATCTATCTTACGTCATCAGCAGAAGCAAATGTAAACCGTTCATCACACCCCTTGTTTAAAAGTATTTTGCCTAAAATTCATTTTTTTTTGTTTTTTTTTTGTGTTTAAAAAAAGCGAGGAACAATACAACTATACAATTTGCAGAGCACAACAATGCCCATGCCATCACTTCATTGTTCACATCTAGCCTCATCAAGCAGTTACAATTTAGGTCTGAGTGGTATTTCAGTAACGTCTTCTTATATGCATCCGAATATTAGTAGCATGGTAGACACCAGCGCCATTTTGGGAAACGGTTTAAGTTCCACGGTGGCAACTGGTGGTTCATCGTCATACGGTATTACCGGAACGATACATAACACATACTCTCCACCATATATTGATCCGTACGCTGGCACAATTCGAAACTCAAAACCTAAAACTCTAGATGAAGTTGACTTTTCCCTATTGCGATATGGCAACAGAAGTTCTCCCTGCTCACCGATACCAGCAAGTAACTGGGGATTTGACGAATACATTGATAACTTGAATCCAAATTTAATACATTCCCAGCGTGGCATAGGATTGGGGTCAACAGTTGATATCGAAAGTATGTAATAAACACAAAACACGTCATTATTATGCTATTTAATTATGTATATTTAGCCCGTGGAAACATCCTTAACGGCTCTTCGGAACCTCAAGTAGATATGTTGGATATACCAGGAAAAGGAAGATGTTGTGTATTTATTGCAAGGTTTCCTTATGACCCTGCAGAGTAAGTTGATTGGAAACTGGTAAAGACAAACAAATATATCTATATTTTATGTCAAAAAATTGCAGGGAAGCTGAAGGTGAACTTTCTTTTAGTGGAGGAGATTATTTACTAGTTTGGTCAGGTGGTGAACCTCAAGGAGGTTATTTAGATGCCGAACTTCTTGACGGAAGGAGAGGCTTGGTTCCAGCTTCATTTGTTCAACGTTTAGTTGGTAAAATTGCAAAAGATAATCACTTAATCGTTTAATATTTAAATACCTCAATAATCTTTCAGGTGATGACTTGCTTGAATTTCATCAAGCTGTTCTTTCAACATTACGAGATGCTGAAGATGGATCGTTACAGTGTGATACAACATCAATGCCTTCATTGCCACCAAATAATCCATTATTAACGCACACCCACGAAGATTTGGCTCGACTAAGCGAATCTCAAATAGAAACTGAAAACGAAAGCGACATCGATGATACTGGTAAACAAATAGTTAATAATATCTTAAATATTATTGGCATAATGTGATCTGCATAAGGTTTTTAGTAAAATGATACGGATCATATTTACCCTTTTCGTATTCGTAATCGAGCGCTGACTGAGTGAAAAATATTTCTGGCAAAACTTTGTATGACAACTCAGAACGAAAACACTGATTCCTGCAATTAGAATGTTTCATTTTTTGTCAGTGCTAGAATTATTTTAGATCACAATCTAGTAACATCTGTGTTTCCAGGATATGATTGTATTTCAATTGGTCCATTATTCCTTCTTGGATTGAGCCGTTTGCTCTTAATTCTTGGCTCTTGACATATTCCATCTGATTGAATCAAGTTAATTTCGATTAAACGCTGAAAACTGCCGTTTTACATATCTCAAGAGATGATTGCTGAAATTATTTTGCAAAATCTAATCTCTTTTTTAAATAAAAGTTAAATTATTGCATTCCGTGCCAAATTTTACTTAAAAAGCCTCGTTATCAAATAATCTCTTACAATAGAAAAGAAGTTGTAAGTTTTGCGCATGCAATCTTAAAAATTTTTTTTAATTGTATTATTTTTTATTTGAGAATGAATAGTTTTAAAAAATACCTACATTTTATAAATAGCAGATCCTTTTGACATTTTTTAGAAGTTTGTCTCATTTCATTACATTTCCCTTTCAATATCTAGCTTCTGATTCTTTTTTTTCAAAATTTTTAAATCATAAGAAAGATAACATACCTTATGTACATATGTATGTTACATGTTTGTATGTTCTTACCAAATAATAATGTTTACCTACGTGATCACCAAACCTTATGATACCTTCATTGAAGGAGAACAGGCAAAATAACATGTAACCTGGTCTATCTAGCTATGAAAATGAGAAGGATTTATGGAGTGTATCAACTCAAAACAATAGGAAATAACTAAAAAAAAAATCTTTAATTTGAGTTTAATGTAATGTAGGGTGATATGCGTAAGATTCAAAAAAGAAACTGCAACGAGTCGGTTGAGATAACACAAAAAACAATAAATCGCTTGACAGGGGGGAGGGGGGTATATCCCTCTGTTTAGCCAGGGGCAATGCTATCCGCATTGAAGTCTGATTTCCCAAAAAAAACGTAGGTACCTACTCAAAAAGTTTTTTTTTTCAAAGAAATCGATTGGAGAAGGGTTAAAAGTCGTATCACTGCACTCGGTCGCCATCATTTGAATAGAAAAATACAATTAATTATTCATGTTGTACTTGTTTTGCGTTCAAGAAAAACTGTAGCTTTAAATTTTATTCTCTGTTCCCATAACAGTGACGGGAAAATTTATAGAGATCTATTTTCTGAACACACCTATTTTTCGAACTGTCAGTTGTAAATTCGAAGTGAAATCTTATGCGGGAGAAACTCCTGATAGCTTTTTAAAATCCTGGGCAACACAAATAATTCGGATGAAAGATTTTTCGGGCGAAACTCCTGGTAGGGCTGAATGAGATTTCATACACAAACGAGAAAAGTAAAAAGCAAAAAACGTAAAACGAAAAACGTCCCTGCCCTGCAATAGTGTTTAATAAAAAAAACAGTTTTAAAAGTTATAAGAACCCTGCGGTTTATATGAGTTTAAACACAAATTCAACGAAAAAGCGCACCAAATTTTGTATACAAATATTGGCCTCAGTGTTTTATAGTAATGAGAAAGACTTTTATATGAAAAACACCGTTTTTTTTTGTCGCGTTAGTGTACAAACACTCGAAAAGATTAAAAGTGTAAACACTCAGTGACAAATGAAAAAAAAAAAACAATATTGGTATATCTTTTGTTTTAATTTTTCAGCATGTAAAGAACCTAAAGCAGTTAAAATTCGCGAAAATTTTAACGGTTCTTTACATGCTGAAAAATTAAAACAAAAGATATACCAACGGTGGAGAAATGATTGAAATCCAAATAAGCAAACAAATTTATCAAAATTAGACGAAATAATTTATTAAAATCTGCTTCATATGGAACCACATTCCATAATTTTACCTCCTTCTTGTCTCACTTTATAAAAACAAAATAATCGCATTCCGAAACAAGAGCTAAACGCAAAGGCAAAATACGAAACAACCATTTACGAAACGACCCATAATAATTAGAACAGAAAAACAAAAGAACAAAAGTAAAATTTCGAAGTAATAGTAAAACGAAACAAACTCGAAACAAACAAAAAGTTTTCGAAGTAAACATAAATAATTGCGAGATAAACGAAACAACAATTTTCGAAATCAAAAAAACGAAACAATAATCACCCATTTAAGAGAATCACTTTTGTTTTACTTTTCTATTCGGTTTAAAAGCAATTATGACTATTCTTATTGTATTAAAATTTCAACACTCTCTTTCGGCTTCGCTAGGCAAAATGATTTGTTTTTTTTTTTTTTATTTATTTATTTTAATGCTTCACTCACTTACACTGTATATGTATGTGACAAATGCCTCTTCTTCTATTTCTTATTCAATGCATTCAGATTATACATACACGATCTTTAAGTTATATTTTTTTTTCTGGTCGCATAAAATGAGCTTGAAGAAAAATCACAAAAAACGTCCTAGCTTGAAATTTGTAAGGCACAAAATATACGATGGAATGGTTTTTAATTTTTGTTATTTTGGCAGGTAAACTAGTTATGTCCTTACTCCACTAGTGGCTTATAAAATAGTAATAATACTCTCCTCTCATACATTGACTCAATAAAAAAAAATCTCTCCACTCTGCGACATTAGCGCTAGTGCGACATGTAATGCCATAAAAAACTCACCCATGAGACTACATTGCATTGGTTTGGGTATACAAAGGAGCCCCAGTAGGAATTTTGTCCACCAATGAAAATTTTTGGTGAAAACATCAATGAATTCATCTAATCTAGTCATAGAGGAACAGCATGTAGTGATTTCCTTAAATAAAGGCATCGCCTTTTTCATCAGCTCATACAATCTACCACTTCTTTTACTTGTTAAAAGGTTGAACTGAAATCAACTGTTGCATTTTCGTACATATTTCACTGAAGAAGATCTTGCGATGATTACACTGATGAGGAGGAATGTATAGATTCATTAGTTCGTCAACCCAGTTAGGTCTTCTGTTGTTCTTTATTCTTCTCGAGAATGGAAGAACCAAGTATTTGCTTTTCTCTATACCTGACTGGTCAGTTCTGAAAAGTACGAGGATCTCTTAAGGGAAAGTAATTCGGAAATTCATATATGCCGAAGGAATGTAGGATCTCAACGATGAGTAGTAATGCGGTGAGTCACCTAAATAGAAATGCGATGTTCATGTTTTTTGTTACAGTTCTTCTATCCTGCTTGTGCAAATAAGGTCGTTTCCAAGAACTGCGATAGATGGAAATGCACAGTGACCTGCGTAAGGGTTCTTCTTTCTAGATTTCATGCATTGTTGTTTTTTTCCAGAGAAAGGCAAAAGATAGAAGCGTTGGAATTTTCAGTTTTTTGGCGACGGCGACGCGTGCGGTTAATTTTATGTGACATAATGTTTTCTTTTTATTATAAAACATTCCGGTTCAAGTTTTTTAAAGTGCGATCAATGAAAATGTTAAGAAAAAATTGTTAAAGTGTTTTTGTTTTGTGTTTGTTGCTTTTTAAATCGACATTTAGGTACTCCGCCCAGCTTTATGGAAAAGCAGTCCAGCAAATCCTAAAACTGCACTTCAAGAGAGCTGTTGACAAATGGAAGAACAAGCCATCTGTATTCCTGTCATCATATTTTTAATTTATTTTATTTGTAATAACATACTTATATTTTTCAGTAATAATAAGAAAATTATTATTTATAAGACATATATAACTGTATTTTTATTTTTGTATCTGAAGGTATGATCTGATAAATATTCTTTTCTTTACCTTATCAAATAACTGGTCAATGTTCATGTTCTTTTTCGTGAACGTAAATACATTTATGATTACAAGATTCACATTTAAAATGTGATTTCCTTGGTATACATTCCACACATTTTTCACTTATGCGTAAATGCCTTGTATTTCACAAACTCCACTTAGCAAGTGATATCACTGGTGTGCATTCAGGCAATTTTTCTTTCACTCTAATTCAGTTGGGAATTACCCACATGCAGCTACTCAGTGATTTCCTCTTGAAAAGTCACCCAAAAAATCACTTGGTGAACGCCAATGTCAACCAATGTTAATTTCACCTATTCTTTCACCTCAAATTCCTCGGGTGTAGCTTCCATTCCTCGAGGAAAATGTTGGTGATTACTAGGTGAATTTTTGAAAATTTCCTACTGGGAGTCAATAGCTGTGTTTTATTCACTACTACATAGCAGGAGCAAACCACCAAAAGAATACAAATACGTAACAGCAAAGAGTTCTGAATTGCATTCTTATATTCATAAGCTGTACCCAAATTAATATTATTGTACAATATTTGATACTACACAATAATATTGATCATGCATGGCTCATGTTACGGGGTTGTGCGATATATTGTATAAAATCAAAACCCTTTTCATATTTATTGCGCAATGTAAAATTATTGTATCGGCGCTGTGTACACTTGAACAGTATTATTTCCTTGTTTTTGAACTGTAGATGCGTCAACATCTCCGACAAGCAAAACAGATAAAAAAAAAAAATATTTTGAAGTGTAAGAAAGTTAAAATTTTAATGAGTAAACAATTTTTTTTAGTACATATCTCTCCTTCATCCGTCTGTTATTCTTTTTCACTCATACATATTGCCTTTAAAAATATTAGCGTTCAAATGATTTATTGGCAGCCAATTGCTTACATTAATTTTGATCGCCTAAGGACCGCTAAAGATAAATAGTATGCATAGGATCAAATATATGAACTTATTGACGTTTGAGTCAACAAAGCGTACATTGGATCGGGCGAGATAGTTTTAATTACTGATACCTTCTTAAAGGGGTGGATATAACTCACCATATATCTAGTTTTGAATCCATTATGTCAAATTTAAGCCTTTTAAAGAGTTTAAGTTTATTTTAAGAAATTAACCCGTCAGAAGGCGCGTATGAGCGCGGCGCTCATTCCGTTAATAATTTAGCTACTACTAGTGTCAGTTTAAATTTTTATTGTTTAAAACGGCTTATACCTTATGTTATCCTATGGGACCACTTTTCTAAAAATGAAATAACCCAATCCATAGACTGGTGTTAAAAGGACAACAGATTAAACTTGTCATGTTCCGATAAAGTGAGCGGCGCGCTCATACGCGACTATTGGTGTATGCATTTTTTTCGTGTAGTTTTCTTTGTTATTTCATACATTATTTTTTTTTTTTCATCACCAAGTATTATTATTTACTATAATTAATTAAAATGTATGTATTTTAACTTTTGAATTCAAAGTATGATTTATAATTTTTATAATGTATGTATTTTTTAATTTTTATTTCAGAGAATTCTATCTTAGTTTTTTAATTGTTTAATTATTAAGTTTTGATTAAGTATTGTTGCTACCATTTATTAATAATAAATAAATGAAGTCGTCCTTATTAATTACCCATAATAAAATTCTCATTTGAGTTCGATTTACAACATTTATTCCTCAAAACTGTTAAGTGAGCGCCGCGCTCATACGCGCCTAACCGCGTTACGAATATACACGCGCCTTCTGACGGGTTAAAGTTTCATTATAGTTCCGGCACCAAAACACCTAACACTTGAAAGACAACTGAACAAAAGTGTACTTATTGGATGGTCTCCAGGAGAAGCAACAAAATATATGAATATAGAAAGTTATCATGTCTATGTTGATGGTGTACTTAAAGTAACTGTTAAGGCAACCGACCGCACACGAGCCTTAATTGAAGGAGTCGATTCAACTAGGGTAAGGAAAAAGAAAAAGTAAGTTAAGACTGACTAATTTTTTCTTCCAACAGCCCCACAGAGTGAGTGTCCGCAGTGTTGCACAGAGCCGAAAAACTTCTCGGGATGCTGCTTGCACAATGATAATTGGTCGGGACACCTTACATTTAGGACCTTCAGCAGTAAGAGCTACTAATATAACATGTTCCTCAGCTGTCATATCATGGCTACCAGCTAATTCAAATCACCAACACATAATTTGTGTAAATAATGTAGAAGTACGTGTTGTGAAGCCTGGTATATACCGACACACAATAACTGGGCTATCACCTAGTACACAATACCGAGTGACTGTACGAGCAAAACACTTAAGAGCATCTGGTTGTATTCCTGTTCATGGAGGCCGACTGGAAGAAGCTCCAGGCGCCTACGCAGATTTTCGCACTTTATCTAAGGGGCTACCTGATCCACCACAGGTTCGGATGACATTTCCAAAATGTTCAGTATTAAATATTTTATTTACAGGATATACAATTAGAAGCAGGGCCACAGGACGGTACAATTCTTGTAACATGGCAACCAGTTAACCGACCTTCTTCTTCTGGACCAGTCACCGGGTACGCAGTCTATGCAGATGGTAAAAAAGTTACCGATATCAATTCTCCCACTGGTGACCACGCGCTGATAGACTTTGGAAAAATAACAAGTTTAAATCCCAAATCTGTTACAATACGAACTAAATCCCGTGATTCGCAATCTGCAGATAGTGCTCCAATTCTAATCCCAAGTAAGTTTCTTGTAATAGTTGCCTGTACATTATTATATGTGTGATAGTCAATCTTTAAGCATGTGCGACTGTATTAGTAATTATTGAAATTGCATAAGTATACACACATCAAGCATGAGTCTTCAATCTTATTTTTACATTGTCGATTTGGTAAGAGGACGATCTATAAACTAAATTCTGTTTTTATGAATTTCTTTGATTGTTTTTAAATAGTAAATTGCTTAATTATTATTAATGCTTATAACAAAAAATTTCTTTTCCATTTTTAATTTTTCAAAAATGTTCATTACCACTTTACCAGCATTAACTCTCGCCCTTGTTACCTCTTCAACAAACTCAACGCAAATGAGACAATGAATTATTCTTGAATCTTGATCAATCATCAATATACACCAGATCTATATATTATATTACTTTTTCACTAAGACACTTATACCACAAATAATCATACATATATATGATTATTTGTGTTCTTACTTTGTATGTTGTTGCTCTTTGCGGTTTACCGTTTTTGTTTTCATTCATCAAGTTGCTACTTATCTTTTTGTTAATAAGTGAGACAATTTTAAAAATTCTGTTTAAAATAAAACACGATATATTTACAGATATTGTTCGAGCACCTGCTGCTAGACATGACATGAGCTCAAGAAGAGGAATGGGACAGACGAAAATCGAACAAGATGAACAACAAATTCAAGGACAAGGACAACCACAACAAGTAAGGGCGCCTGTCCTATTAATAACAAACATATATTATAGTATTATAGAATTAATAAAATTAGTTGTATTTTATTCACTGCTGCATAGCTAGTGCAGCATTCAAGTTAAAAAAACGATCACTCAAAAAAATTTCACCAGCATAGCTACAATTTTTTTGATGGCTTCTTTTTAACTAGAAATCACATTGTTGTTTACGAGGAAATTTTGCTGCACCAGCTATGCAGCAGTGAAGATTTTTTAGTATAGTAGGTGGCTGTCTTTCTCCCCCGTTTAGGTGGGAGGGGAATAAAAAAAAATATTTAAAATTGAAAAGAAATTGTTGAACAATAACGGTAAATCCTGCAATTAAGATATCACTTAATTTAAAAACAGGTTGGTAGAGCAGTGTTGGCTTCGAAGAGATGTTCATATAATACTTAATTGTAAGAATTATCGTTATTTTTTAAATACTTCTTTTCCATTTTAAGTATTTTTTAATTAATGAGATACCCCCCTCCCCTTCTACAGCAAAAAAAATTGTTTTTAACCGTTCTTTAAAAAGTCCTTTTTACATATATCTTATCGCCAGAGTTATCGCACTCTTGCCGATTTGTCGAATTGCAAATTTTCAAAAATGTATGCGTTTAGGGTCCTTAGAATCTAAAAAAGATACGTGTGTGCGTGCCTGTGAAAATATGTTAGACTCGAAATAACTTGTTTATCGGTGATAACACAAGAATGAGTAGAGGTATCGATATCGACTCCAAATTTAATTTTACAGATTATAACTTTAAAAGACACAGAAAGAACTTTCATATTTAAAGAGGTTTTTTTCTATACCATATCTACTATCTATAGGTATGCTCAAGAAGAAATAATACAATTAACTTGAATAATTTGATACTACACAATTAAAATTAAAAAAAGAGGCTGGGTGCGACCCACACTGATAACTTCCCATTATGCACAATTTGAAAACTTGGCGTTCCTGATAATAATTGATTCACTTTTGATGTTAGTTGATAACAATTTTATTAACATATAAAATCTCAGATATATTGAAACTGAAAACAATATTTACCAATTTTCTTAGAAATATTTGTAGTTTTGTATTTATTGTGAGAATTTCAATTTGATATTCGTCAATATTTTACCATTTTTTAGGTATTGACAAAAGCATTAAGTAGGTTGAAAATAAAATACATTTGAACTCAATATCATTGTTTGTAGTGATGATATTTAAGCCGAAAAACAATTTATGACATTTTTCGGCAAATTTGTGTTAAAGTTTTTTATTTTTTGTAAAAAAACTGTCACTTCTATATTTGTCAAAATTGTAGCGTATATTGATAATTGTATTTTGTTTAAGCTTAAATAAATTTGAAGTCAATATCGTTGCCCATTCTCGTGATATTCAAGTCAAAAAACAATTTTTACCAACTTTTAGTAGAATTTTTTGCACTTTTTTATTTTTTGTAAAAAAACTGTCAATTCAATTTTTTCAAAAATTTTACCAGATGTCAAATATCACATTTCACATAGTTAAAAATTGTTTTGAAGATGATATAATTTTTAATTCATTGTATATTTTCGCGCCAAAAATTTTTTTTTTAGTTTTTACTTTTTTAAAAAATAACGGTATGTTAAATTATTTTCAAATTTATACCAAACCTGTGTCACATTGCAATCTACACAATAAAATTTATTTGAAGTCAATAGCATTATTCGTTCCTGAGATATTTGCGACAAACTAAAATTTTTACTTTTTTTAAAAACTGCTGTTGTGAAAAAACCGTTAGACATATTTTTGTAAAAGTCCTTTCTGCATTGCATGAAGTTATAACCTACTGAATAAAATTTAATTCGTGTTGATATCTTTATTCATTCTCGAGATACCGTTAACAAAAAAAGGGGTCTCGAACGTACGAACGTACATACGTACATACGTACATACGTACATACGTACATACGTACATACGTACGAACGTACGTACACACACACACACAGACATCTCTCTACAAATGACGGATTTAGATTCTAGGAACCATAAAACGTCCAGATTTGTCAAAAATTTCAATTTGACAAATCGGACCGATTACAATAACTCCCTATGGGAAGTTAAAAAGAGGCTGGGTGCGACCCACACTGATAACTTCCCATTTTGTATTTATTGTCCAAATTGTCAATTTAATATTCGTCAATATTTTACCTTTTTTAAGGTATTAACAAATGCATTATGTTGAAAATAAAATACATTTGAGTCAATTGCTTGTTGCGATGATAGTCGAAAAACAATTTTTGTAACTTTTCTGTAAATTTTGGTTTTAGTTTTTATTTTTCGTAAAAAAACTGTCAATTTGATATTTGTCAAAATTGGTGCATATATTAATAATTGTACTTTGTATAAACACAAATAAGTTTGAAGTCAATATCGGTGCTCATTCTGGAGATATTCAAGTCAAAACACACTTTTTACCAACTTTTGGCACAATTTTTTGTACTTTTTTATTTTTTGTAAAAAAACTGTCAATTCAATTTTTTCAAAAATTTTACCAGATGTCAAAGAGCACATTTCACATAGCATAAATTGTTTTTAAGATGATATCATTTTTCCTTCATTGTATATTTCCGCTCCAAAATTTTTTTTTTTAGTTTTTCCTTTTTTAAAAAATAACGGTATGTTAAATTATTTTCAAATTTATACCACACCTGTGTCACATTGCAATTGACACAATAAAATTTATTTGAAGTCAATAATATTACTCGTTCCTGAGATATTTGCGACAAACTAAAATTTTCACTTTTTTTAAAAACTGCTATTGTGAAAAAACCGTTCGACAAATTTTTTTAAAAGTCCTTTCTGCATTGCATGAAGTTATAACCTAATGAATAAAATTTAATTCGTGTTGATATCTTTATTCATTCTCGAGATACCGTTAACAAAAAAAGGGGTCTCGAACGTACGAACGTACATACGTACATACGTACATACGTACATACGTACGAACGTACGTACACACACACACACAGACATCTCTCTACAAATGACGGATTTAGATTCTAGGAACCATAAAACGTCCAGATTTGTCAAAAATTTCAATTTGACAAATCGGACCAATTACAATAACTCCCTATGGGAAGTTAAAAATGCAAGAAATTTAATTAAAAACAAGCAATAATATTGGCTTCACATCTATTTTATATTATTTACAGGGTTATTTGCATAAGTTGCATCAAGGAAGCTTCAACGACAACGAGTGTAGAAAAGAAAAAAATCATTTGAAGGGGAAGTCTATCTTGTTAAGTTTATAAAAAAATTACTTAAAATAGAAACAAAATTATTTAATAAAAACGTTAAGACCATGTTTTTTTCAGTTTTAAATAATCATTTTTATAAAATTGCTTAAACGGAGGGATATAGACCTCCCTGTAAAACGATTTTTGTCTTGTCTTGTCTTAACCCAACTCTACACGTGGCAGCTTCTTTGGTGCATTTTATGTAAACCACTCTGTATAAGGCAAGTGGTAAATTGGTTAGATTTAAACAAATACTAAATTGACAAAAACTGGTATCTAATTAATTGTTTTTATTTTACTCATAAATCTCAAAAACAATTAATGGTATTGACTTCTTGCCCAAAAATTTCTGAAAAGTGCAAATGAACACAATAAAAATATTGTATGTAGGTATGTACCCTGAATCGAATAAAATACAATCTACTTACCGAGATGACACTTAACCAACTTCAGTGACGTAGGCCAAAACTATGAAGTTTAGAAGAGGAAGTATTAGATGTATCGTACTGTTTCAAGTTTCATTTTTCCGATATATGTATGTATGTATGTTCATATGAAAATGCACAAGGATTCAATATCATGAACAAAATTCAAAATGAGAAATTATTGTTGATAGGAATGATAAGTTATCTTTTGTTTCTTTGTTTCTGAGTTAGGTTTCTACAATGATAGTAGATGTCATCAATAAACTTACCAAAGAGCATTAAAAAACACCAATGCATAAAAGGAAGAGAATTGCTAATTACCTGTTTTTTATTAAAATGAAGTTCATTCTTCCTAATTGATCACCACTTTGTAACGGATGATTGGCAACTGAATTTAAAGTGCATGCAGAGTGTTATTAAGAAATTAAATAAAACACATATTAGTGCGGTATACACAGCGCATGTATCTAATGTGCACTTATTAGGTACACGAAGACTTCAGATTTTTCAGCTTTGCTCATTTTTTGACAGATATATTTCAACTTCCGTTGTTTCTGTGATTGGTTTAGTAATTAAAAAAAAAAAAATAATAATAAAAATACAAAAATGAAACAAGGAACAAGGAAGATTTGAACAATTTAGATTAACTTAAATTAATCAAGTTATAAACGAAATAAAGCCAATTCGAAAAACAACTGAGAAGGAGAAAGAGAATAGTCAAAAACATGCAAGGAATATCCTGCCCGTACATGTCGAGAAAGATCTATTTCTGTTTCATTGTTGCTTTCTTTCTTTCTTTCTTTCTTTCTTTCTTTCTTTCTTTCTTTCTTTCTTTCCCTTTCGCACTTCATTAATGCAAGACTCAATAATATGCGCTTTGTATTACCGGACTTGTCATTGCCAGCTATAATACAAAGAATTGGAAAGTAGTGGGTACGTTTTGTTCAAATTTTGAGTTCTATTTCGAAGCACTTCTGAATATAAAGACATCAGCGTTACCTTTCCATTACTGAACTATATAAAAGTTCAACATATGAACAAACGGTTCACGTCTACGGAACTGAAACTAAAAGATATGATCGATGTAAATGACCCAAAGAAGATGTTATATGACGACGACATCATGAACTCAATAAGTATTCTTCGACATTATTATATTTTTTTTTACATCAGTGCTTGGTCGTTGCACATTCAATGTGCTTATGTCTTTGGCTCCAGAAATTTCTGATTGATGAATTCAATGTCATCAGAGTTAGCTATGAATAAAATAAACATCTCAGCAAAAATCGAGTTCTTGTTCTACTCAGAACATTTATCACAGTAGAATATATTTTTTTTTATTTTTTCAGGTAAATTTTTCATTAACTTAAATACGCATGATGATATTTCGTTTTTGCCACAACGCACTAAGCACGACCAACGAGTTATAGCTTCATATAACATGAAAATTTTTCCATATAAATGAGTTTAAATCGTGTGCCATTAAGTTAAAGATCCAGGGTTGTCTCTTAAAGAAAAAGGTAATGGCAAGCATTATTGAAGGTCAAATGAAAAAGCTTTCATATATGTATTTAGATTTTGTTGTCTCCATTTTGTAGTTGCGCTTTGATTTATATGACATTTCAACCTTGTTAATATTATTTGCTTTTTATTAAATTAGTGATAGTTTTCCTTCTTCAGATTCGGCAAGTTTGATCTTCAAAATAAAGGTATCATAAGTAGATTATGTGCCTATGCTTTAGAAGCTTTAAATTAAAGGCCCATAGTTTCTGAAAATTAATGAATATTAATAAGTTAATATTGAAACGCAAATGTAAGATTTTTGATATTTATTTATTTATTATTTATTTCATCAATGGATATTTATCTTTGATTACATTTAACAATTAATTCATTTATTGATTATTATTAAAAATTCTAGAAACAATAGTCTTAAAAATACTTCTATCCATTAGAAGGTCGACTTCAAGATTAATTGAATTAAAAAGAGATAAAGAACGTGATATAGGTTTATTTAAACCATAGTTTGTCCTGTGACTGGGAACAAGAAAAAGAGCGTCTCTGTTTCTAAGGTTTCTCTCTGGAAAATAAAAAGGCATAAGATTTAGTAACTCAAATGAGTTAATTCTTCCAACAACTATATCCTTTATAAAAAGTGTACCTACATAAAGTTTCTCGGCGGCTTTTAAAAGATTTTAAATCTATCAATGCGCACCTAGATTCATATGATGGAAAACCTTCGGAACAAAACAAATTTAAATCTTTTTTGAATATTCTCAATCCTATCGGAAGAGTTTTGATAATAGGGAGACCATATTACACAGCAGTACTCTAAAGAAGGTAAAACTAATGAAATATATGTAAAGGGCTTTTAAAGTATAACTATCCTTAAAAACTACAGAATTACGCTTCAAAAATCCAAGAAGCGAATTTGATTTCGATATGATGATATCAATATGTGATGAAAAAAATAACTTCGTATCAAAAATAACGCCAAGATCCTTTATTTCACTAACAGTCCATAAATTTCATTGCCAAGACTGTACTCGTAACTATATAGATTACTAGGTGTTGAACGAATAGCTCTAAAAATTTTACTGTTCCGTTAGCATGATATCTGGACATCATATTTTTCTTTGCGCCACAATAAAAAATTGAAAACTCTTAATTTAACTAATTTTCATAAATTTAAAGTGATTTAAAATGTCTTTTCTAAATAAAAATTTAAATCAAATTAAAGATACCAATTTCAAAACGAAATTCTAAGTTGATTTATAATTTCACGTATTTTTTTTTATATTTTCTTATTTACAAATAAATTAAACAATTACTATTTCTTATCTTCCAAAATTGTAAGAAAAACATGACAGCAATAGTTAGTATTAAATTTTTTGTGTGAACATTATTTGTTTTACTTTGAATTTGAGATACACAATGGCTGACAATCAAGAACAAGAGCTTAAGGTGCAGAATATAATGAAGAGACAGATGTTACACCCGCCACTGTAACCACTCCTCTGGCAGCAATTATTCATGAACAACTTCCTTCAAATTCCTTTTAAGTTGTATCAATTAAGCTATCCACGTTTAAGGAAAAGGCTTATATGGCATGATGTTAGGTTAGGTTAAGGTAGCTGCTGGTCAAAAGAAAGAAGGCCAGCACACTTAACCAATAAATGGTCCATTGTGATACCACATAGAGAACTGTATTGAGATCGCTGGGATCATTGTAGTAAAAGTCTCCGAGATGTAGATAGTCTAAGTTTTTGTGAAAGTGCAGGAAAATAACAAAGGAGATGAGAAACTGACTCTTCTTCTTCCTCATTCATACAGCTTCTACAGAAATCGTTTACCGGAGCTCCACACCGTAAAGCATGTCTGCCTATTAAGCAGTGACAAGTAATGACACCTATGACAGAGCTAACGTGCAATCTACCAATCAAGGTGAGTTGCTTTAAGCGTTTAGCATCAAGCTTTGGCCAAATTAATTTTGTTGCCAGACAAGTGGATGTGTTAAACCACCTGTGATTAACCTTCTTTAGGATAACTTGTTTTAGCATATGTCTCAATGTAGCTAGGGTTATACCGATATAGGATTTGTTACCTAATAAAAATTATGTTCCGTTTTTTGCAAGTTCGTCCGCTTTGCAATTACCTGGAATGTCTCTATGGCCCGGCATTCAGATCAGGTGAATGTTGAATTGATCGGCCATCTCCACTAGAGATGGTCTACAATTTTGCGCTATGATTGAATTTTTGGAAATAGATTCTAAGGATTTTATATAGCAGCTTGACTATATCAGTAGAATTTTATTATTTCTTTGTGAAGAGAACAAGCTCTGTTTTCTGGCTGTTAACACTATGTCCACATCGATTTGTGGTTGTTCGATAGTCAGGTTGTTCAAAGCATTTTGTAGTTCCTTTAGTGTGTTGAGATGTTTATCTGATACCACTATAGCATCATCGTCTGCATAAGCATTAACTATCCCTCTCGTTCTAAAATAGTTAATTTTCTACTAAATTCCAGAGGAGAGGAGAAAAGCCTCCGACTTACGGTGTAAATAAACTGACAGTTTGTCGGGTATTAAATACGCCCAGTTTAGAGTTGATTATCCTACTTATCAGAATATTATTATTTATCAACTCTATGATCGATTTATTTGCCTTAATTGAAACAGTGCAGATGTGATTGCAGATGCGAATATATTGTTGAACGCATGTTTCCTTTGTAATCAGGCCTTGAGGAGGAGTGATTTTATTGACGTCTAATCTAGTGTCAATATTATCTATCAACAAAAGAAACGCTACCTGGAAAATGTACATCCAGGAGTAGATTGAATGATTCTTCACTTGAGTTTGTCCAGGAGCTTGTTCAGAGCACGCTCGATGAGCTCAAAATAAAATAACTGAACATTTGACAAGTAAAATTGAAAAAATAAATCTCAAATATAAGTAAAATTGAATGTGTGTTTGATTGCAATTAGTTTTTCCATTTTAATTTTGAATCTTTTTTCTTATTTTTGTAAAAGAAAATAAAAGGAAATGAAAAAATTGCAAATAGTGAAAACTTAGTGTTTTTAAAAGAATTCTGAGCGCCCAGAACATGTTTTGTTCAGAGGATGTTCAGAGCATGCTCGATACGCTCGGACTCTGTTAAGAACTATTTTCTGAATAAAAAAAAAACGCCTGATGTGATATTTTTTCGTGCTTTATTTTTGGCCATCATTGTATATATTTATTAATTTAGCTTTACAAAGAAAATTTACATTATTGAGATTGCTCAATCTACATACAGAGATGATGTTTCAATATCTTGTTTCTGAAAAATTATATGACAATAGTTTTTAAAGAATATAAGAAACTAAATAATAATTCGAAAGGTAAAACGCTTCAATTGAAAAAACCTTTCATATAAAAATAAATAAATAAATAATAATTATAATGTTGACTTCTATTAGAAAAAAGAAATTTAAATGCTCTAAATACTTAAAACTAGTATCTAGTATCACAGCCAAGAACGATTTGATATCATATACACATAGATACATATATCAAAAAGTAGCGATAGAAAATTAATAATAAATAATTAAATAAATATCTATGTTGGTCAATACTTTTATGGACAACATCATTGATAATTACAAAGTTTATTTATCCTTATTATAACAGTATTGATGTTTGCCCTGTTATGTAACCCAATTGTTGAGAAATGGGAAGGAAGCTTCGCCATGAATTTAAGAAGTTCAAGTTTATTTTGAGCAACTTGTTATCGCTTTTTATGAGAAATTGCATATTTCCCAAAAACAGAGCAACCATAATAGATTGAAAAATTGATTTTAAATTTCGAATATAATTAATTTGTATTGGTCACTAAGCAAAGACTTTCTATTTATAACTGGATACATAATCTTAATTGCTTTAATAATTTTATCTAAAGAACTGGTAATATGTTTGTTATAAGTTAATTTTTTATCTAATGTGAAACTCTCACATTTCCCTCGCCTATAGGCAAATTATTCTTATCTCAAAATGGATGGAATTGAAACCGTTACACCAATGACCTCCCATATTCTCACATAATAATAATTATACTTTGGTACATGCAAAATTCCAATCTCAATTATATTCATATTTCACAGAATGAGATATGATTATTTTTAAAAACAACTTTTTGCTTACGTGTTACATGTTATCACTTTCAGTTATTAAACCTAAAGCATAATTAGATAAAATAACAGATGGTATATATGTATACCTAACTTACCTACCAAGTTTCTTTTTGAAATATCGATGTCGATATGTGAGGTTCAAAAGAATTAAAAAAAATGCAAAATAAGAAAGATAAGTAAGAAAAACTAGTCTAAAAAGGAACTTTTAAAGTTCTTATTTTAATAAGAAAAAAATATACCTACCAACCTATGCAGATACGTTTCAAAAAAAAAAAATTTCATGGCAAGTATTATTTTAAAAATTGAACGGGAACACATAATATTTAAATAATTTCTGTTTCTAGATATGAACATAATTTCCTTATACCTACTAGTAGAACTCGAGGGGAGAGTACTATAACTAGGGCGCCAAGATTTGATAACGGCATTTTGTAGGGGGGCTCAACACAAGCATTTTTTACTATGAGAGGGGGGTCTATCTCACCAAGTTTAGGTGGTAGGGGCAATTTAATATAAAAATGCTTTGATCGGAAAACGAATTTTTAAAAAATAACGGTAATACTTAAAATTAAATGTGATACATTTTTTTAAAGCTAGCAGTCTATTCTATCAGTTTGTTTTTAAATCACGTGAAAAAAATAATAGTTTTCAAAAGAACTAATTTTAAAACCAAAATTTGTCCAAAAAAAAGCTAAATAGTCTTAAAGTGTCTGGAAAATAGAAGAAGCAACAACATATTTTTCCATACATTGAATTTGTGCCATAAATCGTGGCGAGACGAAGTTCGCCGCGCCCGATAGTTTTTAATAAAATTCTGAGCGCTCAGAACACGTCTTGTTCAGAGGATCTTCAGAGCATGCTCGATATTCTCTAATATCTTTGTACATTGTAAATTTTGGTTCATAGATCAAGTTCTTTTCGCAAACTGTCTAAAAAACCATTTTTCTGTGCATTCTCTTCTCGTTGCGTTCGAACCTGATAGTTTTTGTGAACCTTTCGAGTTATTTTTGATTTTTACGATTTTTTTTCAAATTTCAATTCGATAAATGTCAAAATTATAACTATTACATTGTATTGTGTAAATATTAAAATAAAGTATTTGTCAATTTCAGTGCTCATTCACTAGACAATACATTAAAAAAATACAGTTTAAAGATACTCAACCAGAAATATTTTTTTTGGAAAATTTTAACAATTAGAGAAAAACTTAATTTTATAAAATGACAGTTAATGTATATGCATGTACATAAAAGTAGTTCTGAAGTTAATTTCCCTTATTGAGCAGTTCAACTACCAATTAATAATTGAAATGTATCAATATTTTCTTTTAGCTATCAATTTTTACTTTCAATCGTAAATTAGAAATATGTAGTTATGCAGATTGGTCCAGTTAATGAAAAAGATCAAAAAATGAATCCTTCGATAGCCGAAAGTTTTTTAATAAACTAAAAAAGGAGTAGAGCTTCCTTCAAAGAAAAACATCTGTCAAAAGGCACATTTCTATTTAAAAAAAAGAAATATGTATGTATTTTGAAGAAATTCAGAATAGCACAATAGAAATTCATTTTCATAATATCGATTTTTATTTGAATTGATAAATTCTATCAATTGTCTATTAGTTCATAGTTGATCTTCGCAATAAGGGTGAATATCAAATTTTGTTCTTTAGATATACATATGTATGTGCGAGCCATAAAATGTTTTCTACAGGTTTTCTAATTTAAGAAAATAACGGTATGTTGATTCTTCTTAATATCAAATATTAATAACACCATATTGTATAAGACTAAAATTAAGTTGTAGTCAATACCATTCTATGTATGTGCTTCCGTCCTGAATTATTCAATTGAAATTATTGAGAAATGATACGTTTTAAGAATAAAGATATGATTGAACCGGTTATAACTTTAATAGTTTCAAAAAGGACTTTTATACAAATTTTTGTGAGCTGTATACCAATTTAAAAAAGTGAGCATTTTATTTGCTTGCAAACATTTCAGATTTCTTAAAAATTCGGAAAAAATCAACTAACAAACTACAAAAATGTAACCAAGTTTAATTAACTTCGGAAAGGGAGTTATTGTAATCGTACGTTCGTATGTGCGTACGTTCGAGATACAATTTTTAATCCACGGTATCTCAAGAACGAGAAGAGATATCGACTCCAACTAAATTTTGTCCGACAAAAAAATAGTGAAAATTTTGGTTTGTCGCAAATACCTCAGAAAGGGATGATGCTATTGACTTCAAACAAATTTGATTGTATGCAATGTAATGTGATACACATTAAGTTCAACATACCTACCTTCAATTTTTCTGAAATTTAAAAACTAAAAAAAATTTAAAAAAAGTTAAAATTATATAACCTTCAAAATAATTTTTTTAATGTGAAATTACGTTTTTGACATGTGATACAATTTTGAAAAAAAATCTCAATTGATAATTTTTTTTGCAAAAAATAAAAAAGTGAAAAAAATTGGTAAAAAGTGTTTTTTGATTGAATATCTCCAGAATGGGCAACTATATTGACTTCAAATTTATTTATGTTTATACAAAATACAGTTATCAATATATGCTACAAATTTGACAATTATCGAATTGACAGTTTTTTTAGGAAAAATAAATACTTACACTGAAAAGTGTCAAAAATAGTTTTTCGGCTTAAATATCTTCACAAAAAGCAATGATGTTGACTTCAAATGTGTTTTATTTTTATTATAATGCATTTGTCAACAATACCTAAATGATAAAATATTGACGAATTTGATATTCGTTGACATTTTTTTTTACAAAAAATTAAAGAACTACAAAAAGTTCTATCCAAGCCTGATAATTTTTTTTTAGTAAAACTTCTATGAATTAATATCAATATCACGAATAAATCGACTTCACAGTTTAAACAAAAATCTACAAGTTCACAAGAATTGACAAAATTATGTTATGCTTGAAGACAGCATGGGGACACTTGATGGTTTTTTATTGTGACACATAAACTTCAATGAAAGTCAATTTTTTAAAGAAAAATGGGAAGTTATCAGTGTGGGTCGCACCCAGCCTCTTTTTTTGTTTAGGATTGAAAGTAAACACATATGTAATTTCCTGATACTTTTTTTTTAAATCGTGAGTATATTAATATACAAAACCTTCAATAAATGAACAGTTTTCAAAGTTAGATAGAAAGTCCAGCCTCATTTTTTTGTATTTGAAAATCCTTTATGAAGTTATAATCTAGTAAAGAAAATATTCGAAAATCTTAATTTTTTATTGGAATATTAACGTACGAACACACACGAACACACAAACATTTCCCTGAAATAACACTAGGGACCTTGAAAGGTACCTATGTACATATTTTTCAGAATTTTTAATTAAACAACTTGACAACCGGACTTGCTATGAAAAGTTAATTATATCATGCTTATCAATACTTACATCTCAAAAATTAGGAACGGAAATAAAGACTAATTAAAAATATTGGGAACCTCAGTCATTGTATATAAAATGGAATAGTACAATCATGGAAAGGAAAGCACTTAGCGACCTCTGCAGCTGCGGTTCCCAAAGAATATATAAGCATATTATATATGTAGGTATATTTAAGAGATGTGACGAGAAGAAAATAAGAGAAAACTAAAAAGACAAAAAATTAATTTTTGAGAAATGTCAACACGAAACATTCGAAACGAATATTACACGAAACGAATGAAAAGAAGGTTCTAGTGAAAAAACAAAAGGCACTTTTGAGAACATTTACATAATGTAGGTATTTTCTATTAATATAAAGAGTTGGAAGGAAAGAATTTTTTTTTAAATTACGAAGAAGGAAATAAAAGTAAAACAGGGGTAAGAATGTAGGAGTTATGTAGGTAGTTGCCAATTCGAAAAATCATTGCCCAATGAGAAAAAAATAATAAAGTAAATTCAATAATAAATGTATTTCAACTTGTTTTAATGAAAAATATTTTTGATACCTACATGAAATAATTTTGAGACCATCATCAGAAATTCAAAATACATACATAGGTATTTGCTTTTGAAGACGTAATACATACAAAATCAAGTTGAAGTCAAATTTGCAGTGCATTTGAATGTTATTTATTGAAGTTTTAGTGTTGTAATACATAATTGGCAATCAAACCAAAGGTATTAGATGTTCATTTTTAATGTTCAAACAAAATTCAATTCAAATTTAAACGTTTAAACAATTTTTGAAAACAAAAAAAATTATTTGATATGAAAGTAGGTTGTTGCAATTTTTTCCACCGTCAATATAGAAACGATATATTTTGATATTTTATCAATTACGAAGTCGAAATAGAGAATTTTTCACGACGACACGACCACGAGTGAGATGAGAATTGACAACAAGAACGATCAATTGATTGGAACAATCGGTTTGACGTTTGGAAAGAATGGAACAAGCAGCAATAAAAGTGCTGCCACCACGACAAGCTCAGTGAGGGGTGAGTTCAGACGAACTATTAATCGAAGAAATATAATTTTGATATCAACCTGATATTAGAATTATATTCTGCCCTATCGGCAATTCCATGTGAAAAACTTCCCTGGGAGTAGATTCTCTTTCCCGGAAATCTTTCTCCTTATCGTTAATCTCCATCGGAATCTCGTTTTCGGGAAAGAAATACAACCAACTTTACAAAAAAAAAAAACTTCGAATATATTTCTTCGAAAATTTTGACAACTTCAATTTTGATTTTATATCAAAGTAAAACAATAACTAAAATCTTTAATGTCAATAATGTAACTGATGAGGAAAATCTTGTCAAAAGGCAAAATAATTCTTTAAGGACTAAGCGAAGACTCTTAATTGGCGGATGCACTCAATTTGATTTACCCAAAGCAATGTAAGTTTGGAGTTTATATTGTTAACGTTAACTTCAATTATGGTCGCTTTTTAAGGATTCAAAAAATACAATCGTACAAATAAGTCGACGTTTGTTTTTCAAAAAGTAGTTGGAAACGACCATGACGTCGGAATTGCTCAGCCTTCGTTTTCAGAAGTTGGATTCGTGATTCTTGATGTGATTTGTATATGAAAAAGTGAAACTTAAAAATTAATTGAATATAGTAATAAATAATATATTCTCACTCATAAGATGGCAAAAAAATTGCGTTTTTTAGTGTTTAGTATCTATTGAATAAAAAATTCGGTGGGTGAAAATCCCTGCAGTCGATTTGGAGAGTTGAGCCAAACTTAGCTTTCCTACTGCAAGAATTTAAGTTTAAAATTTAATTTCGCTTCAATTTTACATCACCCATTTCAAAAAAGTAACGCTTTTGGTCTTCAAAGAGTAAGTTTTTAAGGTCAAAATGTTCTGTTCCCTATGTAAGCAAAGACAGAAATACTTCGGGGGAGAAACTTCATTGCCAATAGGGATTTTAATAGGAGAAATTTTTCCTTGGAAATTTTTCCATTAAAAAAGTATTGCCGATACAAATTATTCGAACTGGAGAAATTTTTCGATGGAAACTGTATTGCCGATAGGGCAGATTATATGAAAGTTGCCACAGGGTCGATCTTACATAAAGTAAGAAAAGGGCGCCAGCAATTTTTTTTTTTTGTAAAATTAGAAAAAGGAAATTGCAAATTGCAAACCTTCGATGCTGAAAATAAAGAGAAATCCAATTCGACTCCAGTTGGAGTAATTTCGTGTATAAACACATAGTGTGGAATCGAGTTTACCAGACCGTCCGTCTGGTTTGGTCCCACTTCTACTCCAAAGCCAAGGGTCGACTTGTTTCTTCACTACAATGAAAGAGAAAGAGAGAGAACCATTGTCTGAAGGACCATGGCCGTCCCACTCTCTCTCTCTCACTCTCGCATTGGAAGAATGTGACATTTGTCAAATAGGAATATTGATTTTGTTTAGTTTGTCGTGTTTTTTTGTTTAAACTTGTTGCGTTTATTATTAACAAGCAACAAGGTATTAAAACATTATTGCAATTCACATACATAATCGTCAAAATGCCATTAAACTACTTTTCAACACACAAATTTTAACTTTTTCTTAGTTCACTTGAAATTCACAACTTTACACGTCAAAAACATACGTACGTGAAAAAAAATAATATCGGTTATGATTTTGCTGTTTTTTCATTAAATTAAGTAAAAATCTATTTATAAAGATTATTGCTTCAACAAAATCACTACGTAGTGTAAAACAAAGTCGTTTTCTCTGTCCCTATATCCCTATGTATGCTTTAATCTTTAAAACTATGCAACGGATTTTGATGCGGTTTTTTTTTTAATAGATAGGTAGAGTGATTGACGAGGAAAGTTTATATGCATAGCTAGAAATTGATTTTCAATTACTCCTAAAAGCTACAATACAGTTGAGGTTTGCAATATCTATGTACATATATAGTATACTTTAAGGTGGTGCAATTATAGTCTGTTATATCATTGAGTATTTATACATAGAGAAATCAAGAACGTTTCAATATTGCCTCACAAGATGTCGCCTGCATGCCCGTTTGCCAAAAAACAAACAGAAAAAAACTCTCAAGAAAAAAGAAATATGGGAAAGTATAGATACACTTTATTTGTAAGTTCTGAGAAAAATGAAAATTTTGATCGGTTGGTGAAATATCGCCCAATTTAACAGCCAGGCGAGACAAAGTTCGCCGGGTCCTCTAGTACATATAATATAAATAAATATTCCTTCGATTTATCATAACTTAAATATCAAGTAGCAACACCTATCTACAAAGCTACTATTCACTTACCTTTCGAACAATTTCAAAATGATTAAAAACAACAAATACATCAATGCAACAGATTACAAATTTGGCAACAACGAATCAGTTTTAGCAAAAATTTTAAAATCAATCCAAAACGTATTTAGAAAAGCAAAATACCTACAACATTAAAGCATAAATAGCTACAGCACAAACAAAATCTGAAAGCAATAGATGTACCTATACAAGTATGAATACATGTATGTATGTATATTCAATTCTATGCAAAGAATGCTCAGACAAGAAGAAACATCAATTTTATTTTATGTTTACGTTTTTTTCCTTTCTTATTATGGTGGGAAGCAACGAACCCTTCAACACAGCCTATTTCTTATGACTGAAAATAAAATAATCCTTTCATTCACACACTAGTTTTTTTTATATTAAGTTTGGCTCTTCTCGTTCTCTTAAAGTGATAAATTTCACTACACTAGTGGCTTCCTTTCCCTAACAAAATTTTCTGTTCCATGAGATTACTATTTAGTTTTATATACAAAGCCCTCACCCTGAAAAATAATATATTTAACGTTTGTGTTGTTTCACATTCCCCGGCTAAGGGGTCCGTTATAGCTATCATTGGTTTTCATCATTGAAACCAATCATTGGAATTTTCTTGACAAGTTGGTTATAGCTATTATTGAAAAATATGTCATTCAAAATATCTATCATTGAAATAAAAAAAAAACTCTGTTTGGAAAAAAGAACAAATTAAAATTCTAACAACCGTGTAAATGATAGATTTATTTAAATATCTTTTAAACACTACGTACATAGGTACAACTGCACAATTTAAAAGAAACAAAAAATAAACAAACATTTTCCAAGCATTTGAGGTTAGAGTTGATCATTGAAAGAAAAAATGGTCATTGAAAGAAAAACTGACAGGTGGAATACAACGGGAATAGAATGCTTTCATTGGAACGATTTTGTTAAAACAGCTGTTCATTGAAAACGATTTCATCATTGAAAAATTAGAAGTTAACTTACAGAAAAATTATGGGTTAAAATAAATGTTTTTTTTTTCACTAAAAAAATTCTCCAAGTCATTAGCTTCATTTTGATGCCTCCAATGACAAATTTGACTTTCTCTATCGCTTTTAATAACTAAATAAAATGTTCAATGATGAAAACCAATGATAGCTATAACTGGCCCCTAACACATGAGTATATTGCACATGCATTAGTTCGCAAGCTAACAATTTAAATGCATTTGAGGGTTACCACTCTTACGATATCCTGAAAAGTCCCCATGATCTACATATTTAAAGTCAGAGATCAAAAAATTGTTTTTCTTTTTCTATTCGGTGGTCAAACAGTTAGTTTAACATTAAAAATACCCTAGATTAAAATTTTAGTTTACGAAATTACCAAAAAAACATATCGTTATATTTTTTATTCTAAGACTTCCCATTTTTAGAAAAAGCCATTCGAAAGTTAACTGAAGATGTATTCTCCATAATACTAGTATGCATGACTACGCTCTCTCTTACGTTATTGGACGCGTAATAAATATAATAAGTAAAATTTTAAGTTTGAGTGTCTAATACATTTAAAATGAGTAATTCTGAGAATTGGAGTTGAAAAGAATTTGTTCTTTATTTAATGTAACCCTAACCACGTAGCCTTGAGCTACATCTGTATGCTGTTTAATTGTCTACTCGGGTAAACTCATCTATGTACCTGCTCTCTATTAAAAGGGCCTAACGAAATATAGTCCATAATGTTCCATAGAAGTGAAAGACGTGGTTATTGCGAATACAAATTTTTTGAAGTCGGCATTTTGCTTCATTTGCAAAGATCTTTTACATGCAAGTAAAATTGTTACTATTTATGGTGGCTTAAAAGCATTGAATGTAAATATGTACGTCTTCCATGGCCAAATAAAAGGCTTCATCTCGGAGACGACAAGTTTTACCCCCCGCGGGCGTTTTAAAAAAAAAAGACAAACATGATGATAACTAACACAACAGCAACTAAATCATGTTCACTAAAAATTAAAGTACCTATAGAAAACTTAAACATTTTAAGTCAGCATTTCTGAGCTCTGCCCGACATTTTCTAAAAACTAAATACATCGGAAACTTTAAAAAATAGTATCACGGTACCGGGTCATAGATAAATTCCAGACAAATGCAAAACTGACGAACTTACAAAAAAATGTTAAAAAATTACCTTTGCTTCATTGTGTGGTATCACAATGCACCAACTTTTGGTCTAAGTGTGCTGACTTTTTTCTCAAGGCCACGTGGTCACATAAAATTAATTCTTAAATACTAAGAATAACTTATTTAAATTTATTCGTCAAGCTAACTTTAAAATTTACTCATATTACGCCTCCAATAACTTATGAGACAGCGTAGCATGAGTATTATGGAGAATACAGTGTCTGCTAACTTTCCAATGGCTCTTTTTAAGAAATGGTAAATCTTAAAGACAAAAGTATTGAGACAAATTATGAAGATAATTCCATGATGTGCAATTTTGATCTTATTTTAGCGATCTCTGAACTTGAAAAGAATTTTTTGCACACACGGGATCAATTGGGACTTTTCAAGATTTTATTATGGTGGTATCCTTCACGTGCTATAATGTTCAGATTATTGTGAATTAATTCAAGGGTATCTCTGTTTTTGGACTAATTTTACCAGCAATATTATGATACAACATTTCACACTAATAAAACAAAATCTTAATAATAAAGCTTTAAAAGATTGATAAATTAAATTTTAACAATATAAAGTAGAAGTGAAGTAAATTTTAACTTATATTTATTCAATTATTCATACTCATATTTATACATTCAATGCAAACGATTTTATGTAACACATTTTATAAATATTATACATTATTATTAAATTGAAAACTTACTACACTTTAAAGCAGACTGAAGGAGGCTCTGGCATTTTGGGTGGGTTGCTTGGTGGTTTTTTCTCAAAGAATCCGACAGCACCCCTTAACGAAAATGTAAGTTTACTTTATGCAAAAGAAACAATTTTAATAAATTAGTTTTAGAAGAATTTCTGCTTGCTTTGTAATATAAGGCCTTTATAATCAAAAAACACAAGTCCAACAATAACAATTCATGTTTTGTATTTTATATCAAGATTTTATATATAATATTAGATTATTAAGTTTTAAGTTTTTAGTGTTTGAACTATAACCTGATTTCCTTGAGGTTAGTTTATTTTTAAACATGTCCCAAATAATAATAATCCTAATTAAGTTTTGCTAGATTTGGTCACAGTGAGCTCTCCATTTTAACACTGTATGTAATAATAATTCCCCAAATCATTTTATATTTAGTTTTTTTGTTTCCTACTTCCTTAAAGTAGTTTTGGATTGATAATAATTTCTTGTAAATAGTAGAAAGGGTTCTTTGTTTCTATATACTTAAAATGTAATACTTTAAAATATTGTAGCCTGATTTTTTATTATCATACTATCATAAAAATTAAATATTTAACATGTTCTTATACTCACTTCATTTGCTTGTAGATGTTGTTTTTAATTTGGTGACGATGGGTTGTCTCTTGGATAAGTTGATGTTAAGGATACCTATGATAGTTTTGTTTTATTATCTTCGTTTTGCAAAATTAAGGAAAATTGTCATGGAATAGCTAGTACAACGTAAAACTGGAGTTCAATATTGATTTTCTATAAATGCAGTTTGAAAGATAATGAATAAACTGCCACTGTTAAATTGGTAGTAAGGTTAGGGTTGTTTTTATTGCTTTCTCTAATTATGTATTTTCGAAAGAAAAGAAGAAAAGTAATATTTTGTATGTACTTTTTTCTTTGTCTTACTGTAGGAAGTGATCTTTTCTCGTATTCGAAATAAGTTTCATCAACATGTTTCTAAATTTTCTGTACCGATTTTCTAAATAAAACAAAATAGATTTCAAATATAGTCCACCTCACGCCAGAATCATGAATGCCCAAAAATAAAAAATGTTGGGAAATCGTGTTATAAGGTTTGTCGGAGTCGTAAGATAGAGGGAATGTTTTCTGAAAGAAATTGCATGTTTGTATTTCCTTGTTATCAATTCATATACATTTTGGTAAATTATAGATCATCTAAATTGTAACCCAACAAACCAATAAACTCGAAATTAGAAAATTTGCCAATTCATGTCTGTCTTGAGAGGGACGATATGTATGTACATTGTACATGTACAGAACATACCTACATTATATGTATTGTAGTCTTAACATAAAAAGAAAACTTATCTCTTCGAAAACTCAACATAAAATAAGTCTTTATTGTTTTACATTTTGGAGCTTAAGCTAAAATTGATATATAAAATAGTCTCTCAAAATTAATTTACACTGCAGTGACATTGATTAGAGGTTATCTTATATGAAAGCCTACATTTCGGCCATTCCTGTCTTAAAATTGACTCGATTTTTTTTTTAACGATTGGACTTAATAAGAATGTATTTGAAAGAAACAAAACGACTTATTTATTTTCTTGTTTTTTTTTTTGTGCATAATACACAATTCCGATCATTTGGCAAGGAGTTTTTTTGTTTATACCAGCAGTAGTGACGATACTTTTAGTAACAACATTGTCACCGACATCATACCGATGAAGCTTTTCATGATTCTTATCGTATTGAATTTTGTTTGACTGCGAATCATTTTCCAACTCGGAGTATCCTTTGTTTCAGACAAGCTTATTGGGTCTCTCTGAAAAACTTGAGTTTCGAGGTAGTCGCGGACCTTGTCGTACATTTCATCTCTTTGTTCTACCCCGAACAGTAGTATACTGTGACTGGTTCCTATACTCCTATTAATGGTGTTATTTATTGAGAATTCGATTTTGGTTAGATGTTTTGACCACTCACCAGGGTCGGGGTCGGTTTCTTTTGAAAGCTAGCAGTCAATAGGCTATATTAACTCCCTCCACCTGTCCATTTGATTGTGGAGAATGAGTGACGAATTTAATATGAGTTACATCAAAGGTGGCACAGATTTGGAAATCATTGAAAAATGTTGAATAACATTCCTAAAGTAGGAACACATTCCTAAGAATGAATGAAGTTCCTTTATATTTTTGGGTGTGGGAAAATTTTGCACAGCTGAAAGACCGTTCAGGCTAGGTTTAATACCATTTTTGTCAACGTGATAACCGAGATAAGTAATTTCTTCCACCATGAAAAGGCATTTATCATACCGCAATTGGAGCTTACATTCAGAAACAAGCTCAACAACTTCTTCCAGAATAGCGAAATGTTCTTCTTTGGTCTCTGTGGCCACAAGCAGATCATCAATGTAAATTAATAACTTTCCATCAGAAATAAGGTTCTTAAAAATTGAGTTGATATAATGCTTAATGGCAGCGGGGGTGTTCTTAGGCCCAGATGGCATAAACAAGTATTCTAATTGCCCTAAAGTCGTAACAAATGTAAGCTTGACAGATTCATCCACCATTTTGACGTGATGAAATTTTTTTTTTTGAGATGGAGTAAAGTAAAGAATTTCTTGTTTCTTAGCCTATCCAAATGATCTTCTATGAGCGGGAGGGGGTAGTTATCCTTTTGCGTCACACGATTCAACTGTCTATAGTCGATGCACAATATAAAGGTGCTTTTTTCTTCGTTTACGCTATAGGTGACGCGAAAGATCTTACGTTCTAAAATAATTTAAATAAAAACTTGAATAGTTTTTATTTAAATCGATTTTTTTCATAATATGATAAAGTCGTTGTGTTTCTTCGTAAGATAGGTTACTATTACAATATATGTATTAGATTAAATTCATTTTTGTCATAGCAGGTGTCTATGTTCAAAATATCTTGTAAAAAATTATCGTTACTAGGGCCAATTAAATTTTGTTTCAATAAAATTTTGTATCTCTTTTTAATTATTTTTTTTTAAACATTTTTTGTAATAACATTGTGTTTAATTTCATGTTTTTGTTTTGTTTCGGAATTGTTACGACATAACTAAATTTGACTATTTAAAAAAAAAACTCTACCGAGAACTAAATAATTTTTCATTGTTTCAACGTGCAATTAAAATTACATTCACTTACATAAATATCACATTTTACTTTTCCTAGTACCTATTGAGAAACAGCATTATTAAATTTATTTAAGAACTTGTAGTTAGCATGTATGGTAAAGTCGTCGCTTAAAGCTTCCGTTATTACTTCACCATCATTGGAGTCCAGATGGCTGTCAGGTTGTTCTACCAAAAGGACTGCAGGTGGCTTAGCAGCGCGTGTTATAGATAAGCTTTCAGGCAACTGGTTGATTTTATAGCCAGGTACCTACTCGTTGATTATTATGAATAGTTCGTCATATTTTCCGGTACATAGGATTTCATCTTCTGGTACTTTTTAAGCATTTTTTTTCAAATCGTCCATGATTTTCGCAATCAAAAGAAGTTGTTTATTACAGAACGTATCGGGAATATGTCGAATTATGTACCGGATTAGATCTTCCTTTTCGATGCCGGCATGAAACGCGATCTCCTGCATAGCTAGTGTATATTGATGAATATTTTCTTCTTTTCGTTTTCTGCGGTTTCTTAACGCATCGTGAACATCGGCAGACGTAATACTGCCGTGAAACTCTTGGAGTAAGCTTGACTTCAACTCCAGTCATGTTTTGCAACGCGAAGAGCGAATTTGAAGTTTTGCGGTGACTGTAAGACTCCGCCTTGCAAAAATAAAAGACTTCTGTTCGATCCAATTGTGCAATTTCTTTGCCTCTTCAAATGTTCGCACCCATTGCTTGACCGAAAAATTCTACTCACCAGAAAAGCAAGGAACAGAATCCTCGACGTCTCTATAAATAATTGAAGAAAACGTTTCAGCATTATCACTTGTTAAACAAGGCCGCAAGTGGTTCCCTAACTCTAATATCTTCCTGCTGTTTTCTAACTTTTTTCTGAAGGGCATCGATTTCAGTTTGAATTTCATCTTCTTCCAAAAAACTTGTTTTACCTTCGTCAGGTTCATCAGGAAATTGTAGCGAAATTTCGTGTTCACTTAACTCGTCCATGTGTTCCTGCAATCTCATTTTTAGTTCCCATCAGTGCTTAAACTGAAAACACTTAATTGGCGAACTTTTGCCTCTGTATACATTTTTCAGCTCGAACTTTGGCCATAACGCAAATAGTTTTTTAAATATCATAATTCATAAGCGACGGTGTTCATAAGCATAAAACTTAAATTTTCAAACAGCAAATTATTCACAACATAACAAGATCACACATTAAAAAAAATATAAAAACAATTTGGGTTAAACGATCCACTTCTTATTTTGTAGTCTTAACATAAAAAGAACATAAAAAGAAAACTTATCTCTTACTTAGAACACCTAACATAAAGTAAGTCTGTATTTTTTTACATTTTGGAGCTAAAGCTAACATTGAAACGTTGCATTTATATATAAAAAGATTAAGCTATTAGCCGCTGGTTTTTAAGTAAATACATCATACGATTTAAAACAGTAAGAAAATAAGTAATAAATAAATAGAACATATGAAAAAAATAAGATTCGATAATACATATATGTACATGATCAACAGTCTCTCGACATAAGTTTACACTGCAGTGACATTGATTAGAGCTTAATTTATAAGAAAGCCTACAGTATGTTAATTATTTAGGTATCGACCTATTACGAGTAAGTCCTATTTCAGAATTTGGTTGTTTTTGGTCAGGAGGTTTCAAATCTTAGTAAATTTATTGCGCGTGAATCATTAGGTGTGTTTTTTTAGTTGAGAGGGATTTCCCAAAAAATCATATATCATTGGTACTATGGGCAACGGCCTAGTCACTGATAAAAACTCGGTTCCCATCGATCACCGAATTCAAGCATTAGTGTGAGCGGTTAATAGAAAGACGGGTTACAATTTCGAAACCTACCGCGTGCTGTTCTTGCCTTCTGTTGATCTTCCTCCACTCTGTCCTACTGTCTTGTATTAATGTCTTGTGTTGCATTACCTCACATTTACCTTACATTTACTGATTTACCTACATTTATGTGCTGTATAGTATGCAAGGCTGAGAATACAGAATAAGCAGATAATTAAATTAAAATGGAAGATTTCCAAGAAGATATAAGATATAAGAAATTCGAGTACCAATAAAACGCTTTATTCACTTTTTAACTCACGGTTTTCCAATTTAAAAGTTAGTACTATGGGCAACGGCCTAGTCATTGATAAAAGCTCGGTTCCCATCGATCACCGAAATCAAGCATCAATGTGCGCGGTTAGTAGAAAGATCGGTGACCATTCGAAACCTACCGCGTGCTGTTGTCATGTGTTCTTTCTTTCTGTTGTTCTTTCTCTTCTCTGTCCTTCTGTCTTGTACTAATGTCTTGTGTTGTATAGCCTTAAATAGCCTCAGGAGCTCAAGGTTAAGTGTCTCTACTCTGTTCATTTATGTGCTGTGTAGTATGTAATGTAATGCTCACTCTTAATTTGACTCCCCAAAGTTGGTTGGCATTACTTGTCAAATTATTGATGTTAACATTTCGAATTCTTCTTTCACGGGCAAATATAAAACCGAAATGTTTACTTGAAAATAGAAAAAAAAAAATGCATAACGAAAATAAATATACAAAATTATTTTGACAGTGCACGCCTGCTAACTTGAACATACAATAACTTGAACATGCTAATTTCCCTGTTATTTATTTTGTAGCTTAAACAAGCAATTTTGAAGACTCTTTAACTTGAACTTTTCTATTGCTTACTCTATAAGTTGAACAATTAAAACATTTTAACTTTTTTTTATTGCTGAGAATAATTAAGACATTTGGAACGGGTGATGTTGCAATGGTACAAAGAATTGTAACTTATACCGTAGTTATCGAATCAATTGATAAAGTAATCTATTGGGTCTGTCAAAAAAAAACAAAACGTTCATAAAGGATTCACAGTTCTCTAAAACCCGAAAGAAAGTGCGTTCATTCTGTTGACTGCATCTTCGAGAAGTGCCAGAGGTTGACGTATACCAGGAATCACAATATTAGATGAACTTCGGAGGTGACAGTCAAGATCGGATCGTAGGGAATTTATATTATCGATTACACCTTTTATTATAGATTTTCACAAAAAGATTATTATTATTAAGGAGGTGACATGACAATTGAACTAAGTAACAGAAAAAAATCACCTTATATGTTTTATAAAGGTTACACGAGTGGAAAAAAGAATCATTTTCATGGATACACACAGGAAGAAAAAGTAAGTGGGGCACTAAAGAAAAATGAACAGTAGATGAATGATAGGAAATTAAAACACTAAAAACTTCGGTGAACTAAGTCACATAAAATTTTTCTTAAAACTTGTGTTATTAATTTGTATTTATTGTTTTTTATTGCTAATTATTCATAATTCATTAGAATTTATGATCAGCAGCAGGATATAAATCAAAGAAAAGAAGTCAAATTTCAGTCAACCTTCTGTCAAAAGTAGAATGGTTTAATAAACTAATATCAGAAAATGAGAAAAATGCGAAACTTGGCATCTTTTTTCCATCCCTTTTCTTCCTTTTAAAAATCACGCTTTCTCTTTCGAGAATTAATTGTTTTTTGCTACAATGTAACCAGCCACAAAGGCAATTCAAGAAGTGAATAAAATTTTGTTTGTTTGTTTATTTTTGTTTTGTTAAATGCATTTTAATCTTCTTAAATAGTAAAAAATATATTCATTTATTAGTTTCTTATTTATCAAGAACGAAGAGCAAATTTTTCTTCTTTCAATTTTCATAGCACATTTGCTTGAAGTTGATTCTTAAGCGGCCTCTATACTGTTCCAATGCTTGTCAAGCACGTGTGAGAGTATTACTGAAAAAGTCACACGTATAGATCGGGTGTACATATGCTTGAAGCAAAATCAATTTTTTTTTTGACTTTTCTTCCATCAAGCGTACTGCATTGAAATAATTAATTGCCTCATTTGAGTTGAGTACGTTGAAGAGGTAACAAGGGCACGAGTTGATGCTGGTAATTAACATTTTTAAAAATTAAAAAATTGAAAACAAATTTTGTTATAAGCATAAATAATAGTTAAGTAATTTACTAATTAAAAGAAATTAAAAAAAAAAATAGTTAAAACAGAATTTAGCTGAAAAAACTCCAGCATATAACAATGAATAGGTCGCTTTAATTTCTAACACAAACTTTTAAAGATATAGCTATATAGAACTATTTAAATAGAAAATAAGTACCTAATAGAAAAATAATAAGCCATGCCTCTTTTCCATCGTTTCGGAATGAGCAACACTTTTTACATACGATTTCATGAATACTAACTTTGAAATACAATTGAAATTGAGTAAGTAGAAAGTTTTAAAGGAACTCGTTTACTGCGCTGCCTCCATACAAACCTAAAAAAACGCGGCTATCAGCTAGTTTCAAGATTTCATTTGAAATGAAATCCAAATCGATCAAAAATGAAATTTTAAGTTCCACAGTTTTATTTTATTGATTTCATTGCCGAATTTGCCGAAATCAAAACAATGTTGATAGGTTGTGCTCTACATTTTGATTTCATAGATTTAAAAGTGATTTCAAATCGATCATATCATTTGTTGTGAAATAGTGAAAAAACTCGATATAAAATAAAATTAATTAATAATTAAAAAACAGCCATGCCCCGAGTGGTTTGAAAAAAGGAATTGAAGACTGTTTAAGATGTGGGTAAAAAATTTGATGTACCTTTAGTAAGAAAATACACAGCATTGCAAGCAATTTAAAAAGGATAAGATATATCTCGCAATTCTCGTCTTTTTATTTTTATTATTTCTTGTGCATATTTACGCCTTTCATAAACGAACTTATGCACTACTCACTAAGGCAACACTCAGAGTACATTACAGTAATTACGCGTAAACAAAATATTAACATAGACACAAAAACTGACAGTTGTCAGTTGTTTTCAATTTCAAAACAAATGATTTGGGAATAAAGACGGAGTAAGAAGATCGCATTTTAAAAAATTTACTCGAATTGCAAATTCGATTTTGGTTGTATTATGCTTAAATTTTGGAACCTATCTGTATAGTAGGTATGTTCTTTGATTTATTTTTTTTTCTTGAAGGTACAAGTACATATTCAAAAATAGAGAATTGTTAGTGTTCTTATATGATAGACAAGTCCTACTGCAGGTTTTGTAACCATCTTGGGGAAACACCTGATCACATTTTAGGAAAATGTCTTTGAAATTCGTTGATTTGCATTTGTTTTGTTATTATATTTTCTTTGTGTTTTGTTCACTGCATTTTTTTGACTGGCTTCTTTTTTGATAGCAACCAAATTGTTGTTGTTTTGCTGCACTAGCTCAGTGGAAAAGTCTTTCGAAAAAGTTCAGACATCCCGTTATTTTTTTAAATTAAAAAAGTTAAATGGCTCGAATGTTATAATGAACGAAAAATTATATTAGTTTCATTTTATAAAAAATTAAAAAAAAAATCTATTGGTTGAAGTTTTTTTATTTTATACATAAACTTTGATAAATATCGAATTGACAGTTTTTTAACAATCTAATCTATATACCAGTTATATCAGAGCTCACTTGTGCGTCCCCATAAATTAACAAGTAATATGAGAACACACTTTGTGCCTCTACGAAAATGTAATGTAAACAAATGAAGGAAATGGGATCTATGAGAATGATGCACTATCAGCATTTCTTGCCCTCAGCAAGAATTATTTTGTTTATACTATTCTTTTAAAATTTCATCATTCACAGACAAATTAAGATTTGCTGTGTTAGATTTAGGTTGTATAAAAAGGGATCGTTCGACCTCCTCAAATTCAGATCTTGTTGACATCTCGACGTAAAAACTGAAGATTTCCCCCCACCAGTGGTAAGGGATCTGAAGTTTGATGAATAAAGTGACGATTTTTTAAAACTTAAAACTTTGTTTTTTATTTTCAGTTCTCCAACAGATAAAACTAATTTTTTTAGTATTACCGTGATACTAAAATATAAATTACCTATAGATAATAAAATAAAGTCGTGTAACTTACGCTATTTTAAAGAACAGTTGAACCGATAGATTATAGTCTGGAAAAGCACATACGAGTAGGTTACTTTTATTTCCGGTAAATGTATGGTTCCCGTAAGATAATTTTCTTTTTTTTCAATCACGTCAGAATATCTGAACGGATCTTGATAAAATTTAGCACAGAGATAGATTTATTATTAGTCAAACAGAATGTTTGCAGTCCATAAGTCAGTATTGGTAATATTCCACAGTCCATTAATATTTCTTTGTATCATTGTTTAAGTTTGCCTCCATTAATTGGTGTATACTCCAGAACTGTTTCCAACCATTTGCTATTCGTCGATTTATTTCTTTGTTCTCTTGGTGTTGGAAGGATTTAAACTGTCCAAGGTATATGTAATCATAATTATCTACGTATTCAATCTTTTCATCTTCTAATGTTATGTCTTGTTTTTGTTTTGTTAATATTAAGTACATACTTTGTGCAGGCATTTTACCAATGCTCATGAATCTTTGCCTCGATTTCCTTAGCGTTTGATGATATGACTACTATCGGCAGCAAATCTTAAGTTATTTAAGTATCGTCCTCAGATATTTATGCCATAGCGAGTCTTCCAGTTAAAATTTTTAAATATTTCTTCCAGCACTGCACAAAACATATAGGTGGTGACATTGGGTCTCCTTGTCGTACTCCTCTTTTAATGTGGAATTCCCGGCCGATCATTTCAGTTTTTATTTTTGCTGAACTATTATCATACATATTTTTAAAAGTTTGAATATAGATCGGGTTGGTTTATTAAAGCAGTCCCGATGTTTTCATGTTCAATGGAGTCAAATGCTTTGCTGAAGTCAATAAATTAAAAGTAAAGTGGTTTCCTGAATTGATAAAATTTTTCTATTAATTGGTTTATGAGTTGCTTTAAGTGTTTAGCACCAAGCTTTGGCCAGATTAATTTAGTTGCCAAACAGGTTAGTGAATTGGACCACCTGTGATTCACCTTCTCTATGGTATCTAGCTTTAGCATGAGTTTACACGTAGCTAGTGGGATAGCGATAATAGATTTATTATATAATAGTCGTAAACATGTTCCATTTTTTGCAGTTCGCCTGCTTTGCAATTATCTGGAATGTCCCTATGGCCCGGCACCCAGATTAGGTGAATATTGAATTGATCGGTCATCTCCACCTGAGATGATCTATAATTTTGGGCTACTTTTGAATAGAGACTGCTTCTATAGATTTTATGGCAGCTTGACTATCCGAGAAGATTCGTATATCAGTTGACGATATCACGTTTTCCTTCAGCGTAGATAGGACTTCTTTAATGGAAAGAAGTTCTGCCACGAACACACTACAGTGTTTGGGTAAACGAAAGGAGAGACATAAGTTTAGTCTGTGGGAGTATACGCCGCCACCAACTCCCTCATCTGTTTTGGATCCATCAGTGTAGAAGTCAATGGCTTCTCCACTCCTCTCATGAGGATTTAGAGGGAATGGACACATTGAAATTTTTATCAAGACGAAGAAGAGGTGTGATGTAGTCGACGTTACAGGTTAGTGATATGAATAAGTTCCAAATTTTTGAGAGGCCAGCTCTATCTATTTATGTAAAAAAAAAACTGCATCAAAATCCGTTACGTAGTTTTAAAGATTTAAGCGTACATAGGGATATAGTGACAGGGACAGAGAAATCGACTTTTTTATACTATGTAGTGATAGGTCTGTAGTTTTTGTGTCCATTGGTTTTGTATGTTTTGAGTTTCCAATATTTTGTTAAATAGAAAAGTTAATATAGAAGACAAGGATTCCTTTCCGTATATCTCAGCCCTTATACCATCAGTTCCAACACACATTTCTTTCTTTAAATCGTTTATCGGTTGTTCTTGTTATTTTTTGTCAGTTTTGGGATATTTTCTGAGTTAAAATTTAAAGTAAATGAGTTGTTAGAGTTTTCTCTTGTCGATTTGAAAAGTTTTTCAAAGTATTTTATTGTTGCAATTTCTTTGATGTGTATTCGGTTTGTCATATACTCTTATTAGTATCTTTATTTTTCATTGCTGCTATTGATTCTGTTCCTTTATTCATGATTTGTTTTATCTTTTTATTGATTTTGTTGAAGTTATAATATCTTTAATGGTTTTTTCGTTGAATCTTTCAATGTCTCCTCTCAACGTTGTGGAATTAGGTGTTTATTCAGCAGAACATCTGTAGGGTTATCGTATGATGTAACTGTTATTGGAAGTTTTCCAGTGGATTTCCTGCAATAAATAAATAAACGTTTAAAATGAACTCAATTGAGTAAAATGAATTAAACTAAAAATAAAGTATAAGCCACTAAATCATATATATGTACATTTTATCGTTTTTGTGTTTAAGCAATTGCTGACGGACTGAAAATATAACATATTATATTAAACGAATTAAGGAATTAAAAGTGTTTTTACTGTATTTATTATTAAATTAAATTGAGTGTGGAATAGGTGGGATTGAATATTTTCAAGGAGGCATATTAGCGAAAAAAGTGAAAAATTTGGCAATTTGAACTAAGAACTAAGAATTAATTAATGTCATATGGCTGTTGAATATGCTAGTGTGAGTTGTAAAATATTTTCTAATGACCTGAAGAAGATGACAAATGGTGTTAAATGAATGTGAACAGAGGCAAGCATTTTAGTTAAATAATTTGCATTTTAATGAAATTCCTAGAAAGAAAAGATAGTGCCAAGAACCACTCTTATTTGTAAAATTTAGGAAAATCATCAAACTGTCGTGAAATATATTTACCAGCGATAACTTCACCAACTTTCTATGAGGATTATGTACAAATATTTGCGTCCATTTCATGATCTCTTTGTGTCTCCATAGGAATTCATCCCTGTCGAAGATAAAGAAATTTACTTTTTTGTAACTGTGCTTAAAGGGTAGTGCAGCATCGTGCAGCAATTATGATAGCATGATCAATAAGTTCAATTTTTCTGAAAATTGTACACATGACAACAAAAAATGTTTTCAATACCCGAATGAAAATTTGTATTTCTAATGTAACGAAACACATCATTAGCTCTTGCACAATACTCTTCTTGATCAAGGTTCTAGTTCCAGCTAAATTCTTAAACCAAACGCAACCATTACACTTTCTAAAAATTCATATTTTAATAAATCAAATTGCAATATAAAAACCTCTGCAGCTATGTTATATTGATTACTCTGCTATTACACGATGGATCTGGATTCTGGATACATGCGGCACATCGAACAGCATAAGTGCAAAAGAGAGAAAAAATCGAAAACAGGAGACGCAAGAAAATAAAAGTAATTATTTTTAAGTGGAATTCAAGATAATTAACTGAATCAACGAAGTTACTTAGTGAACTATGTTGTCAATCATTTTTAAACTTTTTGATCCACTTCCCAAAGTAATCTATGAGAAATATACACACACCGCAATTCGTGTCCCAATACTTTCTTACGGACAACACTTGTACTCGAAAATTCCAGCACTGACGTGCGACAAAGAATATTTTCAGTTGTCAAACGCCGATCGAATAAAAGATAGATCTACTTTTGCTTTGCTCGGGCTTTTACGATATTACGATATAAAGCCATAGCAACGCTTGAGGTAACATTTAAATTTGCTTCATAAGAATACATTGTTTCTATTCGAAAAGTCAAAGCCCAACCGATCTAACGCGATATTGTGATTTAGGTATTATAGTTATAAATCATTCGCAAATCAATCGCTCTATAAAAGACAACTAAAACGATCATTACAAGACTCAAGAATCAAGATAACACCAAGGAAATGGAACAAATGCTACATAATTATTTAAAACCTTACTAAAATATGAAGTTTAGTCAAATTCTGTTCGTTTGAAATTTTATGTTGTTGTCCTCGCAATTTAATACATCACCAGAACTTGATGCTCAGAGTAAACGCTTATCCAAGAAAGACCCTTTTAAATATTCTGGAAATGTAAAGAAAGGAACTAGACTTGCCAATAAGCCATCAGCCTTTTTGGGTGTACATATTAGTTTGCTGAACTAATAGTGTTTTAAGGTTACGTGTGTCATTTTATGTTAAATTTCAAATTTTATTTTGAATTTCAACTTGTTTTTCTGTTAACCTTTGCACTTAATTGTAATTTGTGTTAAATTAAAAAAATAAAATTATTGTTATAACGTCAGTCATAAGAATGCGTTGTTTCATTTTGGCAAATTTAATATAAATATTGAATTTATTTCAATATACGTTAAATACTAAGGTGAAAAAGCTTAACAATAAATGCTTAAAACTACTTAAAATCTATTTTTAATCTAAACTAAACATTAAACAATGTTGTAAAATTGAAATTTCTATAATTATCATTAGGTGATCTTATTATAAAATACAATTTATTGAATATTTCTATCAATTGATTAAGTGGGCTATGAACTGAGCACCATATTTCGACCTACTAAAAATTATATTTTGTTGTTTTTGGAGTCGTATACTCGATCGAACAGATGGTGATGATATTGTTTCATTTATTATTGCTGCAGCAAAACAAAATTGTTAGTATATTTTATGGTTTGTCTGGGAAGGAAGTTTAATTAAATTGAGCCTTTGAGAATAAGGGAGCAGAAAATTTCCGAAAGGAAGAGAACGGAGACAAAAACGCAAAAACCTCCTCTGAATCGCTTCCTCATCTCGTGTATATAGAATAATGTGGGCACCTCCACACTACAAAGGCATATTCCAGTATTGTCTCACAAATTTAACAAAAAGTATCTTAAGTATATCTAAATATATATTTTCTTGGCGAAACACCATAATTCCTTACACTTCCACAGAATGGGCAGGGCATAAGCTTTCTAACAATGCAAAAACCCGGATTTCGCATTTGAGAGCTTAAATTTATCAGTTTCAGCCTCGACTTAACATTACCAGTATTAGAAGTGTTCGCTTCCCTGAAGGTGTAATATTAATATTTATATGAATAATCTCATTAAAACAACAATATTTTTTTAAATTCCGAAAAATGAAATCTGACTTAGAGAAAAATTATAATTTTGTTTTGTAAGTATGTGTGTAAAATATGTTATTTTTTATATAAGTGTTTGTTTGACTTAAAAATGCTTGCATATTATGCCTAGTTATTACCAGTTTCCATCAACTCAGACATATGCTAGTTCCCGTGCTTTGTATGTGTATGTTTTAAAAAATCAAAAATTAATATTATTTTAAGCTTCGTTTAATATTGAGTTAGTTGACAATTCTAATTCGTATTTTATTTCAATAAGGGATTCCATCAAAACCCATCAAATCGAAATACTTCTCAAATACGTCCAAATGTACCAATGCAACAACAACAAACGCAACATCACCAATCCCAATATAACATACAACAAGGAATAAATAATAATAACCGGTTTATGGCACCACCCAGTGCTTCAAGAGTGCCAGTAATTGAACAACATCAACAACAACAAAATTTGCAACAACAACAAAATTTGCAACAACATCAAAATCTTCAAGATCAACTTCAACAACAGCACCAACTCCAACAACAGCATATGCAACAGAAAAAAACACGCTATTTTATAGCAATGTTTGATTATGATCCCAGTACAATGAGTCCCAATCCAGACGGATATGACGAAGAACTTCCTTTTCGAGAAGGGGATACCATAAGGGTATGCATAATGTTTTAATATTTAAGAAATAATATAATATTTGTATAAAACTAGTTATGGTATAGTTCGATATTAATATTGCAAATGTAACCAGAACCAGAAGATTTATTAATAAATTCTTATTATTGGAATAGTGGTAAGGTTTGTCCCTATAGAGAGCATCAAAAATCAAAATCCATATATGTACATACATTCCGTAAATACTTCAGTCAGATCAATTGGACAAAAGATTGTAGACGATTTTAGCCAATGTTGGATTCGCTGCATATATCTGAACAATATAATCTATCTATCTTCTTTCTTTTTTTTTACTATACATATACATATATAAATATATACATATACATACACTTACATATATATAAATCAATTACACTTTTCGTTGTAATTTTATAACTCAAGAACTGGCTCACCTATCCAAGCCAAAGGTTTAGGCTTTGTTTCGACTAATCGGTAGATGGTTTATGTGAAGTTTGCAAAAAATCAGTAGGGTGGATTTAAACATTACACTACCTTCTTTGAAATATAGGGGTTGTAACACCCAAAAATGTTTAGTTTTTTTGTTTTGTCAAAAAATATAAATAAAAAAAAATAAAGGAAATAAAATGTGCTTTCTTTCAATTAATGACGACTAAGACATCACGCCCAGAACAAATTCGTCCCATAATGTACTTTTGGTTCATTTGGGTGGGTTAAAAGCCCATTAAAAATGCTGGCCCATCGTCTACCGATTTTTGGTCCAGAAAAAAGTGAGTTGAATTTCATATGTATGTATGTATGTACATATGTATGTATGTACATTTTTAAGAATGTTAGTCAGATAAATAAGCACTTCAACGTTCACATTTAAATCTGAACTTATGTACCTACGGTAATCCGAAATAATTAAAACATTATTGACTTTTGGCTTACGAAGACGATGGGTCAAAATTTGTTTGATATCAACGTAAACGAGGAGTCAACGGACATACGACTTCACGTTTAGCGGGGAACATAATATAGCATTAAGGACCTCGAAAATGAACAAAAATCTCGTAAGTGTTATCATGTCGTACATATTATTTATCTATCTTTAGGTAAGACTTCAGCCAATACATAAGGGCCCTTATATTTAGGCAAACGTTTTTTGATAACTCCAGTTGCTACTATATTTTGTATCTATACTGTTGTATAAGGAAGAAGGAATTGATTGTTTGTTTGAATTGAATAGGTTCCGAAACTACTTGACCGATTTGAAAAAAAAAATTTCCGTTGGGAAATTACATTATTCCCGGTTGAAAAAGGTTTTATTATATTTTTTTTACGAAAACAAAATTTTATAAAAGAAAATTTATTCAAAAAATCTGAAAAATGATTTTGTAAAAAACACAAAAAATTAGAAGAAGTTATGCATTTGCAGGTCAGATAGTATTATAATAAAATTTTCATGAATAAATCATTTGCAAATTTGATGTGTCTTTTTAAAATATGTACATATTAATAAGAAAAATTAATATAAATTTTAAAGTAACACAATATTTCAATTAATAATAATATGACTTTTTCAGGTATATGGTGAAAAAGATGGTGATGGGTTCTATTGGGGAGAATTACGAGGAAGAAGAGGATATGTACCCCATAATATGGTTACGGAAGTAGATGAAAGTCAAACTAATCTAGGAGCGTCTAGTTCAGGTCCTGCCGCAGCAGCAATTGCAACTACAACACAAAGCATGCGAAATATAAGCAGAGATCGATGGGGTGATATTTACGCAAATACGCCTGTTAAACGAATGGTTGCACTTTATGACTATGATCCACAAGAACTTAGTCCAAATGTTGATGCAGAAGTGAGTACTAAACCTTAACCGTTCTAAACATTCATACATAGGTTCTAATCAAAAATTGCTTTTTATTATGTAAACAATTATTTGTCAGTAGTTCAAGCCGCCCGCCCGCAGAAAAACCATAGACACATACATATATGTTTAAAAATTAAAATTCATTTCGTTAAGTTATGTTGGCATAATTCTATGACAAATGTCGGCTGGGCTGCCAACTGTTTATTATAATTCCATTAACATGTATATAACATTTGTTCAAAATTTTCATTTTGCATAAATTTAACACAATTTCAATTAATAAATCCTTTTCCAACGAATATAAGCACATAATTTCGTGATCATGGGAAAATAATTTATTCTTTCTACAAGACCAAAGCCTTAAAAATTGTTACTAGAATGTAGTGATGGGCGCATTCGAATGATCAACATCTCGAGGTATCTCGATTCTTAAATTAAATCATTCGAATGATTTCCAACAGCCCTATTCCTAAGTTGCATTCACTGCTCTCAGCTAAACACAGTGAGCGCCAAATCTTTTCCACTCATGCATTGTCTGAAATGTAATCTCCCCTCCTTATTTCCAATAAGCTCATCAGCATTTCTCCTACTGTATGGCTTCTCTCTTCCTCATTTATTTCTCAGTGCCATGCCAATGGTTTCACTCGAATGAAAAAGATTACTGTTTTCATTCGAGATCTCCATCCCCTTTTCTATTCTCATTTCTCATACGAGATACGAGTATATCTCAGTTCTCGGTGTATTCCACGACAAACAGATTATTATGAATAAAAAAAGAAATCACTCGCATCTCGAACACCATTTTCTTTACATTCTTTTCTTAATTGTTGTTACTACCTATCAGGAAAAACGAATAAAATAAAAATCGAAAGATCTTAGCTTCTTCTTTTCTTAGTAATTTCATATCTCGAATGATCATTCGATTATTTAGATCACTCGAATACTAACATCTCGATTATTGAAATCATTCGATTATGCCCATCACTACTAGAATGTTTTGATAGAATTTTCAAAACAAAACACCATAAAACTGATCTATACTTAGCATTCTGTATTGTTCTTAAAAACTTAACAACGGAAAGCTCCTCGATAAGATCTTTTGAAAAAAGCTTTTCGGCACTGGCAATGCTAACTCTGTTAAAATGCATTTTTTTCATCTCAAACAGCGATAATAGAAACCAGCAAACGGTCATGATCTACCTAAGAAGACCTTGTTGGAAAAAAGTTCGGCATTCCAACAGGGATGAAATGGTGTTTGATGGCAACTTACTAGGGCGCCATAAGAACTATTTGTTATTTTCCGAATTTTTATTTCTCAACAGTATATGTACAATACAGCTTACCTACTTACTTTTTTATGATTAGACTCCAGGGCACCGAGAAAATTTTGTATTATTTATTTATTTTTCAAAATTCAATTCTTTCAGTACAGCATTATAGATATTATGTATGTATGTATGTCATATTTTAAGCACTTAAAAATATAATAAACGGTCTGTAGATTTTGAAGCATGAAAGAAAACAAAGATTTTTTAAAAGTGAAATTCAGAATCGATATTTATAAATCGACTAGCTTTTGCCCGTAGCTTCGCTCGCATTAAATTCGTGGTAACACGGTTCCCCTATCCTGATTTAGAACATTAGAACACTGAAAAGACCTCGGAAGAGAACATTATTTTAATACGCTACTGTAGACGATATTATATGTCTTTCCATAGACAAAGAATGTTAAGATTCTGGGCATTGGACAAGCGAACATGCTACATACAATTGTCCATGGGAGAAGCAAGACTTTTGTAAGTTCACCCCAGAAGCACCCAACCACCTTTAATGTTTGTCCTTGCGCTTTGTTATTTGGTCATAGCGAAACTAAGCTTAAAAGGAAATTGTAGCCTTATAAACTGGATCGAAAGATCTGTCAGAATTATTGAGATTCGTGATATCATTACATTTTCACCCTTTCCTTACCTGTTAAGATAGTGGTACTAATGATATTGCAGCCAAGTTGTGTGACACGAAGTCTCGTCCCATTACATATTTTCGGGGCATCCAAATTTCGTATAAGCATGACTGGGACGCCTAGCTTATAATATATAATTTATTACAATTATAGAACCTAAACTAATTTTCCGGAGAGTCTCACAAAAATTTAAAAACCCCATTTTAAGGGGCTGGGGGAAGATTTCCAAAAAACATAAGGCAAGTATTTTTCGTTGATAACAAAGAGTTTGTGTACCGTTTTCAGCTTCCTACCTTGAAAACTTCGGAATGCTCCATATAAACTTCCATCCCATATTTTGATTAGTTATATCGCAAAAACGGTGGCTCGTATGAAAAAAATAGGTATTGATACATTTTTAATAAATAATTTAATGACCTACAATTTTTGTCTGAGGTGTTTTATGACAAAAACTACCGTTTGGCTGAAAATCGCGAAAAACACAACTTGTTGACATTTTACTTTGTAACTTAACCCTTATTTTTTAGTCCAATTTGACCGGACTGTTTGCTGAGAGCCATGGGAATAGAATTTAAAATTTGCTACAAAACAGTTGAAGCTTATGCTTAACATACATAAATCTGCTTTATAAAGGTACTTTACAAATTAAAAAAAACTTACTCAAACTTTTGAAATTCTTCAGAAAAGTATGACACATCATCCTTTTTTGGATGATATACCCTTTTTTGGATTTCCATATTATTAATAAAATCTCTATTGTTAAAATGCTTTGAACAGTGAACACATCAATGAAGTTAGTCCTATACTCTATCCACTTTCAGAATGGTCATCCATTTTTCCTTTCTCCAATTGAATTTTGTAAATCTTTGAAGTTATTTATGAAATTATTTTAAATATCGCTCTGAACACACACATTTTTACATAAATTTAAGAACATGAACTAACAAGTTGACTACAAAACAAGTTGAACAAATTTCAAAAGAAATAAATGTTTACACGAAACTTACAAAATTGATTAATTGATCGATAGCAGTTGTTAACGATAAACTGTATGCTAGTTTTCAATAAATTAATAGTTTATTTTTTTTTTTTTTAGTGTAAATTGGGTTATTTGATTTATGATTAGATTTTAAAAATTTCCGTCTTTTTTTTTGACCAAAAACATAATAAAACCTGTGAAAAGAAATGCTTTTATCCGCCTTTCTCGGTTTATTTTTATATAATTTAACTTCACTGGATTTCTAATTTTTGTATGTTTATTTTTTGTTGTGTTTTGTTCACTACTGTATACCTAGTGCAGCATTCAAGTGAATAATACATCAAACTCACTTCGCACATATCGCCAGCACAACTGCCATTATCTTTGCTGGCTTCTTTTTCGCCAGCAATCAAATTGTTGTTGTTTGCCTATGGAAATTTTACTGCTTTAGCTACCCAGCAGTGAATAAAATACATATTTTTTTTGAGAAATGATTTAAAATAATTATTCCTTGCAATTACAAAAAATATTTATGAATGAATTGATTTGAAAATGTTTTACCAATTTGTTATAAATAAACCAATTAGGTATTTAGTTTCCGATATAAAAATGAATTAAAACTGTTCCAAATACAACATTTTATTTGTTATATTTTTCATATACATATGTACATGAAAATGACAAGCAAACTAGAACAGTTAATAATAACAAAAACTTTATTGAACAGCAAAAATCTGTTGTAATTTGTTCTAAAATCTTAACTGTTCCAAACTGTTCGGAACAGCTTCACGGAACAGACTTCAAGTCCTGTATTACACAGCGCATGATTAGCCTTGCATGAATGAATTGCGAAATTGAAAGGAAGAAATAATAAATGAAATAGAAAAAAATCATTCTCGACTATTTATTTATTCTTATTTATTTTTCAAGTTTGCTTTAGGGGCCGTTATAGCTATCATTGATTTTCATCATTAAAAATTTTATTTCGGTATTTCAAAGGGATAGAGAAAGTCAAATTTGTCATTGGTGGTATCAAAATGAAGCTAATGACTTGGAGAATTTTTTTAGTGAAAAAAAACCCATAACCCATAATTTGTTTGTAAGTTAATTTTTAATTTCCAATGATGAAATAGTTTTCAATGAATGGCTGATTCGATTTGTCAGTTTTTCTTTCAATGATCATTTTTTCTTTCAATGATCAACTCTAACCTCAAATGCTGGGAAAATGTGTGTTTATTTTTTTCTTTTAAATTGTGCAGTTACCTCGTTTTTTAAAGAAAATTATATAAATCTATTATTTACACGGTTGTTAGAATTTTCATTTGTCCTTTTTTCCAAGCAGTAGGGGTGACAGTTTTTTTTTATTTCAATGAATGGTTTCAATAGCCGTGTTTTATTGGTAATTGCAGGTATCAGGTGACAAAGGTGAGTAAAAATAATGCTAACCTATGTTAAATTCTGATGGCTGATTTTTATGTAAACTTTATAAAAAGCATTATTAAAAAATAATGTCAGCACTGCCAGACACTTGCCGTCGGCCATAACCTCTGCCAGACGTTTTAAAGCTATTAAAACAATAATTGAACTTATCTTATTTTCTGAAGTTTGATTTTTAAATATGTTATTTAGAGGACCATTTTAAAACTAAATTTTATGAGTCAGACAAATTCTATGAGCCAAACATTCTCCCAGACATAAAAAATATTCAACAGTGAACATTAGCGCGAGGATACTATGCTTGCGTTTTGGAGCAAGTCAGAGTTTTTTTTATTATTTTAAACTTTTAAAGCAAATTTTGTTGCTTGTGATAAAAGTATTTGGAACAGTCTATAACATATTTTTGGTTTCTATGAAATATGTTGTAATGTTTGTTACATCGAGAAAATAAAAATACTTTTATTTATATTCAGTGAGAGATCCAAATCCAACCCAATTAAGTTAACATAAATATCACTTTTCTACTATAATTTGTGGGTAGATATATTATATACTGTATAGTGTATAGTGTATACTTTACTATGTATAAAGGAACCACTGGTTCAAATTGAAATTTTTTTTGTGTTGGATAGTCCATTTGTCGAGGAGGACTTTAGACTATAACATCACGCTGTGACCAATAGGAGCGAAGAATCAGTGGAAAATGTTGCAAAAGTAGGGAACATTATTCATCTTCCGTCTCGTTGTCAAAGTAGGGTTGCGAAGAAATATGTTCTTCCTGCTTCTTAAGCTATATAAATTAAAATATAATTTACGCAGAAGTATACTTTAAAATCTATTTTTTAAAAACTTAATCTTAATTACATAATAATAACTGAAATTGAGGCGGACGAAGTCGCGGGCAACAGCTAGTTCAAAAATACTTAATACTTTAATACTTTAAGAAAATGTGAAAAATTATTTAAAATTTAAAATAAAAGAGAGCTAATAGTCTTTGCAGCTAAGCTCATTAATATTACCATGTAATTTTAATTATTTGTTAATAAAATATAATAATAATAATAATTAAAATAAAAGAAGATAAATAATAGTAATAACACGAGTAATAACACAAAAAAGTTTCATTGCTGAGAATCAACTAAAGCTAATATTTTGGAACTTCCTAACCTAACTCCCTGTATGTGCCTACATATGAGACTTTCTATGAATACATGTTTTTCCGGTGTTCGGTCAGAGTTTGACCAGGCATTTTAGGACTTCGCCAGCTTCAGATGCGTTTCTATTTCTATGTAGCTGGATATCAGTTTTATTTATTGTTTTGTGAAAGTTCTTAATAAGAACAAAAAGTTTTATTAATTTATAACTATTGCATATTATGTTGGTGTACTTACATTGTTGCAGTAACAAAACATCTCCCTGCTGTAAATTGAAAATAATTTGTACAATAAGCGTTAACAGCTAATCGATATGACATTTATGCCCGTTTGGTAACTTAAAATTTGTGCCAAGTTTCCCAAATATTGGTAAATGCTATACAGCAATCTTAAATTATTAGAAATCACTTTACACAAAGCAAACGAGTTGATAATCAAAATTGACCATTCTATAAATGAATGTTTTAAATTTATTAATGTTATGTTGTTTTAAAAAACGTATGCAATAGGCGAAATCAAACTGAAAATGTATTTATTATAATTTTTTTTATTAATATGATTTTAAAAATTGTATCGATATAACATCATTGTATTTATTTAATTTTGAATTTTATAGCAGGTGGAACTAAGTTTCAAGACAGGTGAACTTATACTTGTGTATGGGGAAATGGATGAAGATGGATTTTTCATGGGAGAACTGGATGGAGTTCGTGGCTTAGTCCCTTCGAACTTCTTAGCAGAAGCCCCAGAACAATATAACGCTCAGACTTCTTCCATGGGGACAAACATAGCACAAAGGAATTTAAATAACAGGGGAAAGGGGCAAGGACCAGGAGCTAGAGGACCACCACCTCCTCCTCGAGAAATGATTATGAGCGATTCTAATCAGCGTGGACCTATTAGAAAAGGTTTGATGATTTTTTTAAATGTACTTTTATTTTTTGTATAATATCTTGCAAAGTCCTTTTTTATAAATGTTCACATGAAAAAAAATTAAAGTTTCTATTCAAGAGAAAATTTTCTTTAGCCAGTACTCCTGTTCAATAAACATTTTAAAACTGTGAGTTAATTGGCCTGTGTTAATGTGTTCATCAGGAGTATTGTTCCGATTTAAAATATACATATATGTATCTTGTTGGAAAATCAGTCCACTAGAAATTAAAGCATAACATTATTTTATAATGTGTACATAATATTTCAATTTAGTAAACCTGTTGCTTAAGACCATTTATTTAAAGCCAGTCTTACGAGAGCAGTTAAAATATTAAGGCAGCCATATGCGAGCGTTTAAAGTATTTGAGCCAAAATGTATAATTATCGAAGCTAAAAGAAATATTTTAAAGCAAAACTGAATTACTACAAACAAATAAGGGAGATTGTAAATTAAAGAAAAATAGAAGGATTTGGATTTAAGATGGAACATTTTATTTTATTTCAAGTAGGTATCAAGATGATTTAGAAGAGATGTTTAAACTTTTTCCAACTTATTAAACTTGGTAGAATATGTTGCCTTAAGTCTAAGCGGGAAAACCGATAAAGATACATATGAACAAATGGAAACTAATTGATAACAATACACCAGACAAAAGCATTTTATTAATCATTTTTAAAACCAAAAGGCATACACTCAAAATCATACCAAAATTGTGAAGTGTGTAGATATACCTTAAACAGAATTCAAGTACAACAGCAGAATTTTGTAACCAAGTTGAAAGAAATATACCAATAGGACAGGGAATTTAAAAAAAAATAAGCAATCGGCAAGGTAAATTAGCTGCTAGTGATAAATGCTTTTAAAAATGGCCTGATTAATGCAACCGACAAAAAAGAATATTTTTCAGGACCTAAGACACTTCTTAACAACTTAATAAAGTCTGTTCCAATGGTGATGTGGTTCACTTGGATCTCACAAGGTTTTCTCTAATTTTTTGGAACTATTTTATATTATTATTTTAGCTTTCTATAAATATAACAGTACGTTGAGCTTTTTCCAAATTTATACCAAACCTGTACTATATTGCAATATAGCTACACAATAATATTTATTTATTGTCAATAGCATTATCCGTTCCTGAGATATTTGCTACCAACCAAAATTTTCATTGATTTTTTAAATTGCTGTTTAGAAAAAACCGCTCACTAAGTTTTTATAAAATTCCTTTCTGCATCTTTTGAAGTTATAACCTATTGAACAAAATTTAATTCGAGTCGATATCTCTATTCATTCTCGAGATATAGTTAACAAAAAGGGTATCTCGAACGTATGTTTGTATGTACACACGCACACACACACATCTCTCTACAAAAGACGAATTTAGATTCTGGGACCCATAAAACGCCTAGATTTGTCAAAATTTTCAGTTTAACAATTCGGACCGATAATAAAAACTCCCTATGGGAAATTAAAAAAGTAAAAAATTTCAAAACGTTTTAATTTTAATTTTATGAGATTAAATATGTACATCAAGTGGGTAACAGCTTAAATGATCCAATTCAATTTGGAAAATTTAAAGCTCAATATCTTCGAACCTAAATACATATTTAAGTTATCTACTGACTTAAAACTACATCTCATAATCTCATAAATTTAGAATGTAACCAATGAAATGAAGTATATAAAGCTGCCCAACAGCCAAATTTAATATTACAGCTTATTTGATGCAAATAATTTGATACGCCCAAACGGTAAAAGGTATATCCTTTTAAAGTAATTCTTTTTAAAATAATATTCCTTATTGTTTTCGACATGAGTTTTTTTGTAATTTATAGAACAAAATTCCCTCGCATTTTTAAAATTTTCAAATGAGTGGAAGAACTACGATTGAACAGCAAGTGCGACGTATCATTTTTAGATTTGTGCATGTTATCCAAGGGAAGACAAAGAAGAAGTGCACTAAATAAAATATTCACTTCATTTATTTATATATTTTATTAATATCAATTCACAGTAAGTGTAGGTACACTTATAAGTTTGTGAAAATATAACAATTATAAATTACAGAAGCTATTTACAGATACATACCATATATGTACATATAAAAATTAAAGGAAAATGAAAAATAAAACAAGATAATGAGCTCATATAAAATTGAAGTTCAGATTATTATTAATTAATTACAATATTTAAGTTATCCTTTGCATTACTATTTTTGGAAATCATACCTATAAAAAGAAGACAAAATTTAAATTTAAACTTTCCAAAACTAAGATAGTAATTTAGAAGTTGAAATTGCTTGATGAGGTAACATAAATGGGAGAGGGAGTGGAGGTTACAGTAAAAACTAGTTACTTTGGTTAGTGAAAAATAGCTTTAACTCGCTCGTAAATTGATGTGTGTCATATAGTTCTCTTAAGTTTCTCGGAAGTGTATTCAAAAGGCTTACAGCTGAAATAAAGAATTGTCGCTCGGATGTTAGGCATGTAAATTGTGGTAATATCAAACAAGCATATCTGTACGATGCCGGAAACCGGATTCATAGTTTTTTAAAAAGAAAATAATAATAACATGGTACGAAACTTATTATACTTGAAAAAAGACATTCCCAATAAATTGTTTTCGAAATGTGAGACATGGTAAAATCTTCGTAGATTGTAAATATAGCGCAGAGTGCTATTGAAAGCTACTTGAAGCTTTCTTTTGCTTTCACTATCACAGTTATAAAATATTTCACAGCCATAAACAAGAACTGGTATAACTAAGGCCTTAGCAAGGACTAATCTCCTTTTTGGTGGTATAAACTTTTGAGCAGTCCATAAAGTACCCACAACTTCATTTATATGATTACTCCATGTTAAAGTTCGGTTCGGAGCGACAGACCTAATATACGTAGGTTATTCCACAACTTTCGCCCATCTATGTTAGTTTTAAGCTTATTAGAATAGAACTGTAAGAACTGTATCAAAATCAAATGTAAGAACGATGAGATCATGTTTTGAAAAAGCAGGTGCAGAAATTTGATCATAAAAGAGTACTTTGTTACTATTATTAACAAAAAAAAAACTAAACTAAAAGAGTACTTGAGGTGTTCGTGAAGAGGGTCGGCCTTTGGGTATTTACTAAATGTAAATCAAACGCTTCCATATTTACGCTAAGTTGACTTTCAACCAAGACATTGCTGTTAAAGTCACCACATACAATAACGTTTACTGCTGTGGATAAAAATTCATCCATTATTGAGTATATAGCTATTAAGTCAACATTCGTATTTGGTCTATAAAAGCTACCTAAACGAACAGAATCCATCCCCGACAACTATGTCTACAAAAAGGTATTCAATAGGACATCCATTGGCTGAACAACATTTAAGCTTAGAATTAAGACCTGCTCTTACATAAATAGCTACACCTCCACCAGTAGGATATTTCTTATCCGACCGAAAAATGTTGTAACCATTTAAAGCATAAACAGCATCATTCACACCTGACAAGAACCAAGTTTCCGACACACAGATCGCATGAACTTTAGAACTTACAAATATCTTTCTAAACTCATCTATTTTGGGTAGCAAGCATTGCGCATTAAGATGACAAACTTTAATCCCTTGACTACGACTACAAAACACCCTTATTATTGATCGCAAAACTATATCACTGCTATCACCAGTGAAGATCACTAAGCTGTCATTTAATTTCATTTTGATAAATATTTTGGTGTTTAGGAGAACTATGTGACTCACAAACGTATAATCCAATAAGCTGCGGCTTATCTACTTTCCAAACTATTAGCATTGGTACAAAGGGACAGGTAAGAGGCATGAAATCAAGCAATAACATTACAATAACAAAAATATTACAATTATCTAATGTAAAGCTAAGGAATTAAAAATAAGATTAATAACATAGTCAAAAAAAAAGTGGTATACTCAATGGTGATAATCATTGTTGTTGTTGCTGTTGGTCTTCTTCTGTCTGACTGCTCGTGGCTAAAATATTCAGCGTTCTCTAGTTCTCCACCAAAATCCCCCTTGCATTTACACTCTTCCTTACATAAACAGATCCAAGATGAGTAAAAACAGAAAACACCTGTTTGTTATGCTTGAAATGTGAAGTGCAAAAAGTGCAGCAAAACAAAATGTTATTAGCTCCAAAGGTGCTTGAGAAGCTCGGTAAGTCGTGCAAAATGCTCAATCAGTACGACACTTACTTCATAACCATGAAATGCATGTTGAAAGAGATCGAAAAAATCCATTTATAAAAAAGAAAACTGAACAAAGTCGTCTTAGCTTTGCCAAGGAACATCTTTCTAAGGATTGATATTTCTGGAACTTTGTTATTTTCTCAGACGAGTCCAAATTTAGTATTTTTGTCTTAGGTGGACTTCTTACTTGTGGCATCTACAGTGACGAGCGGGGGCAGCAGCATAATTGTTTGAGCATTAAAATAAAAAATTTTATCAAAAGCACAGAGCAATAAAGCAATACTATCAATATACGATCTGTGATCACTGCTAGACGGGATCGGTTATTGAGCAGTACTTTCTCATTTCTCAGTTCTTGTTCTCATTTAATGAAACCGTGGCCACAAACACAGGATATGAATATCATCGAGAATCTGTGATCACTGCTAGACGGGAACATAAGGAAGCACAGAAATTAACTGAAGAAAGCTTTTCTGGATGTGTGGAAAAAGATAACCCCAGAAACCACCCAAAAATTGTTGGAATCAATGACGAAAAGGCTCGAAGCAATAATAAATAATAAAAGCTGTTAAACAAAATTGTAATTTGTTAATTAGTTGGAAAATAAATGTCAATTTTGAAGTTGTTCTTTCTGTTTGTTAAAAGTGTATCAAATAAGCTGTAATATTAAATTTTGCTGTATTTTTTTTAAACCTTTTGTAAAATGCATCCGATGTATTTGTAAAGTGGCAAAGTTGTAGAATACACGTTAAGTAGTAATATGTATTTAATTTAAATGTCGACGATAACTTTTTTTAATTTGGCATTACAGCTGTGTAAATGTTTTTAGATTCGTTGGATCAATAAAGTTGTTAGTTCTCAGTTCAAGTTCACCAGCACATAGTATTCTGGTTTTCCAGCACAGCAAAAACAAAAACCATTTATCTAGGTGAAAGTTGTCATTGCTTGAAAATTTATTTTGATTTAAAATAAATGTGTGATGAAGAGTTATTTCTTTTTAAACTATCTCGATCTGTAAATCGACATCTGTCAATTAAAAATTTTAATTTTGATCCAAAACACAATAATTCAAAATCGTCAAAATCTCGATTTCTTCACCTCAGCGAAGGAAGAAGAAAGAAAGAGAAGAAAAGGTACATGTGTCGCCACATTTAGCACTAGAACGAAGTTCAACTAAACTGAAGTTCATATATCACTATGAAACCGGACGAGTTATATTAAAAAAACTTGAAATCCGTTTAAGGTTCAATTGAACTCGAGTAAACCTTCGCTGTGAAACTGGATATAGGTAAATGACAATTAATTACCAGGGAAAGATTTTAAAATTTAAAATAAAAACTTTACACTATCCATTTCCATCAGAAATAATATATATGATTTTCTAATGTTAAATCAATAACCTGAGTTACAAAGCATTATTCTTTTTCAATAACACAATGATGGTTTTTACATACATATGTACATTATGCTAATTTAATTTTTTGGCAACTACCTACATACTGGCCAACTGCTTCTGTTTTGTATCTATTTATACACATTATCCTAATGACTTGTTTTTCTTCTCTTCGGAATTGTGTTAATTTTGGTTAATTAATTTGTGTATATATTATTACCTTGTTTAGTCTGATTAAACTCTGCTCAGAGCGTACTCGACGTGCTCAGGCTCTGTAGTACAAGAGCTAGTGGCACGTTCGTATCACCTGGCACCCTTCAGACAATCTCGACACATACATATGTACATACATACATACATATATGGTATATATTTTTCAACTTTACGGAAGAAAGTGCATTTTTATTTAAATTTTACATACCTTTCGGCTGGCCTGTCGGGCACATGTGCTCATCGAAAACCCCTGTCGATTTTTTCGAACTTTTCAACTAATGAACTAAATTAAATTTATGTAAATTTAAAGCTTACAGGAAAAAGTTTTTTTTCAGATTTTTTTAACACTTCCAAAAATATATAATATGTATATGATGAGACTGGCTCAAGGATGCCAGGTGATGGTTACTGTACATTGCGTGTTATGTATGACTCATCACTATACAAAATTTAAGCCATACAGGCATACCGGTTATACGAATGCGCCAATAGCTCTAATACTATACTGTTTAAGGCTAAAAATGAAAAACGCCTTATATGTTCCATCATTATTGAGTATACTATTGCTTATGTCTATTTTTCTTCTAAAAATATTTGGCTAATGTTTTATACTAAATAAACTTAGGTGACGTATTGAATTCAAATTTTAGTTTTGTGTTTATATTTCTTATGTATAAGTCAACAACGTAAACATTTATGAAATCGTATAATTTGTATTTACTGTATTTAGATTTTTATTAAATTTGTGTAATCTTTTCAATTTCTTTTTTGATTTCTTTTGTTTTATTATATTTTGTAGAAACGTTATTTAAATCTAATATTTTTTTCAGTATTTAAGACTTAAGGCTGGATGGCCAGCAAAAAAAACGGGTGGAATGCTACAAATAAAGCAATAACTTTTAGATTTAGAACGATAATTGATAAAAATAAAAATTAATGCATACTAAATAAACAGGGCTACTACAATGCATCATTATAATTTTTAAATGTGTAATATAGTAATTCTGAGAGTGAAAAAAACTATAATTTTGTCCTTATTTACACAATCGTTTAAAATGCACCATTTATTTTTGGTATGACTAAGGTTTTTATTTAATTTTTTTGGTGTTTTCAAAGCAGATTAAGTTAATTAAGTGACGTATAGACTTTAATTTATTTAATTTTTTAAGGGCAAACTATTAGTTCAATGTGATGTAATTTTCATTGGGTTTGGCGTGTTTGAACAGGTATAACTTCTTCAATCTACAACATATATATCATCGAAACAAAAAATATTGTAAGGCCAGTCTCAAATATTTTCATCATATCATTTTTGAATAATTTACTTTTAAAGTTTAAATAACAATTAGGTTTTCAAAGAAAATAATGCTTGTGCATATTTTTCTTAATTTTTTAATTTTTTGTTCAGTATTTTATCTATTGTTTTCTAATTCAAAAACTTTAATTGCGTTTATGGGTTTTTTAAATAAATTTTTTAAAAAGTGTCTAAATTGGGTTTTTTCCCTTTGAAATTTCCTTTTCACACGCACACAAAGAAGTTTCAGTTCCCATAAATTCCACTGTGAAATTAGCGCTTCGAGAGAATGTTTTTCTCTTGAAAAAGAAATACCTAGGTCTCGCCCATCTGCTCTCAAATATTTTTTGTTTTGCACAACAATATCGTGGGTGGGTTATCTACCTCTTTCTTCCACCTTTTAGTTTGATGACGTAGCAGAATTCATAATCTTTTTTTTTATATTTGTTCTAGATTGTTTTGTGGTAAGAGGGAATTTATTGTTCTTTTCTTGTTCAAAAAGAGCGTAGACAGAGAGTTTGAGTTTATGGGACACCCAGCCTTAAGTAAATTTTGAATAAATTGAAAAATCTGGGAATTGGTACCAGCTTGTTTATTGTGTTTACAAATTAATCAATGTTTTTTGGTATGATAAATGATCATCATGCCGAAAATTACAATTTAACAATTGTAAAATATGAAAACATCTAATCGAAAAACCCAATACTAAAAAAAAGTATTTTTGATTCTTTTTTAATTTCTCAAAATACATTACATTTTAGCATCGAGTTTTCTGTTTTTGATTGGACATTAAAAGGAGTATTCAATTTTGAAGAAAAAATAATACTTCATTAAATTTTTTTCTTACAAATTTTGAGTTTGAAAATTACATTTTTGAAAAAGTTTAATTTAATTCGACTGGAGTTACAACAAATAAATATTGTTAGATACATTATTCCGAGGTTCACTACGCAACCTAAGATTGACTATTTTAAGTTTCATGTTTTTTTTTTCTCTTTTGAACTTATGGTGTTCGAAGTATCGTATGAATCTAGTTCTAGATTCATCGTGTAGTAGTAAAAATTTGTGTGTACATTTTATGCTTTTTTCAGTGTTTTCGAAATGAATTTAATGTAGTATGTACATTATGTAATTGGTTTGTGATCTTGCGAAAATACTCCTCTGATTGCTCCATTACTAGATAGCATCAGTATTAAATATATTTTTTTTAGTGTGGTTGTGTCAATTTTACATGTACGATTAAACATTCTTAGAATTAATTATATTTGAGGGCAACTAGACCCGGATCGAAAATGGACTATGATCTAGGAGTGTAAGAATCAACACTTGAAAGCCATCGATGTCTAATATGTTACCACGCTAGTACCTACCGATAAGGCTGAGGACTATAAATCTAACAAGGTGGATTCCTACGACCGTCTGGACGGAGTCAACTGATTCTCCTGTACTGAGCTTGTCTAAAGTTAGATGTGTAAGTCGTGGTCGGAGACTCGAATGCTAAACTTGGGAAGGAAAATATCTTTGTTGAAAAGCACAGCCTTCATGAAGCGATAACGGTTTCCGACTAATCAACTTTGCTGTACAAATTTGATCCGCCATTATTAGCCGCTTTAATCAAGCTGTTCTAGAAGTTTTTACATCTTTGGGTAAAGTGGCGAAACACGTTGGTTTTAAAATGAATGAGGACAACGCAAAGAATATGCTATCAACAAATAAAGCCTTATAATTATGTCCATTGCATTGGCAAAATGTCACTGTAGGCAGTCGATCTCAAACAGTGGAACTGTGGTAGTCGGTAAACATAGTGTTCATATTTAAGTCAAGCTTATTTCAAATTTCAATGGCGCTAATAGTAGGTACATACAAATGAGGTTCCATCGAAAGGTGTCCCAGGCATCAACGGCAGCTAAAGCTACAGATAAAGTGGAAATATCGTAAGATGCAGCTGCAAAAAATGCTGTAAAGGCAACTAAAAAACAATTGGCCAGAAGAAGGCAATACAGGCTAGACTTGGTGCGATTAAAGGGGTGCCTGCAGCGTAAAAACGCAGTTAGCTCTCTTGATAGCAGTATAAAAAAACATGAAGCTTGTCGTGCTTGAGTCGAACAGGAGGCGCCAGAAAAGTTGGCTCAAATGATGTAAAAATGATGTAAAACTGCAACATTTAAAAAAAGCAGCCCATCTGGTTCAGAAAGCAGCCATTACAACAATTGATTTACATGAACTGCACAAACAATAGCAAAGAGATGCATACAAAAAAAAACACAAAAACAGCAGCCATGAAAATAAATAAAAACACGTACATGTTAAAATCGATGTTCATTCCTTGAAAATAATGTAAAAATGCCAAAAAGCAGCTTTGTCAAAAGTAGCGGAACTAGAGTTGTTCGATATCAAGCTTTACCCTACATTCAAGGCCAGACGAGATAAATGGAAGCATACCTACCTACTGATCGCGCAGTATGGGAGGACTATTCTACCTTCGGTTGCCAAGCTTAGCTGCCGGACAGGACATATAGAATCTGCTGTGAATGTAAAACTTAACTAAATCTTAAGATTGTTTTCCAAAGCAATAAATTCATTTGGGCGTAAATCATGTATACACTTTAAAAAACACTTTATGGCCTCAATTATTTGTATACAAACTTAATTTGGCATTTGACAGCTTGGAGGCATAAACCGTATTTTGCAACTTTTATAGCAATAAATAAATAATTTAAAAAATAATGTTTTTTTTAATCCAAATCAAATATCTTAATATTACCTTAAGTATTTTTAGATACAAAATAATGTTATACGTAAAACGTCACAAACCTACAAATATTTTTGACATTTTATATTTGAAAAAAAAAACATAGCTTCGAAATTCTTACACGTAGGAACTATAGTGCCCCAAGCTATTTTATAAGAAATCACTAATCTGCTTGAAAAAAAATCTTTGCATTAACCTTTCAAAAGTTATACCTAATCTAAGAATCGAAAACATCCAACCACTTGGGATTGTTGAAAATATACAGGGTGATTGGTATAAGGTGGTACACCGAAAAGCTATAACGTGTATGTTGGATTGAATCTATAGGTACTTTAAGTTTCATTTAAAATTATTATTTTTAAAATCTTACATACATATGTAATTAAGTATAATTTTTGTTTTCAAAATAAAAACAGTTTAATCTATCGATTTCCTTTGGAGTCCATCGGTCCTTGAAATGATTACTCAGTCAGTTTTTTACAGCCAAGCTAAAGTGTTCTAGAGCCTGATTCTCCATATCTTAACATTTGCTGTCAATTCTTGTACTCATCGATAAGAAACACTGCCTAAACTCTAGCCCGCAATTCTTCAAATTAAATTCAGATGCAAAACGAGAAATTTTTTTTTATGGTTTCGTCAATAAGAAATAAAAGTAAAAAGCATACTTTTTCGATTAGGTATGGCTCAATTTCATGTGCTCACATTAAACAGTATTCACCTTTAAGAGATTACATCCGGAGTTTTTGACATTTAACAACATAATAAAACAACTTTTAAGAAATCACGTTTTCTCATAGAATAACGAAATATCTATAAAAAGTCCATAAAATAAAAGCAATGTTTATAGCTTAATCCTATAATATAGGTACATAGCGTTATTTCGTTCCGTCACGGTGGCGGGCGTCGTGGCTATGATGGGCGTTTGATCGTATTTACGGTACTAACTTTCAAAAAGCGTGACCTTAAATAGCTAAATCACAATATCGCGTAATTTTTTAAAAATAAACAACAAATAGCTTTTCAGCTGTCAAACGCCGGACCGAATAGAAAATAGATCTACTTTTGCTTTGCTCGGGCGTTTACGATATTACGATATAAGGTCATAGCAACGCCTGAGGTAATATTTCGGATTTCCTCATAAGAATACATAGTTTCTATTCCAAAAGTCAAAGCCCGACCTAACCTAACGCTATATTGTGATTTAGCTTTAAATTAAAAAATAAACTAAACTTACCTACCTATAATGACCTACAAACGTCTCAGAAATCGTTTTCAACTGGAAAAAAATGATTGTAGTACTATTTTTAATTTCTTTTATTTTTTATACAAAGAGCAACAAATTGTTTCAATTTTTATTATTCAAAAAAAAAAAAAAGCCAACGACCTGTCACACTCCCGACCGAATAGAAAATGATCTACTTTTGGTTTGGTCGGACGACATTTACGATTTTACCATATAAAGATATATCAACGACTGCGGTAACATTTCAAACTGGCTCATTGTTTCTATTCGAAATGTCAAAGCCGCCTACAATAAAATATAGAATGAAAGACTTTTCGGGCTGGTTCCTCTTCGTTCATGCGAGCAAGGTGACCAGACCACTGGACTTTAAGGAATTTTTTTTTCTATCTCCTGCCTAGTGTAAAAATCTGATCGATTGTTGCTTGGGTATGAAGGCACGCTCGTATTGTCCGATGATGATAAAAATTGGTTCCGAACAAATAATCCAAATTTTAGATGAAAAAGAGCATGTCATTGACCGAAACAAGCAATAATAAATGGCACCTATTATTTGAAGGTTTCTATTAAGGTTTTCATATAATGCTCTACTCAATCTTATTACATATATTACATATTATCGATTTTAACACCTAAAAATAAATAAATAAATAACACCGAATAACCTTCTACGGTAAATACGAGTATTTGTTTTACTAAAGTATGTTTTTTTGATTGACCCACTTTCTTTAAAAAGAAATTATGAACTTACGACCCACTTTCTCTTGGGTCACTTGGATGGGTTATAAGTTCATAATGCATTTATGGGCTTTTAACCCACCTAAATGAGCTAAAAGTCTTTTGACTCTGCAACAAAAATTGTATATTATAGGTACGCAAGATTCATCAGATTCAGCAATTTACAATAGCCGTAGATAACTTTGATGTTGTCACGATACTGCAACTACAGATTGCTAAAGCGTCTGTGGTAAATGAACAAAAAGCTTTTCTTTATTTATGTATATCAGCAGATGTCGAGTTTTTTCTACATAGCAGCTTGTTGTTTCTTTTTATCAAATCTCAAACTATGTGTCTATGATATGCTATACATGCATTGCATGAATCAATAAATACAGATTTGGTTAGCGGATCGACCATTTTGAAAGTTGCTTTGTGAATCCTAAACCCAGCGCTACTTGTAGATACTTATCGACAGATTGATAATAGTAGATAATGCTGCAAAATCGCAAATTCTATTACTCGGAAAATGTTACCTGTTGTAATTATTTGTACAGAGTATGCCGATAATATCATCAATTGAAGCATATAAACTAAAGATACTTGAAAATAAAGGTTTCAAAGACTTACATATAAATTGATTTGTGTATTTACATTCCACATACCAGCTTAGATAATAGTCGATCAATCAGTTTGTTTTGAAATGAATAAATGCTAAAATAAATCAATAATAAAAGGACCTTTTAGGAAAAACTAGAACTAAAGTTCAGGGTAAAAACATTAGTAAGTTCTCACATTCCTTTTGATTCACATAACCTGGTTATGATAGATATACATACATGCTGATTTTGAATCAAACAACACAAAAAAAGGCAAAGTAAACTTAATTTATTAAACTATTTGATAGGAGAATGTACACTGGTAATGGCGATGCTTAATTTATATGTACTAATGTTCTGTATTATTCGTTGAAAATAACATTTCGAAATTCGCAAATTTTAAAACTAAAGATTACGGTTTTCAACATTAAGTTCAAGATATATGAACTTTTTTGTTCATTCAGTTTTGATATTACTTTTGTGTTTGATGGGCCACAGCCATCAATCAAGAAGAGCAGTGGACAGAAATAACAAAAGTCACTTATTGGATCGCATTTTATATGAGTTACAGTTTCTTACAACAACTTATTTCTTTTTATTAACTTAAGTTAAAAGAATAACTTATCAACGTGCAACACTTTCTGTTATTATGTTAAGTGTGACTGCAGCTCCGATTAAAATTTCATGTTATAGGTTCTACTAGTTTGTTGCAGATAATTAAAAATTTATTTTTATCAACTTTGAACAATAAATTAACAATTTTTTTTAAAAAATACACACATTCAATATTTCAATTTAAAATTAATAATAAAACGTAACACTTGTAAATCAACGTTATACAAAATTGATTGCAATTTTTGCTGGAAGTGTTTGCTTATTGCATTTCTTTTAAACTTTTGTTTTGCACTTTTTATAGATGACGCACTGATTTGCAGTGTGAAACGCATATTGTTTTTTTAGGAAAAAAAAAATTAAATGTTTTTTTCGAGTACAAAATCTTTTTTTTAAATGGTCTGCTGTGGTAAATGTGAAGTCTTTATGTTATTTGTTGCTATAGATGCTCGCCCTGCTTCCCCTACACTGTTAGACAACACGGGCCATCCTGCCCCTGATCACTCAACGCAGGTAAATACTCTTTCTAATTTACCCATTATTTATTTAAAGCATTTAAAATCATTTTAAATTGAAATATGCCTTCAGTTTTAATATAGACTACTTAGCTATTTTTTCTGAACAAAACTTTTATTCTTTTCATTTTAAAAGCTGTCTTATGTTTGAAGCTCATTTGTTTTTATCAACAATATCCTAATTTATTTTTCAAACATATTTTTTTTTAAACTTAATAAACCTATTAGCATACTGTGATTTTATATAATAAATATAAGAAATTATGAAACTATGTATATTAAAAACCAAATTATGTCATAGATATGCTTTCTTCTAAGAATATAATATTATATTTAAAACACTTGATTTTTTAGGAGTACATTATGTATGTATAATATTCACGTTCTATTAAATTTATTTCGTTTATCGCTTAAATATTTATTTTAATGTTAGCATTCTTGTAAGCATAATTAAATTATTACTTTTTTATTGTGACATATTTTGTAATTGTTTGTGTTTGTGATATTTTATTATTTTTGGATTAATATTTTAGTTTTATGTATTATTTGGACAGTACACCTCTCATCTTACCAATACTGACAACCACATGTTTACCTTTTATAAAGTTAATGCACAAAGTACATTTTATGGAGTGTATTAGTTTTAACATCGTTAACACCAAGCATAAGTACATTCCGTATAAGTTCCTTTAAAAGTGTGAATATTTTGCAACGTTGGAAATTGCACGTTTGCAAATATATTCAGTTTATAGATTTTAAATAATATGTTTGCTTGAATTATCCAGATCTTATTTCTTGTTCCAAGGAATGGGTTTTTACATTTGCTCATTTATTGATTGAAACCTTACAATTGATCCATTTAGTAGGCCCCATACCCAACTGAAACTATAAACAGCTTCGCTTTTATAAAATATATACATATATGCAAGTGTTATTAGATCGTGGTTGAAAATACATGCATTTTTGTAATTTCACTTTTCTTTATCAAAAAAAAAAGTTATAACTTAAAATTCATTTCATTCATACAGCCCCATATTGGACATTTTGAATTTTTGTAGCTCAATTTCTGAAATAAAACTTAATTAGATATTAAAGTTAAACATATTAGCTTATGTGACAGTTTATTCTGAGGAAAAATTAGAACATAAGCGTCTATGTTGTACTTAAATATTTAAGTTTCGTATTAACAAACACGTTCTAAATGAAATGTCAATATTTAAATAAAAATAAATTAATTTTCGCAGGTGATAGCGGGGGCCGGAGGGATGAACGCAGGTGGCAATAACGCGGTGTACCATCAATATCCATCTACAAACCAGCAACAACAAGACATTAATGCTCAACAATATCACCATCAACCTCCACCTGTATCACAGCCTTCTGGGGTTGGTCTTTTCTCAGGAGCAACAAGCTTACTTTCTGGTGCTACACAGGCTGCAACAGGTGGTCTTTTTGGTTCGAAGCCAAAAATGGATCAAAAAGTTCCACCCAATACTGAACAGCCAATGCAGCAACAATCACAAGGGCTTGGGGGGATATTTGGTGGAGGAAACCAGCAACAACAGCAAAATGAACAACAGTTTATGCAGCAACAAAATCAACATAATCCTCAACAGCAACAACAGCAACAACAACAACAACAACAACAGCAACAACAGCAACAACCCAGTCAAGGTCCAGGTTTTATGTCAAAATTAAATGTAATGGCTGCTGCTACTCCAGGGGGTGAAATGCTTTCAAAAGCAAAAGATTCTATTTTTGGGAAATTTGGATTTGGTAAATAACCCTGGACATTAAACTTTTCTGTTCATATAATATCTGCTACCTAAATATAACAAGTAAATAACCTTAAGATTTAATATCGATGTTAAAAGTGTAATATAATATAATCCTTCTTTGAATTAACATAGCAATCAAAAGTTTGTTTTTTTCTGAGCCCAAAGAAGATTGTATAATAAAAAAACGATGTCGCTTCATGTTATAATTCTACTTTCTGCTTCAATTGAGTGTTTTAAATGTATTTTTCTGCAGAAAACGATGTCCATACAATTCCTTTCTGCAGGGATAAAATTATCTGGTTTATCAGAATTATCCTGGATTTTAACCGTTGTTGTTTAAGTGGAAATAAACAAAGACGATATGATAAAAATACATACATACATACTTTCAATACACATTATTAAGTATTTATATGTTAAATATCAAGAAATAAAGGTTTGCATGCAAATAACTACAAAAAATGTTATACACGTGTACATAAAGTAATAAAAATTATAATATGAGAATTACAGGACAAATACCAAGAATTAGATGAACTATCCTTGCTGCTAAACATAATTTGTTATATCTTTAACATACTTTGAAGTTATGTATTTGTTTTATTTGAATCATTTATAATTGTAATCAAATTTACTATGAAATCAAACTTGTAAGCATTCCTTGTCTACTATATTTTTGTATTTGAAACCAAATGAACGTCATTTCTAAGACTTATTATACAAAAGAAAAATATAATAAATTTTACATAGAAAAGCTAGGAATAAAAAATTAACATTAACAATGTAAATCTGATTGTAAAAAAAGATATGCTTTTCATATTATGAAATATGTTAAACTAAATTATTATAAAAACATAATAATTTCATGTTTTTGTACTTATGCTTTTAAAATTAAAGGTTACTGTAAAGTTAGTTACTGTTGTTAAACTATTTATTTTTTCATATTTATACTTATAGATATCTTAAACAAAAATTATAATTTTTGCAAATGGCTTCGTACGTCAATCATATCGATATAATATACATATATGTATATATGTATATAATTATATCAAATTTTTTTGTTAATCTATAAGCAAGTAAATCAAAAGTAAAATCGGATGATTTACTTTGCGCTATGTAGGTACTAGGTAAGCTTAATTGATGCATTTAAACTCGATTACATACATATATTAAAACAGAAGAAATTTAACAACCACACACATAATATTTAAGTTTGATATTGTCCCTATTTAGTTTTAAAAAAATTGTATAAGTTACCCAATTGTTTTAATTGAATGTTCACTTAATTTTTTTTTATTAAAAATTGGTTCTTAACTAAACGATCTGCTACAAAGTCAGTGCATATCTAATATATTTTGATATTGAAAACATTGGCTAAATGTAAATATGTAAATAATCAAAAAAAAAGTATTTATTTTATGTACGATTCAATTTATTTAAACAGTTGAAAATCAGTATTATAAATATTAGAGACCACTAATCAAAAAATAAATATAAAATTTCCCTCATGCACATCTTTAATATAAACATTTTTGTATCATACCTCAAGCAAACTTCAAAAACAATTGGTGGCGTTGAGTTGAGATTTCCCTAAAAAGGTTGCTTAAAATTAAAAAATAATTTTAGATGCCAATTTCATACAAAACGATTTAGAGGTAATTCAAAGCCCAAAGAATTTTTATCGATTGATTCCACATTGAAAAGTTTCTTATCGCCATTTTAAAGTTAAGTAACCTTTAATTGTTTTAAAGACATTGTACCTAAAATAATCTTTAATAGAACTTTTTATTGAATTTTTATCATCTTAGAATCGATAAATTGTATGACATCAGGTCGCACAAACTTGCTTTTACATGTAAATTAATTTATAAGTAATTCGATTATTATACATTAAATTATTTTATTTATTCTATAAACTGTTTAAAATAAAATGGCTCAAAAGCCGAACTCAAAATATAGAAAACATTCTTAAAACCAAAAAAAAAAAAAAAATAAATGCTAAAAGAAGGATACAAATTGTAACAATTTTCTTTGGAAATGTTGATGGTATGTCCGGCAATTCTATACTTCCTTTGACTGATTTTTAAATTTTAAGGGACAGAAACAACAATACTATCTATTTTAAAAATATCTCCAAAATGATAGCAGCAGACAAACAAGTAGCTGAGGAAAATATTTACAACAGACTTTTTCTAGTAAATTACAACCATAAGTAAATTCTTTTCTATATACAGTGGTGTACATTAAAATAGACACGCTTAATAGGATTTTAAGATTTCAAATATTAGTTCATAAAATACTTAAAAGAATGTTTAATTTGGACTCCATTTTTTCTTTGTTCGAGTGTTAAAGTAGTTTTAATAAAAAGGGAAACAAATATGAAAGTAACAAACAAAACCGTACTGTTATTATTAAAAAAATGAAGTTTTTTTTACACGTTTTAGACATGTCAACCTTTTACATGCATAAAGAGTACATTCAGTCCTTTAATTTGATACCAAAGTTAGCCATTAGCTCCAAGAAGGGGGCTGCCAACTTTGACACGCTTTTAACCAGGCAACCTTATGTATATGTATATTTCGTTTTATCTCGTCGAGATCTATAGTTGTACAATATAGATCATGGTCGAATAAAGGCACCGGAAGTATTCCGTTTTAGACCCCTTTAACACGGGATTTGATAGGTAATCGAAAAAAGTGTGTAAAATCCATTAACAGGATGAGCTAAGTGATCTGATCCACTTTAGGGCGATGTATTTACATACATATATTTATTTCTTTTAGATAAGGTTTTCGAGTTTTAAGTCTTGCATCATTTGATATACCAAATAAATTAATGTTATAGAAATTTTGTGTTTTTTAATAGGAAGTGCTTCTATAGTTTTGAGCTCATTGAATTGACTTTTTTGCAGTTGAGAAGATTAGCACCAAGAAAGGGTAGAACTATTGTCATCAAGAAGGTGGCACACCGGTGAAAACTCTTTATTGTATATGGTTTGTGTGTGATTTACGAGTGGCCTAGCCTAGCTTGAGTCTAATATTAAGGATTTTCAATAGGGATGGGTTGATTTTGACAGCTCGTGGCGACCATATTGTTTCTTTTACTTTCTGTTAAAATATCGTTTTTTAATCAGTCATCATGGCAAGATACAGCGTAACAACACGTGCAACTGAATAATGTTTATTATCAAAATGGGTGTTACATTCATACCCGGGTAATTCTTAAAATGTCCGGGTACCCGGGTATTCAGCACCTTCGGGTACCCAGGTATTCGAATTTGTGTTGGGTACCCGGGTAATTATATTGAATTGTAAGTGTGAATTTTGTTGTTTTTTAAAGCTTTTATGAGAACAAACGTTATCATTGGATTAGTAACGGTCAAAATTGTACTTGGTAAAATTTAAATAAAGCATAAGAAGAGAATTTAAATGGTTTATTTGTTCATATTGTCGAAATTATCTCTAATGTTCGCATCGTAAAAGTATTGTAAGAAATATTAACCTTTTTAAAAGGCTTTAAAAAGTACATTTAAATATCGTCTGAAAGAAAAGACTTACTTAGAAAGGTACAAAGAGAAATTAAAGTTAAGACAGCATTTAAAAAGTTATATCTAAGTCAAATTAGCATTGAAAAAAATGCTCTGACATTGAGTTTAATATATTTATGTATGTACATACATAACATTATGTATATTTTATTTTGGTAAATTAAATAGAAATACCAGTTGTCTTATTTTTTAACTTTAATTTTTTGTACTTTGGTGAGTTTTTCCTTTTGGCCGATGGTATATTAATTATTTTTCTTGATAGTTTACTTGTGGGTGATAAAATTATTTGTAAATTAATAGAATATAATTTCAAATCAATAAGCACCTATGATACTACCACAAATATGACCCAAAGAGTAAATTGACACTTGGAGTTGAAAACAACGAGCTGGGAACGGGAAGGTACGACATTTTCTATTATCTTTTCTGTCATCATAAGAATAAAATAAAGATCTTTTGAGTGAAACATGTTATTTTAGTTTAAAAAATTATTTCATACCAAAATAATAATGTTGTGCATATTTTGCATAACTGGTAATAAGTGTAACAATACAATACAGGCTCTGTTTTACTTAAAAGATTCTAAATTTAGTTTTTGTATTTAATATTAATTATATAAATTTGTATTTAATATTAATTTAATATTAACACAGTTATATTATATAGTCACAGCATTTTTTTTCGTTGTACCATCAATAAAATGTACTTCAAAAGACTTTATAAATAATAATTGTTTCAATTTAGTTCCGAGTCTCTCAGTTCTGAGCCTTCTACATCAAGCAGAATAACAGAAGGTGCTTCCAGCAGCAATTGTACATTAGAAGAAAAAAACGCCGAATTAACCATAACATCAATCCTCATCGTCAAGAACAAATTTCCCAAGCAACTGCCTTCATGATATCATCAAGTGGATTACCAATTTCGTTTGTTGAAAGATACGGCTTCAAACATTTTATGTCTGTAGTTGAACCTAATTACGAGGTTCCTGTTGCTTCACCTATGCTATCGCGTTTGCAGCTACTTTATACTCAGACCCGGACTAAAATACAAAATGCCCTTAATAATGTAGCATATGTAGCTTTAACAACAGACGGTTGGTCTTCTAGGGCTCAGGATTCATTTGTGTCAGTAACAATTTTCACTATATAAATGATGAATGGGAAATAGAAAACTATACATTGTGCACTGAACGCATAGAGGAGAGGCAAACTGCAGAAAACCTAGCTCTTCTATTAGAAATGGTAATTGCAGAGTGGGAGTTGCAGGGTGCTAGCCTCTGTTCGTTTCATTGAAGATGCTCAAAACAGTGTATCCTGTGCAGCTAATACACTAGAAATTTGTGTGAAGCGAAGTTGGGAAACTGTGGAGATATTCGCCTTGGTTTTAAAAAAAGTAAGCAATCTTGTGCCGCACTTAAAGAACTTAAGTTAGTTCAAAGCTGCCTCACACGATGGAATTCGTCATATTTAATGTGCGAAAGGCTGTTAACCATTAGAGGTCATGCCGTAGTTGCTATTTTGGTTGATAGGAATGTAACATCATCTCAATTGGCTTTAAAACTTGAAATAAGTGAAATGGTACGGGCACATATCGAGGCATTGGTCCAGGTTTTGAAGCCATTTTATGTTGCGACCACAATTGTTTGTACCGAAAATGTAACTATTTCGGTTCTAAGATTAATTAGTTTTGGCTTAATTAATAAACATCTTCGGATAATTAAGACAGGCATGTGAGATAGTTTAGGTTGCAGGTTTCGAATGGAACGAACTCTCCTCGAACAAATTTTAAGTTTCTTAGATCCCAGATATACAAATTTGGAATTTGAAAATGAAAAGGAGAGAATAAGAAACTGTGTTAGCAATTAAGTTGAAAATACTCTGCCTGTGGAGAATCTGATATCACGAGTATTCAAGGATAAATCAATTGATTTTTTATTGGAAGCAAAATCAGATGATGAGATGAGGAGCGAATTTTAAATGTTTCTAGCAGAGCCACAGTTGAGCCATAATGTTTCCAACCTTTTAAGTTGGTGGAAGGAAAATAAAGATACATTTCCCAGCCTTGCTCTTATAGCTCGAAAATATTTATGTATACCAGCTACGTCCGTTTGCTCAGAACGAACCTGTTTTCTGTAGCTGGGAACATTGTAAACTCAAAAAGATCGTCACTACTACGAAAATGTTTTTATTTACGTTTTTAAAAATGAATTCGATATTATTAGAACGTAATTTAAAATAAAGAAATCATAAAAATGTTCTCCATAGATTTGAAGCTATGATGATTAAATTTTTTTTTTAATTTTGAACAAAACAATACTCCTATGTTGTAATATCCTGTTTTCCTTAATGAATCATTTTTTGTTTACTTTTTGTTTTATTTATTCAAAAATTGAATTGAAATAGATATTATTACTTTATTAAAACAAAAACTATGTACTTTATTAAAAAAAATCAAATTATTTTACGTTTTGTTTTTTTAAAGTATGTTAAGTAACGTAATTGTAAATATTGTTCTTTAAGTTTGTACCATATGTTATTAATAAGAAATATGTATTAATATAAATTAATAAATTATAAATTTAACAGCAAATACAATACTTAACGAAACTTTCTAAAAGTAGAAAAAATATGCTTTTAATTTTTTTTTTATATTTTTTTTTTGTTAGTCTAGCATCCAATTTTATAAGTGCTGGTGGATGCATAAAACATGCATCACCTTATTGAGAAAATAATTGTGAATTACATACATACATACATAACATACATACATATTATGTATGTATGTAGGTAGGTATATTTTGTTTACACTTTTTGCAGAATTGTAATTAAATTTTGGTATAAATGTTTAAATTACTTTTTTAATAAATAGTGGTAATTATTTAATTTTGCCTTTAAACGTGAAAATTGGCAATCCATACTTCCATACTGTCTGTTACTCTTTCACGCCTAAACAGCTGAACGGATTTTGTTGAAATTTGGTATGGTGATAGATGATAACCTAGAAATGGTCATAGGCTATAAATAATCACGCCATAGTTCTTAGGGGGTATGCAGATAACTAAATTGAGTTAGTGATTTTTAGTCGTTTTTGTTGGGACTTTTGCTCTTCCACGTCTAAACGGCTGAACGGATGAAATTTAGTAAGGTAATAGACGGTTATCTAGAAAAGGATATGGGCTATTAATATTCATGCTATCGTACTTAAGGCGTAGGCAGTAGGCAGAAAACTAATTAAGTTAGTGATTTTTAATCGTTTGTTTTAAAAGTTTACCTCATTCACGCGTTAACGTCTGAATGGATTTTTATACGACTTGGTTAATTTAAAGATAGGATTCTAGGCACGGACACAGGCTACTTTTTACGGCGGGAAAATACCTCATTCCCGTGGAAATGTAGCTCGATCGTGTCAAGAAGCGCATGACGCTATAGCTACTGAAATGATTTTGATGTTTTTTTTTTAACTGAGTGTTATTAAGACTACTAAGTATTTGGCATGGCGTCGGCGTCGTCGCTATCGAGATAAATGAGAGACTCCCTTCATTGGTCATTAGATATTGGTCATTATTCATTATTGGCCATTAGTCATTATTGGTCATTGGCCTTTATTGTTCATTGGTTATTATTGGTCTTTGGTCTTTATAGGTCATTAGTCATTGGTCATTATAGGTCATTGGTCATTATAGGTCATTGGTCATTATTGGTCAAAGGTTAAAGTTCAAAGGTCAAAGGTACAGTGACCAATGGTCAATAATGACTAATGACCTATAATCACCAATGGCCAATAATGACCAAAGACCAATAATGACTAATGACCATTAATGACCAAAGACCATTAATGACCAATGACCTATAATGACCAATGACCTATAATGACCAATGATCAATCATGACCAATATTGAACAATACATATACATCAGAGCTCACGGTTATGTACATACATACGTGTAACATAATTAAAATCCGGACATCTTATCCTACTATCGGTGTAGTTGAAATACACTAATACACAATTATATGTGTAATATAACTAATATTATAAATGCGAAAGTAACTCTGTCTGTCTGTCTGTCAAAAAATGACAGATATATAGGTATTGTAAGACTTTAATGTCGTTTTCAATTGGCAATCCGGAATGAGAAGTAGAAGCAGAATCCCAATTGAACACTTTTTGTGAATTCTGAAAAATTTGAAGTTTGGTGTAACTGTATTGGTAGTTTTGCAATCTTGGCTTTTTGGAAAACTCCTGCAATAGAAAATTAACTGCATAACTTGAATGGTCATCACTTGATGAAGAAGATGAGGAAGACGACTCCAGCAATGTTTCTAACAAATCAGGAACAATTTTGCTAAGATATTGTCAATATTAGCCGTGTTTTATTGGTAATTGAAAATACTAGCTAGTAAAATTTTACATGGAAAACAACAACACCTCAAAAGTGAACAAAAATAAGCTAGTGTTTATCCATAGTAATTTAGTGAAGATAGAGTTTCATCTAGTTAAATGTAGGGGCAGTCAAGAAGTGCAAAAAATATGCAAATGTTGGCAACATGAGGGTGTGTTCGGTAACAAATACACTTCTTTTACAATTCGCCTGCATTGAAAAGTGCAAGCGATCCACAAATTTCAAACCAAACATTTATTTTGGTTGAAATATCATACAAATGCAATTATTTCGTTAAAAAATTTATTAAAATCAATACTTTACAAAATTTTTAAAACTTTTAGGAACAATTCATAAGAGATAAAATAAATTTTTTTAGGATTAGTGTATTTTACCATCACATATTGTGGAAAATTTATTGAAATATGCTTGTTTTCATTAAAAAGCTGACAAAGGTTGCTTCCATAAATGCATGGTTGTGAAAATCTGACGAATACATACCTTTTTTAAATGCACATGTTAAATGCCCGATTTTCTTAAAAGCAAAACTCAAATATTTGTTGAGCAAATGTGAAACTATAAAAAGTGACAAGCAAACATATTTTTTTTTTTACTTTAATATGATTGCAATTCATCGCATGTATACAATGCATGTATTTATAAAAACAATACCGCATATATACGGTATTGAGTAGAATAAAATGGTAATTTTGACTCTACAAGCAACTTGAAGTAACTTCTTATAATTTTTATTAATTATTTCTTTATAATTTCATGTTGAATTTTGTCTTTTAATATTTTATTTTTTGAATAAAAAGAATAAAAGAATGTTTACTATCCAAATAAATGGTCTGTGTAATAAATTCTATAATAATGTAAGGAAAATAGTGAACCACGATTATTCAACTGGTCTTTAAAGTTGCCAGAAACTTAGTTCCATATTTTTCGTTCTTCCATATAAACCAATAGAATTGAACAGGGAGTTGATAAAATACTGAACTTTAATCTGTGGGTTATAAATATAACAAGAAAATCAATATATTTTCAAAGTTTTACTACAAATATAAGTAAAACACATTCGAAACCAACTCGGTGTGCATTTCCATGCAAACTTCATTCATTCATTGTACATTCTTCGAACGCGCCCAATGTAGAACAGCTGTTGTTTATTTTGATTTAAAACTCAAATTGGATTTTTAACTAAAATGTAAAGATGTTAGCCAGAAATTTCTTTAACAAGTCAGTTGGTATATTTACAACTTTTGTTTGCAATATGCATTCAATTTTTTTCTATTTTCAAGTGCACATTTGCCTTTTATATTTTGTGTGTGACAGACGATTTTGAAATTTTGACATCAATGATTTGTCAAATAATGTAGGGACACCAACTTTAAGAAGAAAAATTAAAAGTGAATATAAAAGTGGAATATAGCGTTTTATTGGTACTCGAATACTATGTTGGGGATAGATTACCAATAAAACGAGGCTATTATTATCCATTTTTTTATAGTTTAGTTTTAATTTCAAGCAATAACTTCACAGTTCGCACAATTTGTTAATTCAAAAATATGACATTTTTCAAGTGTGACATGTAAATCTTTGAATGTGTGAGTGATTCTGTTTTTGCTTCTGACTTCAAATCCAGAAGAGAAATCTCTTCTTTTTCAGAATTAGAACTGTCACTTTTGCCCAATTGAACGCTTTGAGAATGCTTTTTTCTGATTCCAGATTGCCAATTGAAAACGACATAAAACGTCCAGATATGTCAAAAATTTCAGTTTGACAAATCGGACCGATAACAATAACCTCCTATGGGAAGTTAAAAAAACATTTTTTTTAACGCCCTGCAAAGCGGGCGGGGATTTCGCTAGTTGATAATATTTTTTATATACTTATGTACCGTTGACACTAAAATTATAGGATCCTGGGTGCCCGGTTATTGGGGGTATTTCCCAGTCGAAATTCAGAGTTCGATAAAAAGCCCAAGCTTATCGATACTTAATTAAGATTTCAAGTTACCAAATAGGCATACAAATACCTATCTCCACTTCATTTTTCCGGAATAATCATGTTCTTATCATTAATATTCTAGACAAATTTGACTATCGGCACCGGTAAATGAAAAGATGGAATTCCGTGAGAAATATATCAATGAAATGGCAAATATCGGAAAGAAAATTAAAGAAACCAATATTTTATAATTAAAAATATATTGATTTATCAATTAATACAAACAGTAAAACATTAAATTTTTACCTTTCGCGACATTTAGGTGATATGACGGCTCAGAGGGCCGACAGTCAAGCTTATTGTGAACCAAAACTTAATTTTAGTTTATGGGTTACAAATCCTTTGTTAAATAAATAAATTATTAACATTATATTAATATGTAGGTATGTATGTATGTATGTATATAGTATAATATTATTGTACGTAATTTAGTGATAAATTAATTTACAATGTTTTTTAAAAGCGTAGCCAAGGCTTCCGTTTTTTTGATATTAGGTGATATGCATTAAACGGAAGTATTTATTACAAGTAAAAGATAATAGTAAATACAATAACTTAAAGCAAATGGTTAAATTTAAAGTATTTACTTCATTCCATACGCTCCATATGCATAAAGTTTAGTACTTACTTACTGGCAAATACTTTCAGTATATACTAAATTCATCCAAGTAAATACTAGAATTCATCGGAAATTGATAGTAAATACTTTTTTTTTCTTATCGGGTTAGTAAGCAAATAGTTTTTTGCCAGATTAACCGTTTAAAAAAAAAATATTCCATTGAATTACAAGTCCTTTTCGGTTAATATATTCTTCCGAATGAAATCTAGGTTGTAATATTTCCACGTGAGTACAGTCCAAGGCTCCTATGCATAATGGGAACCTGTATTCGCTAAGCCAATCATTTTTTGCTCTCAGCTGTTCTTCATAGTTCGATGGAAATTTTATTCAATGAGAAGCTTTTTCTTTTATTAATTTTGCAACAAAATTAACTGTTCTGGATACAGTACTCTGATGAACGCCTATATAAATTCACCAACGCCAACTTGAAATTCAGGATCTCCAACGTATCGTAAAAAACTTCGCATCTTTTCTTGATGAGTGATTGCCCCTCCTCTTGTTTCAGTTTGAGCTCCTTAAAAAGTATCATATATATGAACCATTTGTTCAACATAAGACTCTATATAAACTTGGCGACTAAGGGCAAGTTTTAAAACTTCGCCAGTAACTAAAAACTACTAACTCCTTTAACTAACGGAAGCCTATTGGTATAGTATCACAATATACATATGTACATATATAACTGTTCTCATAAGTGTTTGCTTCTCGTAAAATTATAAATTATATTTTTAATTTAACAGGCGTATAAGAAAATAGAAAGTTTTACACCATTTCCGTGAACTAACAAAAGGCTCCAAATAGTAAGGGTGTCTCAAGTTTTAAAACTAGAAATTACGATTTTGCAATGACTTACCAATGAAGTATTCACTCAACCAATCTACGTTTTCCCTCTCAAAACGATAGAGTTGTTTAAAATTTGATTCTGAACCCGATCTTCGACTTTTATAGACTTTTTGTGAACTAACGCGTACAAATTCCGCCATTTCAGTACAGTAAACAGTAACTTAATTTTAATTTATATCAGCGACGTCGTGAATCCTTTGAGAATAGAGTTAATAGTGTAAGTTTTTATGGTTTCGAAGCTACATAATTATGTGTTTAAATCAAAAAAATTATGTACTTTTAAATTTTCATGTTTATATCCTTTGACTAAAAAAAAGAAATAATTCCTACAGAAAAAAAGTACTTGCTACTTTTTATGCATACGGAATAAAGTACATATTTACTGAAAAAGTTCATCCGAAAAAAGTAAATACTGTGGCCTCAAGTAAATACTTTATTTTCAGCATTTACTGCATTTTTATGCATATCAAAAAAAGTAACTACTTAGAAATTCTCAAGTAAAAGCATTTACTATCCTTTATGCATATCAGCCATTGTTTCCCATTACACAGGTCAACACACTTTTTGTTTCTGAATTCTTGGTATGATTTTCTTGTTCCTCCTACATTACTTATTAATTATAAAAAAAAAAACTTTTACCTGAAAAAGTTTGTTTTTATATCTACAACATTGTTATTATGGATTTAAAAGTAGTACTAAATTTGTATGGTTCTACTACATGATATAATTTTCAAGAAATCAAAAATTTTTTTTTTGCATTTTTCACTTCTTTAGACCTTTAAAAATCACCTCCTACAATAATTTAAAGATATTCGAATTCTAACACTATAAAAAAACTAAATATGTTTTCTTGTTTTCAAATAAATGCAAATTGCAAGAAAAACTTTAAACGCGTTTTTCTCCAAATATTCATTTATCATTGTAACCGGTGAAAAAACAAAGTTTAAACACAAAAAAAAAAAAAAAAAAAAAAAAAAATTATGTACATATGTATATACCAAGATTGAGAAAATGGATATTTGAATACAGAAACAAAAAAAATATTTTTTTGTTGACTTGTGTTATTAATCGCATATCTTTCTCATAACTCGATGAAAAATTTAATTTATCAAACATGTTTGTTTATTCAGCTTGTCAATATAATTCAGCAAGAACGATAGACGACACGAGAGCAGTGCTACGTGAAGCAAACTTCTGACGATATCGTTCTCGGCTATCGCTTAGACGATTGTCAAAAAAGTTACGTGATGAGAGCCAAGAAAAGGATAAATAAACTAATGGTTAGGAGTACTTTTCTCCGCTATGAATTTTAATCGGAGTAATTGGAACAAAATTCAAACTATGCTGTCAAAAATGTTTTAAAAACAACGGTACAACGGATGTGTTACATAAATGTCGAAGAAAAATTCCGAAGAGCAGTGGATATCTCAGTATCACAGTGACTTACCGAACTCTGAGACGTTGATAGTCTGGCCAACAGCTCGTTGAAAACTACCCGTTGCGTCGTCGCAAAGAATTGCAAGGCATTTAACACGTTTACGTGACTTGGAAGTGCAATTCTACGTTTTTTTCGAGAATGGCTTTATTTCGTTAGTTAATTCAAAGCATAAAAGTTTTGGACATCGGTGAAGCTATGTAAATAACGTGCTCTTCACTTGTAAATTCAAATGGATTTTTACCATCTCCAATGGAAAGTTGCAAGAACCTTTTTTTATTCCTAGAAATAAAACAAATATAGGAACAATTATTCCTTTTCCAAACAAAAGTATGATTAGCTTTATTCAGAGCGACGACGTCTATTATTAATTACTAGTCCAATTATTATTATTATCTTTATCTATGTATGTACATTGTACATATATTAAAATCAATGCCAATTTTCGTCGTGATTTTATAACTCTCCCTTTGTTCGGACTATTTAGAAGATGGCTTATGTGAAGTTTGCACAAAATCGGTACGGTGGATTAACACATAAGACTATCTTTACTGAAATATAAGGGTTATTGCACCTTAACGTATCAAAAAACAAATTCTTAGTTTTTTTTTTTGTCAAAAATATAAATAAACAAAAATAAAATATAATTTCTTTCAAAAAATTACGACTGTAGGACATTAAACTCAAAACAAATTCGTGCATTGCTTCCCATAATATACTCTTTGTATATTTTTGCTATGAACTTAAAAAAATTTCAGAAAAATGCTGGCCCATAAACGAGGAGTCAACGGACATACGGCTTAATGTTTAGCGGGGGACATAAGTTATCATTAAGACTTCGGTCAAGTCAATAAGGGATATTATATTTAGGCAAAAGTTTGTTGATGATTCCAGTTGCTACTATATTTTTTATCTATACTATTATTATAAGGAGGAAATAGAAATCCTTATTAAAACAAATTTTGTATTCAAAAAAATATGAAAAAGTCGGGAAATTATTAAAAAATGATTCTGTAAAAACAGACAAAATTAGAAAAGTTTTGCATTTAATCACGTGATTTAATGATTTTGTATGACGCACATGATTTTAGGAAAACAAATGTTTTTTGTTTTATATTATTGTATTACATATTCAATTATTTACTGAACGCAAATATGGCGGAATAAGGTGATGAAATTTATTATTATTATTATTATTATTATTATTATTATTATTATTATTATTATTATTATTATTATTATTATTATTATTATTATTATTATTATTATTATTATTATTATTATTATTATTATTATTATTATTATTATTATTATTATTATTATTATTATTATTATTATTATTATTATTATTATTATTATTATTATTATTATTATTATTATTATTATTATTATTATTATTATTATTATTATTATTATTATTATTATTATTATTATTATTATTATTATTATTATTATTATTATTATTATTATTATTATTATTATTATTATTATTATTATTATTATTATTATTATTATTATTATTATTATTATTATTATTATTATTATTATTATTATTATTATTATTATTATTATTATTATTATTATTATTATTATTATTATTATTATTATTATTATTATTATTATTATTATTATTATTATTATTATTATTATTATTATTATTATTATTATTATTATTATTATTATTATTATTATTATTATTATTATTATTATTATTATTATTATTATTATTATTATTATTATTATTATTATTATTATTATTATTATTATTATTATTATTATTATTATTATTATTATTATTATTATTATTATTATTATTATTATTATTATTATTATTATTATTATTATTATTATTATTATTATTATTATTATTATTATTATTATTATTATTATTATTATTATTATTATTATTATTATTATTATTATTATTATTATTATTATTATTATTATTATTATTATTATTATTATTATTATTATTATTATTATTATTATTATTATTATTATTATTATTATTATTATTATTATTATTATTATTATTATTATTATTATTATTATTATTATTATTATTATTATTATTATTATTATTATTATTATTATTATTATTATTATTATTATTATTATTATTATTATTATTATTATTATTATTATTATTATTATTATTATTATTATTATTATTATTATTATTATTATTATTATTATTATTATTATTATTATTATATAAGCTTTTAATGCCTTAGCATTTGAAGTACATTTAAATACATCTATAGATACATTTTTTTAAATTTTTTAATTAGAATTTTACAAATTATTTGGTAATTTATACAGAACCTTTATCACTATTAAAAATATGAGAATAAATTTCAATTAGACCATAGCAAGGTGGAGCTTTATGTAGAGCTTGAGTTTTTCACAAAATTTTATCTACAGAATATAAAAGCTTTTTAACAGATATTTGAGAGTACTAACATAATCCATACAAAGAAAAAATTTAAATATTAATCCGTGACGTGGAGATACTGTCTAAAAACCTATCTTTAAGCGCTCATCATTTCAAAGATCGGTTTTAAGCCGTTATTTCAGCCAAAACATTGTTTTTAACCCAAAACCATCATATCCGTAGGGAAATTTTTTTTTTTAGAAAAGTATAATACATACAACTTCAAAGTAAGCACTTCGAAAAATTGAATTTTTTCTACTACATACGTCCCCACTGTGTGACGTAAATGTGTAAAAATTCACTATTACGGTATCTATGTTTTATTACTATGTACTCTTGAGTTTATGTTAAGACGTTAAATTTGGGAGAGACGAAGTTCGCCGGGTCAGCTAGTCGAAATATAAGTATTTATTTAAATTAAAAAAAAAAAACAAATCAAAATCTGACAGAATTTTTCATTTAATACGTTCTAGTGAGTTTATACCTAAACTATGTAAAAAAAAAATGATAAACCCCTGTGAAATAATATTTTTTTTATCAGTTTATTATGTCACAGATCGAGAATTGGCTCCCAGTATAAGTAACGTTTTCAAAACAATTAAAAATATTAGTTGGTGTTCTATTAATGACGCCAATTTTTAGCCAAATTCGAAAGAAAACTAAAAAATATTGCGCACACACCGTTTCATATTCTCATTTTGTTTCTTTTTTCTGCAACAGCTACAATTTGTGTATGTTCACAAACGTCAAATTTCTGTGCAGTGCTTCGGCATCACTGCGATGCTGATGCAGCTGTTGCTGATGCGATGCCGACTAATCACGCTGTCGTAGTGATGCTTTTTTGTTTAGTTCTTGCGCATCAGTTTATGCAAGTTAGCAATAATGAACAGTTGAGGAGAAAAGTGATGCCGGAATCTGCGTTTGTGAACGTTTGACTTTGAACATTTGGGCATCATTACTGCAGTGATGCGTTTGTGAACTTTTTTAAATTTTAAAATGCTGAAGTGACCACTGCCGTTTATATTTGAGATCTACACTAAGATCCTGTAAAGCACGATTTATTAAATGCTGACGACACTAGAGTGGTAATCACTGTATTAACATTGTTTTATAATAAAATCTGAAGAGCACATCCTTTTTTAATTTGTGGACATGAATACATTGTTTAAAATGTATATTTAAAACTTTCTTTGCACAAAGCGATATAAGTTAAAATGGTATATGACCTTATTTTACAATTACATAGTTAAGTAAGGCCCTATTCTTTTAGCGTTATTATACGCACCATTTAAGTAAGGCCCTATTCTTTTAGCGTTATTATACGCACCATTCAACTAAGAATTCATATTCAATTTATACTTTTAAGATTCCCCATGTAATATTCAGCTCTATTCTGCTATCCATTGCGGGGAAATTTTCTTGAATTTTCACTTTTCGCTGTTCAATAGAAGTGAATCTGTATTTTAGTCGGTAGCATCGGTAATACTGCGCGGTATTCTGCTATTCACGTGAACGCATTCGTTCCATACACTTAAGATCCGTTTATAGTAAACATTATGTATGTTTTACATACATATGTATGATTTTAAAATACATAATTTGTATATTATCTATTTCAAAATGAAAATAAATGAACTTACGTTTCATCCCGCAGTTAAAAAATATTTATTTTACTTTCATTTCTTCCAGACCTCTTTGATTAATACAATATTTACAGAATTTTAGTGAAATATAATTATCTTAGAAAACCGTTATTTATGGTGTATAATGGATATAGGTTCACTAGAGAATCTGTATTTCACAATAGAGCCCAATATACTTAAAGCCGTATATAATAATATTATTTGCTTTAAGTTGACTTGAATAATGTTAATAACTTCTTTTGGTTCCGTTAAATAAATAAATATTTTTTATTTTTACAAAAAGTTGTTATTTTTATAATAACATTATTCGAAACCTTATATTAGTTTTACAATATTGACTATTCATCACACGATTCATACACACAGTCTGTTTCATCTGAAGACAAACAGATTTCAGATCCTCCAGTACTGCATTTATTCGTATTTCTCTCTAATTTTATAAGGCTCCATAAGCGTATTTCCGTCCCAATTCTGAAAATAAATGTAAATGTGTTTCATTGATCTTGCATTTTTAAAAAGTTAAAAAAATAAAAACACAACAAAAAAACGTGACTAAGATTTAGTATGGTAATCATTCAATAAGACAAGTAGAAGAATAAAATATTAATAATGGTGTCATCAGTAATATTATTTCCGTACAAGGGCAACAACCAAACTCTGAAGCAGGCTGTGAAGTCCTGTGTTCGGTACTATTAAAAAATGCACCATTCTAGAAATTGCAAATGAAAGAGGAAGAAAAAAAAAGACAAATATTATTCCTGGCAAACAGGCTACATCTACAGGCGGCGTTGTCACATGGTAGCTACAAAAATAAATATAGAAGATGCAGAAGTCTTTTATTTTTTAAATTTCTTTGTTAAGTGGGACTCTTTACCGAGTCTTTTATAGGAATTTATTTACAAATTTGGTTCGCAGTTGCATCATGTGAACGAAGCTTTTCAAAATTATTTGTGGAAGCCTTAAGTTCTTTATTTTCTAGTTCTTCATTCTCAACTACAACAGAAATATGTTTAGGTCACATCGCAAGGTGGCAAGTTCTGATTTGAAATAAAGTTGATGGTTCTTTTTTTTTTAATTCATATTTATTTATTCAGTCATATATTAAAGCTAGACAAAAATTCATAAAACTAGCTTACTTCAACCAAACTTACAACTAACTTACTGACCCAATCTGGGCACTCTAAGTTTAACTATACAGGGTGATTTGCATAAGATGCATCAAAGAACTACAACGAGTAGGTTAGGTTAAAACGAAACAAACAATTTTAAGGGAGTCTTTCTCTCCTTTTATCCGGGACGGTCTTACAATGGCATGAGAATAGACAAAGAAAAATCAATTTTCAAACTCGAAGTTTTTAAAAAATTGTTATATCTATAAAAGAAAACATAAAACTGGATGCTATAATTTATCCTAATTCTTAAGAAATAAAAAAATCAAAACATGAGCTAGCTAAATATTTTTTTTTTTTATTCATTTTTATTTTTCTTCAATCTTAATTAAAATTTTTTAAAGCTAGATAAAAATTCTTAAAAAACTAACGTCTGCATCCATAACTTAAGGCGTAAGAACTAACTTAAAACTAAATATCTATATCTTTTTTATTACCAAGAAGAATTGCAAAAAACTTGGTTTCTATATCGGTTTTTATTTATTTAAAAAAATAACTTAAATCTAAATAAAACTAAAATAAAGCTAAAGTAAAACTACAATAATATTAAATAAAAGTAATTTAAAAGTTATTAAAACTAATTAAAACTAAATTAAAACTAGATAAGACTACTTATAACTACTTATTTATTTACAATAGCAAGTTTTTTTTTTTTTTTGGGTGGCACCACGGCCTGCCAAGGTCAAGAGACTTTTAATGATCAATTTGAGTTTGCAACCACCAGAATTGGTTCTCCTATTTTACCCTTTCTCCCGATCGGACACAGTCCTACTGAACCGAAGGCGCTCACCTCCGTCCTGTGCGAGGACGTCTTGATCATAAAGGAGCCGCCAATCTACGGTTAGCCGCCAATCTACGGTTGACGTGGTAGATTAGCCATACTGCCTCTCTATCCTGTATCAGCACTCAACTATCTAAATAGAGGAAAGCATCGGGCGGAATACATCTGCTTAAACGCACATTATCGTAGTACTGATTTTTTGGGTTATAGGCCCCAAAAATTAAACTGTTAATCGAGGACATCGCTCTTGCAATGTGACCCGAATCAGCTTTAGAAGGAAGTTGTCTATTCTGTTTATGTTGGCTGCATTGTATAGAACCTGGCTAGCTACATATTTTGGTGAGCTAGTTTACATTTGAATGTGATGTCCACAGTTCTTCATCTGACGTGGTTAATTAACGGAACTGCCAATCTTTCCTGTATCAGACTGCATGTATCTAAAAAGAGGAATGTCTGGTGGAATGCAGCTGCTCACGCATGTACTTTACATACCATGTATTCGGATAGAATGGCCCGAAAATAAAATTATTGGTCAGTTATTGCTCTCGCAACGTGACTTCAATTCTGCTCGAATTTTATTAATTGGAGCAACGTTGTTTATCATCTCATGGAGCAACCTGTCTCATATTGCCATTTTTTGACACTATTTGGGTGTTAGAAATTTTGAAGTATGTAAAGGCTGACTTTCTTCAGCTTTTTGACTGGCTTATTTCTGTTTTATTGACTGGACCTTTGGAAAGCCCGTATAATTAGCGGGGTGCCCCTGGTTCAAATAAAGGACACACTTTAGCTTGTGAAATCCTTGTATTTTTGAACACTTATAGTGAATATTGCAGTTGGCACCGGCATGCATGAACCTCTGACAATGAATGCATTGTTACAATGAAGCATGTTGCGGCGCTTCTGTAATGTCTCTCTCAGACTCTCAAACTTACTTTAGGCGATAATGTTACGAGGAACATTTTTGTCCTATAACGCCCTTGGATTTCATAGTGGTGAAAGACCGCGATAAACTTCCGGTTCCGTGCAGGAACTTATGCCCTGGAGTAACACCAACTGTGTTTTTTCGCTTCGAGGCGTGAAGGTGATGAACTCAGCTGTGGCCTTGTTAAGAAGCTCTCTAACCAACTTGTATTTGGCCAGTAAGAAGCAATGCACCCAATAGTTTCTTTATTTTTAATTTACTACTTTAACAACAAAATTACCATTTGTTGCCGACTTACATACCTGTTTTATGTCTTCCAGGTCAACTTTGTGGGTGGTACCTTCTGTGGCTGCTGTTGTAGTTGCTGCTTCGCTTTTTCTGAAGTTGATGAGTTTTCAGCAATTGGGACTGCTGCTTTTGTTGAAACCTCCTTTAATTGTTCCCCCCCTGTGGATTTAGTTGCGGACTTCGTCTGTGGATGTTGTTGAAATCTTTGCACCAGACCCGTGTCTTAATTCTTTTGTTGAATTAATTGGTGCTATTGTTGTTACCGCTGTGCTGCTGTAACTTAAATATACGACCTTTGGATTTGTCTGCAGACGCCACTAGGCTATCGAACACTTGTAAAACTAAGTATCAAATTTCTAACTTCACTGACAGCACTTTTGGATACAACTTTTAAAAGCCGATTTGAACAAATTAGGTCTTTCTATAACGAAAGTCAAATATAGGGTTGGTTGGATTAATCCGTTTAGGCGGTATGGAAAATTTTATAAAAAAAAAATCACTTAAAAAAACAATGATTATAGACTAACAATACCATATTATACCTTTTTGGAAAGCCAAGGTTCATTTGCATGTAAAGAAGATCCTTTGAATGTTAAATTTCGAGAATGAGAGTTAATAATGGGTGATTCTTCGATTAAAATTTTATTATTTATAATGTAAAATAAAGCCCATAAATTTAAAAGTAAAATAAACATTTTTACCGTCGATTAAAAGAATAATAAATTAATGACATTTACTTTTTGAGAATGATATTTTGTAAATGGTACACGACAATTTTAGGCGACTCGTTGGAGCATAGGTTATGGTACCTCGTGCATAACATGAGTAATGTTGGCATCAATTCACACGATCTAAACGGTGAATATAGTAGCAAAAGATGGAATTATGTAAGTGCTCATCAAAATGATTTCTCAACATGTCTATTGTTTCACGTGCTGTTACGTTCGTAAGCAAAACATTTCTCACAGAACGCTGGTTTTCGTAATACCAAATGAGTTTTTCCATAATGACTTGCCAAACGACACAGAAGGAAAATGACAAAGCAGTTTCATACAAGTCACGGGTGGTCAAAAAAAAAACCTATTGAAAATCAAACCTTATACATATTATACATATGTATTTGTTTCAGTGCTATGGCTTGTTGTGGAGTGGCTGGGGTTAATGCTGGGGAGAAAGGTGGGATAAAGAATTGCCGTATTTATCGTTGTTGTTATTAAGTTGGAGTAATCAATTTGTGTTTGATGAATTTTCCATTTCTTCGTAATACAAGCGGTATTGGGTTATTTAATTAGTACGTTATCAAGCGCTAAAGAATCGCCCATGATTTTATCGTAAGTGGTTAGACAGTCAACCCTAATTGATCTTATTAAATCTTTGTTTTTATCACTCAATACGTCAACAACGTACTTCCTGATTTTGTTTTATGAATAAAAGGACATCAAAGTTTGTTATTGAGATTATATTTTGAACTATCAGTCAATACTTGAATAGTTTAAACAATAAATAAAAAAAATTGACACTGATCATTGATCGAGAAAATTCAAAAATTTAAGCTTAATTTTAACCGGATTACGAGTATCGTCTTCATTAAAAACTTATTAATTCAATCCAACAGTTTCAATTTTAAGATCCTAATTTAAGTACAGTTCATTCATTTAGATGTAGCACCACAGATTTGTATTAAGCCAATTTTAAAGGCGAGGTGTGATGCTGCATCATACTCTGAGGCAAGAGTTAGGTTTGCCAAATATTTTTTGCTATGGGAAAATATTCAATTAAATTATTTATTTATAAAATTTTCAGTGTGATTTTTACAATATTCATAAATTTGATATTTTAAGTCCAATATTTTCTTCATTTAAATGCTTTTCTTAATTGGCTTTCCAATGTTAAGTAAAGTTAATAACCATACTTTGATCGACGGACGCAACTTTTACAAGTTTTAGAAGCTTGGCCAATTCATTTACCATATTTACAAGTAAAAACATAATACAAAAAACTCTGGATTGGTTTAGGAAAGCGATGAATGAACTTTTCAAAAGTCTTTACATGTATTGAATTAAAGTTCTGTTCTTATCCTGTGCTGTTGCATTATCTGAGAATAAATAGGTACAATGTTTAAACTGTGATGTACTTCATTTGGTCATTTAAGTATTGTGGTTTTATCATATAAAGTAAAATGAGCGAAGTATTTTTTTGCTGATTGAAAAATTATATAGCCTGGGTTCATACTTTCATACAAGACTAAAATAACATTCATTGTAATAATATTTTATCATTAACTTTCATACAAGCATCAAGTATATTTATATTATGAACAAGTAATATCAGCAAATAAAAGTGAATATGTAATGATTTCGAAACAATATTACCTTAAGCCCAGTCTGGAAACATCCGATTTTGATGTATGAAAAATAAAGTCATCATAAGAAAATTCTTCAAATAATATCGCCTTTGTTGTTTCCTTATTAATTTCATTTTTTTCCAGCCAATCATATAATCGTTGGTCCATTTCTTTTCTTTTTTGAAGTATTTTAGTTCTGGGAGTTCTTCTACTTTTATTTAGTTTGTTCGTTTTTTTACATCTAATAGGGTTGAACACTGTAGAATATCTAGAAAATTAAATAAAAAAAATAAATTGGCCTTGCGCTACGACTGAAATTAAAAGTTGAGGTTTCATTAAAATTTTCAGATTAAACAAAAACCTGAATACTAATATTAAAATTTAAATTTAATTTAGCCTTGGATATTGCATTATAATTTTTATATGGAAATCTATTCAAAATTTCGAACAGTACCTACTTATATTTTGTCCATAATTAAATATAATATGTAGATACTAACATAAAGATTATTAAGTTTTAATTTTAACATAAGTTAGTAATGTTTTATAGGAAATACAGTAATAAAGGAAACTTAAAAGCAGTAGTTCGGTATCAATGTATGTTTACATCTATTAGTTTATCTTCATACATAATGCAATACTACATCTTTGTTATACATATATGTACAATGTACATACATATGTAATGAAAGAGCATGATTATAATAATATGTATTGAGGTTGGACGAAAAATGTTTGTCGCATGATTACTCTTTAAATAATATTTACCAAGGGCGGATCCAGTTTTGCGATCAGGGGGGTCACACTAGTCACTAGTTCAATACATAATAACACAAATTGTCAACTTTTCACAGGAATATATATTTATCGGTTCGATTCGTCAAATTGAAATTTTTGACAAATATGAACATTTAAGATGTAGTGCGTCGCGTCGTGTCGTTCGTCCCTAGAATGTAAATCTGAGTCTGACATCTGACATTTGTACAGATATGCATTATGCCTTTGCGTTCGTGTGTGCTTACATACGTTCGTACATTCTTTTGTGGCCGATATCTATGAACGAATAGAGATACCGAAACCAAATAAACTTTAACTAACTGGTTATAACTCCAAAAGATGCAGGAAGGACTTTCATTAACATTTAACTAGAGGTTTTTTCACTATGGCAATTTAAAAATGTGTACATTTTGTTTGGTCACATAATATCTCATTAACAAAAAAGGCTTTTGACTTGAAATAAATTTTAGCCTGTGCTTTATGATGTAATATATGTAAATAAGGAAAAAATCAGCAATACCGTTGCATTTTTTAAATAGAAAAACTGTTAAGAAATCTGTGTTGCTAATGAATGAAAATAATAGATATCAATTTCAACAAATTTTTTTTCTAAATGTGAATTGAAGTTTTGGACATTGTAAAATAAAAATAAAAATAAATTATTGATATCTTCTTTACAATACAAAAAACTACTCAAATTCTACCAAAAAATAGTAAAAAATGTTTTTTGGCTGAAATATCTCTACAAGTGCTAATAATATCAACTTCAAATTGATTTTATTTTCTCCATAAAACAATTGTAAGTAAAAACTAATATTTTGTCAAATGTAAACCAAAAAAATCTAACAAAAGTGTTAAAATTGTTTTTTGACTTGAATATCTGGAAAGCGGACAAATTTTATTTTCAATATACATAATACAATTATCAACAAATGGTAAAATTTTGACGAATTGACTGTTTTTTACACAAAATAAAATAAATCGATTATAAAGTTTTATCAAAAAAAAAATCTCAAAAATTACCAAATTTAGTTTTGTTTTGAAAGTCAGATGTTATCCTAATCTTTCGTTTGATTGCCCATACCCAGCCTTTTTGGAATTATAAACCAATTTAAAAAAAAATTAGAAGCTTATAGATGTTGAGTCTTGTAAGTATTACAAATTTTGTTATATTTGAGGAACACTAATAACATAAGTTTTATTTGGCTTTAAAACTTTAAGTCTATATTAATTTTTCGTATTTTAATAATTATTTTATATGAATATAAAAACGAGGTTACTAATTATAAACTTACTATTCGTTCATTTCAAATTAGCTTAGAATTCTATTTTCCTTTTTTAATTGTGCTGAGAAAAAATTCTTGAGAAATTCAATCATAAAAATGTGTTTTCTGACAAAATAACACCAGAAATGAGATATTTGTATGAGAATTGTTTTTAAAAAGGGTTTTCCAATAGGGACTGGTAGGTTTATACAGCTAGTGGTGGCCATATTGTTTTTAACTTTCTGTTAAAATTTCGTTTTTTCATCAGTCACTGAAGACAAATCATCATTACATCAGCATCATTACTAGCCATACGCGCAGCTGATAAAAATTTTGGGAGCAGTTGGAAGTTGATCCCTATTTTGGTCGAAAAATTATCTTAAGCGATGAGGCCCATTTTGAGACGACACCCAATCCACGCGAGATTCACGAGGTGCCAATACATCCAAATAAAGTTACTGTTTGATGTAAATTTTGGGCTGAAGGGGTCATCAGTCAGTACTTTTTCCAAAATGATACTGGTCAGGTTATCACCATCAACGGCGATCGCTATGGGTCGCTGATCACTTCTATGCGAATAGACCACAAAACACAGCGGCCCTCAAAGATAGTCATCGAAAACTGGACCTTTCGAATGCGCGCCACCCAGCGAAGCCGTGGCGGCCATTTGAACAATGTTATTTCTGGGAGTACGGAAAAGTTATTAAAAGGAAACAATTAAGATTTTTACTTTTAGGTTTCCTTAATAAGTATTATTTATTAAATACGTGCTGTGAATTAAAGTTTTATGTTTAAGTTTTATGGTTTTATTTTGTTACATTAAACCTAATACGTATTTGTTTCTTTTTAAAATAGTAAACGTGAATTTCTTTTAAATTCTTTTTGAGGTATTGTCTTTTTTTTTCAAAAAAAAAAAATCGCATATTAAGCTTTGTTAGGCTTAGCACATAATTGGTAGGTTTTTAAAAAATATTTGGTAACTTTTTTTTGGGGGCGCTACCCCAACCGTGCTCAGAAGTCAAGAAAGATCTTGCTAAAAAAAAAATTCTCGAGTAAGACTGAATTATAAATTGGGAGAACATTCCGGTGAAAAAGTGAAGGAAGCTAGTGGAGTTCTTTTAAGCTTATGCACATACATAATATATATCAGCACTTCAAATGTGCAGTTGCACTGGACTACTCCGAGCAGAAAAGTGCAGCTGTTTAGTGTTCAATGTAGACATTTTTGCACTGACTTTCAATGAGATGAACTAGTGTACACTAGTGCAGAATATTCTGCACTACTTTTTGAGCATGTGCAGGCTAGTCCAATTCTATTCTATACTACTTAAAAAGAAATAGAGTATATATTATTAAAACGGATTTTTTAATTTAAATTACACACAGAAAAAATATTTTGTTGGTTGGCCATTATTTTTTTTTTTTTGTTGAGTAAATTATTACTATCCCTACCATTTTAATTGCGCTGAATTTAACATCTGACTTATGACGTTTTTGATTGGACTTGTTCTGACAGTTTTCGTGAATCTGCACTACACTTCTCTATACTAGAAATTTTGTGGTTGAACAGAGCTATTATTTAAAAAAAGGAGCTTTAAGAGATTTTAAAAGCTAAAGATTTCAGGATTTTAAGTTTATACCAAATCCAAACGGAAAAAAAATCCGAACAAATTTGGCAGTTATCATAAAAAACAACAGATTTTCCGATTTTTTTAATTGAATTTTGTTCACAAATCCCTAGAATATACATCAGTCATGTGTTAACGTGGGTACTTACATTCGTACGTTTGAAATACCTTTCTTCGTCCGCGATATATCGAGAACGAATAGAAATATCCGCACTTAAACTTTAAATAGGTAATAATAAATAAATAAATAAATATTTTTTTTTAATATCAAAAGATGCAGAATGGATTTTCAAAATTATTTATCGAGCGATTTTTTTTTAGAGCGACTTAAAAACAAAGTGAAAATTTTTGTTCCTCACAAATATGTATTTCAACAACAGACAATGATATTTACTAAAAGTAAATTTTATTTATTTAAATTTACAGTTTTGGTATGAATTTGGAAAACAAATTACATGCTATTATTTTTTTTTAAATAGAAAATCTGTGAATAAAATGTTCGAGGCTCAAATATACAGTTAAGGAAAAATGATATAATCTTCAAACCAATTTTTTAGTACATATGTATGTATGTGAAATTACGTTTTGACATCTTGTAAGATTTTTCAAGCTAAATTAATTTGTTTTCTTCCAAAAAAATCAACCAAAAATCGTTTTCCGACTCTAATATCTCGAGAGCAAACAACGATGTATACACACCTCTTTATAAATGATGGATTAAGATTCTAAGAACCTTAAAACGTCCGCATATGTTCGTACGTTCGACTTACCATTTTTCGTCCACGATATCTCGAGAATGAATAAAGATATCCACTCGAAATAGATTTTATTCGACAAGTTGTAACTTCAAAAAATGCAGAGAGGACTTTAAAAAAAAAAAATTCAAGAGGTTTTGTTTACTATTACTAGCAGTTTAAAAAACAAGTGAAAAATTTGTTTGGTAGCAGTCTCAGGTACGGATAATGCTGTTGACTTCAAATAAATTGTATTGTGTAGATTTCAAAGTTAAACAGGTTTGGTATAGATTTGGGCACGAGTACGATAACTAGGGCGCCAAGATTTGATAACGGTATTTTGTAGGGGGGCTCAAAACAAGCATTTTTTACTATGGGAAGGGGGCGGGTCTACCTCACCCCGTTTAGGCGGTAGGGACAATCTAAAATAAAAATGCTTCGATCGGAAACGAATTTTTAAAAAATAACGGTAATACTGAAAATTAAGTATGATACATTTTTTGAAAGCCAAAACTGTAATCTATCAGCTTGTTTTTAAATCAAGTGAAAACAATTTATAGTTTTCGAAAGAACTAATTTTAAAACCAAAATTTGTGCAAAAAAAGATAAAAAATAGTTTTAAAGCGCTATTTTTCAAATGTTTAATTAACGTTATGTTAATGTTAATGTTTTGCATTAACGTTATTTAAAAAAAAATCGTTTTCCGATCAAACCAAACGGGGTGAGATAGAAAATTGTTTAGAAATGTTTTTTGACTCGAATATCCCGAAAGCGGGCAACGTTATTGATAGCATATTAATTTTATTTTTAACATAATACAACAAATTTCAAATTGATTTTTTCTTACAAAAAATAGAAAACTAAAACAAAAATTTACCAATAAGTGTCAAAATTGTATTTCGACTGAAATATTTTTCACCGGGTAATGTTTTTGACTGCAAATTTATGTTATGTTATTTACGAAACTGTTAATATAATATGGTACGTGATACATTTTGATAGATATCAATTTGACATTTTTTTTAACTGTTTTATAATGCTGGCAACTACCAGCCAAAATTTAGTCTTTGTTAATCTCTAAAGCAAACAGTCATTAAAAACTTCATGTCCAACTATAAGTGCGTCTTATTTCATGTTCAACTTGTGTGGCCTCACACTCGGAATTTCATGGTCTTTCGAGTCATTAAAATATTAATAATTTTGATCGTGTTTCGTGTCTCTTTCAATTCATTGATGGTGATGGCCTTTTGGGAATTGGTGGTCGACTTCATAATTCATCATGCAATTACGACGCACGCCCAGCATCCAGTCATATTACCCAAAACACACATTATAACGTCTCTCTTGATAGACCAGTATCATATACGTTATTTGCATCCAGGTCCAACCCTCCTTCTTTCAATCATGGGGCAAAGATATTGGATCATTGGGGGACGAAGCACAATTCAATATTATATACACAAATGTATGAATTGCTTTCGACTTAAACGATCAAACAACAACAACTTATGGGAAGCCTACCCGATCAACGTGTCCATCCAAGTAGCCGCTTTTTGCATTGCGGCGTAAATTACGTTGGTCCTATCAAAATTCGTCTCAACAAAGGTCGAGGTGCAAAGACAAGTAAAGGATACATCGCACTGTACGTTTGTTTCAGTACAAAGGCAATACATGTGGAGATGGTATCCGATCTTACAACGGATGCGTTTATTGCATCATTAAAACGTTTCATTGCGCAACGGCGAATTCCAGCGATAAAGGGACCAATTTTATTGGTGCAAAAAGAAAGCTTTCAGATCTCTACAATATGGTTTTATCGGCAGACTTCAATAACACCGTAGCCACATTTCTATCTAAAAATGAGTTTCAGTGGCACTTTATCCCTCCTGCCTCACCCACTTTGGCGGATTGTGGAAATCAGGAGTCAAAGCAGTAAAAACACATCTTAAGCGCGAAATAGGTGATACTGTGCTTAAGTTTGAAGAGATGGCAATATTTCTAACACAAATTGAGGGAATTCTCAATTCTCGTCCGATATCTCAAAACAGCGACTCCGATATTAGTAGCTTGGACCCTTTAACTCCGGGTCACTTGATAGGCACAACCCTCACCGCACTTCCATAGAAGATTTTTTTAGACACAAACATACAAAGACTTAACCGATGATTATCTACATAATCTAAAGCAATTCCTAAATGGAGAAGGGAACATAAGAATGTCGTAGTTGACGATTTAGTACTTGTGCAACCTACCTCCAACCTCTGTACAAAATTGGGAGAACTTAAACGTCCCATCGTAAAAATATCAAAATTACCAATTAATTAAAGGAAACTTTATGGGGGCAGAATGTTTTATAATGCTGGCAACGTCCAGCCAAAATTAAGCCTTTGTTATGTCGTTTTTAATTGGAAATCCGAAATTGGAATTAGAAGCAGAATCCCAATTGAACAGTTTTTCTGAATTCTGAAAAATTTGAAGTTTAGTGTGACTGTATTGGTAAAGTGTGACATGTGTCTACTACATATTTTCAATATTATTTTCCATTTTTTATATGTATTTTTATTTTAATTTCAAGCAAAATTTGTTAATTCAAAAAATATGACATTTATTATTTTATAGTGATTCTGTTTGTTCTTCTGATTTCAAATCCAGAAGAGAAACCTCTTCTTTTTCAGAATCAAAACTGTCACTTTTGCCCAATTGAAAGCTTTCAGAATGCTTTTTTCTGCTTCCAAATTGCCAATTGAAAACGCCATTTATCTCTAAATCGGATTGTCAATTAAAAGTGCATGTCCAACTATAAGTATAAGTGCGTTTTATTCCATAACAAAAAACAAAAATCTGAAAAAATAATCTACCAAAATGTGTAAAAAATTGTTCTGCGCCTAATATATGTATATCTTCATAACATTTAATGCTATTGTATTGTATCCTTTGTACGTATGTACATATGTATATCAAATTGACATTTTTTACAAAAAAAAAAATAAACAACTATAAAAAATGTTTACCAAAAATTGATGAACATTGTTTTTACAGTAAAAAATCTCGAGAATTTTGTCTAATATTTTTTTGTTAATAAAATTGTTATCAATCAACATCAAAAGTTATTCGATTTATATCAAGAATAAATTTGTAGCAGTTATTAAACTAATCACAGTACCTACCTTCCTTTGAGTCCTCTACATTGAAATCTGTGAAGCTACATAATTTTCATTTATCGTTTAAGTTCAACTTTTAGAAAGCAAAATGTCAATCTTTTACCCAGTCGAACAACATTTAGTAAAGTGAAATTATAAGAAAAATTGATCTCGCGTTTTAAACTTTTATTTTAATTAAGTGGTGAAGTCTCCACAATTGGTGACCCCGAACATTCTATAATATGGTTAATGCAGAAGTTTATTCGACAAGTCCTGCTGGTGTGCAGACGACAAATATCAACGAAACATCGCCAGTTTCAACATTGCAACCTCCTGTTTCTGTACCATTGATGCCAACGACACAGCGATACATTGTTCGACCACCTACTTTCAACACACTTTGGTTTGCTCAACTTGAAGCGCAATTTCACCTTATCAATATCATCGACGAAAAATCAAAATTTTTCTTTGCTTCGTCCCATCTGGATACTGCCACCGCGCCGCCCGCAGCTGAGTTCCAAGACCATGTATTCCTAAGAAGCGCCCTATCCGACAGATTAACTTCATCGTATGAGTCGAGACCACAAGAGGAAGTTTCAGGTGATAGAAAACCTTCGCAATTTTTGCGTCACCTGAAAAGTCTGGTGATAACGTGCCAACAAATATTTTGCGTACTAAATAATTAAGCAGACTTCTAACGACGGTGAAACAGTTTTGGCTACGCAGCATGACTCGTCACTTGCAAAAAAGGTGGACACTTTTTGACCACATAATGGAAATTTCATAGTTCAATCAACTGGCTTGTGTTTAATAGACTCGTGGTGTTGAAGAAACACCACTGGAGCCACGGCGTTCAAGAATGGAAGAGATGATTAACGAAATGGTAAGTAGTTTTAGAGATTCCATGCAAAAAGGACCTTTTATTAAAAATTGGGTATCCGAAAATTTTAGAATGGTTGGTGACAATAACATCATTGATTCATTATCGTCACTTTAACACTGTCGTAATGTTTCTTGCTCCACCCTTTTCTATCGTTATTTTAATGGACTATACTTTCGAGAACTAGCCAGCTGCGTTCCTCCCCTTAAACAATTCAATCGTAATACTCACGCCTCTAGGAATGCCCATCAGTTCATCCTTGAGCCTAACTTCGTACGGTACTACGCGAATGTGGAATGCCTTACCAAAATTAACAAATTGTGAAGTGATTGCTTGATATTAAAATATAAAAAAAAGGAAAATAATATTGAAAATATCTTAACAATTGTTCCTAATTTTTTAGAAACATTGTTTGAGTCGTCTTCCTCATCTTCTTCATCGAGTGAGGACGATGCAAGTGATACATGTCACACTTTACCAATACAGTCACACCAAACTTCAATTTTTTCAGAATTCAGAAAAACTGTTCAATTAGGATTCTGCTTCTACTTCCAATTCCGGATTGGCAATTAAAAACGACATAAGTCTACTTCACGACTGCCAAATATGAACTGTCAAGACTAATGTTTACCAAAATGGCAGCAAAACAAAGTAGTATACCTTCCCGAAGGCAGAGCTGTAAAAAAATGCATTCTTTTAGTATTGCAGTTAAATTGAATGGAAAGACTATTTTTACAGTCTTTTGATTTAAACTCAGTATTGTGACTTTCAAACTAAAGTCCCAGTCAATTTTGCAGTCTTTGATTCTAAAATCATCTGAGTCAAATGAATTCAATTCAAAAGAATGCATTCTTTTTAGACTGCTTGCAGTCTTTGAAAAGTCTTTTGCATTCTTTGCATTCTTTGAATTCTTTGCATTCTTAGTCTTTTAAATGCATTCAATGTATTGAAGTTTTTTTTACTGCTTTGAAATCTTATTACTAATTGAATACTTTTCACTGCTTTCGACTAATGTGAGGCCGCTGTTGAAAGTTATAAATTTAAACAATTATGTTAAATCTCTTAAAATCAAAGTTTTGCCAAAACTAAGTTATTAAAGGAGTTAAACGATTTTCGCACAATTTTTCTTTATGACTATATTATATACGAGTATCATTATAAATGATATTTTTAGTTTACAGATGTTCCTTAAAGCTATATTGTTGTTATAATGTTTAATAAAATTGAGTGGTGTTATTAAAATATATACATTTAAGACACCGTCTTAACAGAAATAAAAATAAATATATATAATGTTTAATAACATAATTGTTGAAATCTATTACTTTTAACAGCGGCCTCACATTAGTCGAAAGCAGTGAAAAGTATTCAATTAGTAATAAAAATGCATTTAAAAGACTTTAAGAATGCAAAGAATTCAAAGAATGCAAAGAATGCAAAGAATGCAAAAGACTTTTCAAAGACTTCAAAGACTGCAAGCAGTCTAAAAAGAATGCATTCTTTTTATTTAAAGTCTTTTGACTGCTTTTTATGATTGCATTATTTAAGACTTCAAAAAGGAATGGGAATGGATTTCTGAAGTTAAAAGAATGATATGATAAATTCTATTGCATTCCCGAAGAATCAGTTAAATGACTGGGACTTTTCGGAATGCAATACCAAAAGAATGCATTCTTTTACAACTCTGCCCGAAGGACACCCTGTACCTCTTTTATAAATTTTCTAGTTAAAACTCAACATTCTAAATTCAAATGATGTTAAGTAAAAGCTCTATAGCATATAAAAGGCACTTAATGTAGATCTTAAAAAAAATGTATATAAAATTACTTTTCAAAATATTGGTTTCCCTCATAAATTGAAAGCTTACCTCGAATTTTCACATAGTTCATATAACCTTTCTAGTCCAATGTTAACTTTTTTAAGTACTTCAATTTCTTCCTTTCGTTGTTCAATATAAACTTTGAATACAGTTTGCATAGACTGTTGTGATTCAGCTAATTTGTCCATAAGTTGTTGTATTTCATTTGAACGTAAAATGTCACATGAACGTTTTTCATCCATGGGTACGTGCAAATCTTTTCCGTTTTTCTCAAAAGATTTAAGGTCATCTACAAGACTGGGTATATTTTCTTGCCCTGCTAGGTTAGCTCCAAGTTCTTTTAAAACAAAAAAATATATATGTATAAATTGAGGTAAGTATGTATATTTACAATAACAACATTAAAAACAAACCTGGAGAAAGAATCATTATGCCAGCTTGTACAGCTCTTTTTACTAAATTGTCCAAGGCAAACATCCAATGTGGTTTGATGCAATGCATCCTCAAAACGCTGATGACAGATTCTTGCAAAGAATAAAGAGCTAAATGTAGGTGATCAATAGCTGTTGTATCAAAATCTAAAGTTGATTTCAATTCATTAATTGACTTTTCAAGATTATCTTTATTTTCATCGACTATATACTGCCTTAGTCCTCGAATCATTGCGCAAAGATCGTTTTTTTGTATTGCAAGTTTGTTTCTGTTGTCAATTTCTAGTTTGCTGAACCAAGAATCACAAATTTGGATTTCATCATTTTCAAGTACCTTGAAGAGAGTTTTCCTGCGTTGAGAATCCTTTTTTAGCATGTAGAAACCGTCGACCTCATTTGTTTCACAAATATTACTTTTAGATGAAGTAGAACTTAAATCAAATCCTGAAGAATTCCGTCTGTCTAGTGGTGGCTCTTCGCTTATAATGCTATTAGTCATGCAACTTCAGTAAAACAATAAATTATATATATAATTGTAATAATTTTTAAGTGTATGTGTAATGCATATTTAAAACAAACAAATAAAGATAAAGTTAGTCAACCCAAAATATCAGAGGATGAGGTAATTTTGCATTTTTGGATACAGTGGTTTGGGCCTTAACGACAGGAAATAGCATTGAGTTTTGGCAGCATTAGGTTCTACGTGGTTTATGTTTACCAATTGAACAATCTGGTCAAGATGCGTTGACGGTCTACATCAAAAGAGCAAGGTCCAATCGACAGTGAAACAATTTTGTATGTTAAAAATCCTGACATTACATTAATTATAAAAATAAGGATGAGAGTCAGTAACAAAACAGAGCCCTGGGCACACCAGAATTTATTTTGTAGATTTCAAATTTGAAAGCGTCCAATATTATTATACCTATAACTATAACTATAACTATAACTATAACTATAACTATAACTATAACTATAACTATAACTATAACTATAACTATAACTATAACTATAACTATAACTATAACTATAACTATAACTATAACTATAACTATAACTATAACTATAACTATAACTATAACTATAACTATAACTATAACTATAACTATAACTATAACTATAACTATAACTATAACTATAACTATAACTATAACTATAACTATAACTATAACTATAACTATAACTATAACTATAACTATAACTATAACTATAACTATAACTATAACTATAACTATAACTATAACTATAACTATAACTATAACTATAACTATAACTATAACTATAACTATAACTATAACTATAACTATAACTATAACTATAACTATAACTATAACTATAACTATAACTATAACTATAACTATAACTATAACTATAACTATAACTATAACTATAACTATAACTATAACTATAACTATAACTATAACTATAACTATAACTATAACTATAACTATAACTATAACTATAACTATAACTATAACTATAACTATAACTATAACTATAACTATAACTATAACTATAACTATAACTATAACTATAACTATAACTATAACTATAACTATAACTATAACTATAACTATAACTATAACTATAACTATAACTATAACTATAACTATAACTATAACTATAACTATAACTATAACTATAACTATAACTATAACTATAACTATAACTATAACTATAACTATAACTATAACTATAACTATAACTATAACTATAACTATAACTATAACTATAACTATAACTATAACTATAACTATAACTATAACTATAACTATAACTATAACTATAACTATAACTATAACTATAACTATAACTATAACTATAACTATAACTATAACTATAACTATAACTATAACTATAACTATAACTATAACTATAACTATAACTATAACTATAACTATAACTATAACTATAACTATAACTATAACTATAACTATAACTATAACTATAACTATAACTATAACTATAACTATAACTATAACTATAACTATAACTATAACTATAACTATAACTATAACTATAACTATAACTATAACTATAACTATAACTATAACTATAACTATAACTATAACTATAACTATAACTATAACTATAACTATAACTATAACTATAACTATAACTATAACTATAACTATAACTATAACTATAACTATAACTATAACTATAACTATAACTATAACTATAACTATAACTATAACTATAACTATAACTATAACTATAACTATAACTATAACTATAACTATAACTATAACTATAACTATAACTATAACTATAACTATAACTATAACTATAACTATAACTATAACTATAACTATAACTATAACTATAACTATAACTATAACTATAACTATAACTATAACTATAACTATAACTATAACTATAACTATAACTATAACTATAACTATAACTATAACTATAACTATAACTATAACTATAACTATAACTATAACTATAACTATAACTATAACTATAACTATAACTATAACTATAACTATAACTATAACTATAACTATAACTATAACTATAACTATAACTATAACTATAACTATAACTATAACCATAACTATAACTATAACTATAACTATAACTATAACTATAACTATAACTATAACTATAACTATAACTATAACTATAACTATAACTATAACTATAACTATAACTATAACTATAACTATAACTATAACTATAACTATAACTATAACTATAACTATAACCGTCAGAATGGTAATTTCTAACTGAACGAAACAGAGATCTATCGACAAAGCTTGATGCCAAACGATATCAAATACTTTTGAAATATCAAGCGCAAGAATCTTAATTTTTTTAAACTTCCAACTTGACATCACTTGTCAATAATAGGTATGTTCGATGAAGATATTGCATTTGGTGCATCACTGTACTTGGGACTCGTTCTAATGAGTTTTGTTCACTCTAATGTAGATGCGTACACATACAAATTTGTCATTTTTCATTTTTTTAGAGATAAAGTTCATTGAGCGCGAATAGAAAATATAGTAGAATAATTATTTCTTACTTACTGAATTCTTGTAAATATTATGTGAAGGTCCAAACAGCTTTTACTTTTAACTTTAAACTATAGGTTAGGTTAGGTCAAGGTGGCTGCTGGAAAGAAGACCAGCACACTTAGACCATCAATGGTCCATTGTGATACCACGTGGATCATAAGATCCTCCTTCTCGTTGAACCATTTGGAGCTAACAATAAAGCGATTGAGACGGTGAAGGTCAATGTTAATTAGATCACTAGGATCATTGTAGTAGAAAACTCCGAGGTGTGATTTTCGTTTTTGTGATAGTGCTGGACAATGGCAAAGAAGGTGAGTGACTGACTTTTCTTCTTCCTCATCCATAGCTTCTGCAGAAATCATTTGCAGGTCCTGTAAAGACACCTATAACGGAGCTAATCTGCCGTCTACCAATAGAGATGAGTTGCTTTGAGCGTTTAGCATCAAGCTTTGGCCAAATTATTTTTGTTGCCATACAGGTGAGTCAATCACGCCACCTGCGATTCACCTTCTCAATGGTATCTTGCTTTAGCATGAGTTTATACGTAGCTAATGGTATACCTATAGGTATATTAGATTTGCCATCTAATAGTGTTAGACATGTTCCATTTATTGCAAGTTCGTCTGCTTTGCAATTACCTGGAATGTCTCTATGACCCGGCACCCAGATTAGGTGAATATTGAATTGATCGGACATGTCCACCAGAGATGATCCACAATTTTGGGCTACTTTTGAATTATTAGAGACTGATTCTAAGGATTTTATGGCAGCTTTACTATCCGAGAAGATGCGTATATCACGTTTTCCTTCAGCCAAGATAGGACTTCTTTGATGGCAAAAGGTTCTGCCTGGAACACACTACAGTGTTTGGGTAAACGAAAGGAGAGACTTAACTTTAGTCCGTCGGAGTATATGCCGCCACCAACTCCTTCATCTGTTTTGGATCCATCGGTGTAGAAGTCGATGGCTTCTCCAGTCCACGGCGGCTCTAGCTGCCATGAGGATCTAGAGGGAATGGACACGTTGAAGTTTTTATCAAAACGAAGAAGAGGTGTGATGTAATCGTCGTTACTGGTTAATGAGTTCAGAATTTTTGTGTGGCCAATATTATTATTATTCCACTGTGAGGAGGCTTTGAGCCGGATTGTTGTGTTAGCGGCAGTTTGTTTACTGAAGATGTCTAGCGGTATGAGATTGAATAAAACTTCTAGCGCAGCTGAGGGGGTTGAACGAATTGCACCACCCATAATTAGGTTAGCAGTTCTTTGGACTTTGCTTAGATTATCGCGGTTGGTACCTATTTCTAATGCAGTCTGCCATACCGCTACACCATAAGTTAGAATCGGTCTGATGACCGATAAGTATAGCCAGTGTGTTATGTGGGTTTGTAGTCCCCACTTGGTACCTATGGCTTTTTTGCAGGAGAACATAGCTACGGTAGCTTTATTATTTCTGTCTTGTATATTAGGTTTCCAGCTTAATATTTTATCTAGAATAAGGCCAAGGTATTTTGCTTTATCTGAGAATTTAAGCGGAATTCTGTGTATTCAGGGAGGGTCCATGTGTGGGACTTTGTATTTCCTCGTGAAGGATCAAGTTCTGTTTTCTGAGGGTTTACACTAAATCCACAACGATCTGCCCAAATAGTGAGTTTGTTCAGAGCATTTTGAAAAAATGTCAGTTTTTCAGTTTTATTACATCCAAACAAATAAAATGCTCTGCACGCACTAGGTTAAAAAAATAGAACAGACCTAGTTTGTATTTTTAAAAACCAGATGAACGCAACGTAATCCATTGGGTCACCCCTATCCGTTTCGTACATCAATGTTAAGGGATCCGCAACGCATGCGTCGGATTCTATGGGTCGGGCCCTTTAGTCAGGAATTTTGTTTTTTTTCATTACTCTCTCTCTCTCTACGCTCTTTTTGAACAAGAATAGAGTCGGGAAAAAAATAATAAATAATAAATAAATAAATAAAATACTGAATACTGAAGAAAAATAAAAAGATTAAGAAAAATATGCACAAGCATTATTTTCTTTGAAATCATAATTGTTATTTGGGGTTTTTCAATGAACGTTTAAAGTGTTAATAATTTTTTTTTCGAAAAAATCCATCCGTTACTCCCAATGTAATAAACTAAGCTATTCAATAAAATAACGAAAAAATATAGTTCAAAAGGCTAAATAAACAACTGGGGAAATATAAAAGTGCTCGGAAAAAAAAACTTTTTGTTTTGCGTTTTATTAGGTTTTTTTAAACTTTTAAAGTGAATTATTTAAAAAAAAATTACCTACTCGTGATGAAAAAATTTGAGACTAGATAGAAGAAGTTATAGTTATTCAAACACGCCCAAACCACAGAAAATTACATAAGATTGGACAAAATTTTTGCCAATAAAAAAAATTAAATAAATTTAAGTTTATCCGTCACTCCCTTAATTAACTTACTCTACTTTGAAAACAAACAAAAAATTAAATAAAAACCTTAGTCTTACCATAAATAAATGGTAAATAGCATTATAAACGAAGGTGAAAATAAAGACGGTGGTAGGGTGTTGTACGATCCGGGTAAACATTGATTGGTATTAACATGGCGATCCCACGTAACGCGTGACTACACACCAACTGTGATTATTTTACCTCCAAGTGGTAACTACCGGGTACTGTTCGAGTCCATCAAGGCAAGGCTTGCTAAGCTTATAAGCGCGAGTGTTGAACAAGAGCCAAAATAGCAACACTATAATGCTTTGTCTGAAATGTATGGCTGAATGGATGACGAAGTACTTTGACAAAACCATCAGAAGAATGGCATACGGCGGATGTATTCAGCATAATGAACACTCTACACACCAGGTGCTACTCAAAAACTAGAGTCAGTCCTCAAGCGGTACAAGGCAGATATTACCGCTATCCAGAAAATACGATGGATAGGATCTGGTATGATGAAGAGAAAGGACTGCGACATATATTACAGCTGCGCTAAGAAGTTGCACATGTTAGGATGCGGATTCGTTGCAGGACATCGGCTTAGGAACATATTGATCGATTTCAAACCGGTAGGTGATCGCCTGGCTGTGATCCGCATCAAAGCTGAATTTCAAAACATAAGCCCCTAACGATGAAGCTGAAGACCCTATCAAAGAGGAATTTTATGATCTCCTGGACGGAGCTTGTCCGGACTCGGGGACTTAATGCTAAAATTGGTCAGGAGAACATCTTCGGCGAATTAATTAGTAAGCACAGCCTCCACGAAATAACAACAGATAACGGCTTCCGACTAATAGACTTCGCAGCAGCTCGTAATACGGTGATAAATAGCACTAGGTTTCCAAAGCTTAACAACCACAAATTAACCTGGCGCTCCCCAGACGGTCGAACCAACAAACAAATCGAGCATGTGCTGATCGATGCAAGGCACGTGTCCGATATCTTGGACGTGTACATTTTTCGTGGGGCGAACGTCGACTCTGACCACTTCCTGGTTGCGGCGAAGTTCAGAGCTCGACTGTCAAACGGGAAGAAAATGCAAAATAAGAGGAAGAGGAAGAAATTCGATGTAGGACGCCTTGGTATACCGGAGGTTACCAGAGCCTACAGAGATTAGCTGAGTGAAACACTCTCCGATTTGCATTCACTTACCACAGACGTCAACGACCAGTGGTCCCAAAGAGGTAGCCGAGAATATCATAAACTATCAACCACCTCAGAGAAAAAACCCGTGTTATGATGATGAATGCGTTCATTGGAAAAAAGGGACAGAAGATTTACATACGAAAATGCTGAAGCGCATAACAAGAGCAGCAAGGGGAGAGTATCGAACCAGGAGGTTGGAGGAAAAAAGATCCTGTGAAGAAAAAAAAAGAGCGTAAGCAGCCTCCCAGCTGAAGGAGATCCAAGAGTCACGTGATCGAAACAATACCCGGAGTTTGTACAAGAAAGCAAAACAACTAGCTGCTGGGTTTAAACCCGGAACAAAGGCTCTTCGAAAAAGCGATGGAAATCTAGTCACTGAAGCATAAGGAATGGTAGATGTCTTCAAGCAGCATTTCCAGCAGCTGCTGAACGGACATCTAGAGCAAGATACGGGCCATGAACACCCAGTGCCAAACAACACTGAACCAGATGGATTGATCTTGCTTTCAAAAAGCTAAAGAACAACAAGTCCACCAGTTCCGACCAACTCTCTGCGGAACTGTTTAAACACGGCGGAGATATGCTGATAGGTAGCATGCATCAAATCATCAATAAAGTTTGGGTGGAGGAAAGAATTCCCGACGACTGGTCCATCAGCTCCATATGCCCAATCTTTAAAAAGGCGATCCTATGTCCTGCAGAAATTACAGGGGCATATCCCTGCTTAATGTCGCATAAAAGATCCTATCCAATGTATTGTGTGAGTGTCTAAAGCCCTTCTGCAACACTATAACCGGCAAATACCAGTGTGGCCCGGCAGATCGACTATAGACCAAATCTTCACACTTAGACAGATCCTGGAAAAGACCAACGAACTTAAATTCGAGACACACCATCTTTTCATCGACTTCAAAGCAGCATATGATAGCATCCATCGTCAAGAACTCTATATGGCGATGGACGAACTCGGGATCCCGGGAAAACTGATCCAGTTGTGTCGTGTAACTCTGGAAAATATAAGATCATCAGCATCTTTCAGATTGCGCAGCCATTCTATATTGACTGCACATGCACAGGTAAAGGCGGTCATTTTTGATTTCTGTCTGACGTCAATGAACATTCGGTGACTACTTAAAATTGTACTAAGGCAGGTCTGTAGAATTGGTTTTTTCATTCATGCAACAGAGCAGAAAGACGATTGTAGTAACTCAAAGTTTTGACGTTTATGAAAACGCCCGAGTTCAATAAAAAAAAAAAAAACGGTTCTTCTCTGTTTTCTTCATCCATCAGGAACGCAACCGAATCCATTTTTAGAAAGTTTTTCTTTAAATTTAAACTGTTTCTGTAACAATATTAATTTTTATTGTTGGTAAACTTTTTTTTTACTTTTGTTTTGACAGATCTCATGAGAAATGCTTCGATACTCGGCAAATCTTTTAATGGAAATAGTACAAGGTGTGTTTTGTCCGATTCGAACATTTTACAGTGTACGAGTTCATAAACGAATCAAAAAAATATAATCTGAAATGATACAGAGTAGCCCCCCTGCAGAATGGGACTGAAGGAAGTGGTTTTACCAGCGTTAAAAAACACCTCTGCAGAACGCTAAGGATTCATGCTTTGTAAGATATTTTAATACTCTTGAAATTGCACGAACGCCAAAGAAGATTTGTCCCATACAATCGTGTACGTTCTTAAGTACAGGAAGTCATGGTACTCTCTAGAAACGCCGTACTGCAAGTAAATTGGCCTTTTCATAGCAAAAAATCAACAAGAAAATTGTATATAAAATGGACTAGTAATATCACGTAGAAAACGACGCAAACTCTGACCATCCACCTCTAAAATAATATTCAATAGATACGAAGTTTAGAGAAGGAGAGAATAAAAAAAAATGAGAATATGTCAACACAAGAAAACTGAAATGAACACATACAAATTGAGGAGGAAGATTCGAGGGGAAATATTTCTGAATTTATAAAATTATTTTAAAAATTTCATTTAAGTACATACATATGTACATATTTCTTGATGACATAGTACATGAAAGAACGTTTTTTGTTCTTAAATTATCAAGCTTATGAAATTTCAATAAATTCCAAATAAAATAAATTAGACGTCTATATGATTGCAATCTGTCGAGATATGCATGTCGAAAAACAATTTTTGACAATTTTTACTAGATTTTTTTTTAGTTTTTTTTATTAAAAAAAATGTCAATTAAGTTTTTCCGAAAAAATAAGGATAAATTAATTTTTGCCAAATGGAAAGCAAATCTGTATTTTATCATAATGTGTTCTATTACACATTATTTTTATTTGAATTTAATATTTCTTTTTGAGATATATGTATATGCCACCAACAAGAATTTTCACTTTATTCTTAAATTGCTATAAAGATAGCAAGAGATATCGTTGACCAGAAAAGGTACCTAGCTCATAAATTCCTTTAAAATATATTTAATACAATGTGTATTCTCGAAAACGATTCTTTTTTCGACTCGTGGAAGCATTCTTGTAAAAAAATGTATATATAAGATCAATAACCACTTGAGTGAAACAAGTAAAATATAACCAAAGAAAAGGACATTATGTACTGTAGGTACATTGATGTTTATTAATTTAACTAATTTAAGAAAAAAGAAAAGTAAATTAATATATGTACAATGTACATACCTAAAAATAAATCAATTAATCAAAACAAAAGTAAAAAAAAATGAATCTTGAATGGTTGTGCTTTATTCACTGCTGCATAGCTAGCACAGGGGCCAACCACGTAACCCGATTCTATAATAAAAATATTCGAATTCGCAAATTCTGGACTCTATAACTCTTTTAATGACGCTTTAATATGCGATAATCGAACAACTATAGTGGTGCCAGCTTGGTTTTTATGTACTTTCGTATAATTGGAACCACCTAACTCGAAAGTTAATGTCAAAACAAAGCAGACATCAAATATGTTTGCGAGCAGATCGTTCGAAAATCGCAAATTTGTTGAAAAATGCTTGGCATTACTGGCTCTATTCTTTTTTCATACATACATAGTAGCAATTAAAAAGTAGAATCGCAAATAGGTTTCGAATAGAATCAAAATTAGAATCGAGTTACATAGTAGGGCCCCAGCAAACCTCGGCAACAATTTGTTTGCTAGCGAAAAAGAAGTCAGCAAATAATGGCAGCTGTGCTGGATAAGGTGTGGTTAAATTTCAAGGGCCGATGTTCAATGTGGACCACACCTAAAGGTCAAGTTTTTTTTGCATTTTATTTGACATTTCTCAATTTGAATCATGGAAAGATACACAATATAGGCTTATCGTGCACTTTCGAACAAAATCATCTTCAGTAATGAGGCACATTTTCACCTCAGCGGATTCGTCAATAAGCAAAATTGCCGCATTTGGGCGAATGATAAATTTAAGGACCGTATTTTTCCGAAATGAGGCCGATCAGGCAGTTACTCTGAATGGTGTTCGCTATCGTGAGATGATAACAAACTTTTTATGGCCCGAATTGGGAGGTATGGATGTGGACGATATGTGGTTTCAACAGACTTGCCACACATCTCAAGAAACAATGGCTCTTTTGCGCGACAAATTCAATGGCCGTGTTAACTCACGTGGTGACAATGTCAATTGGCCTCCAAGATCATGTGATTTGACACCCGTTGGACTTCTTTCTTTGGGGTTATTTGAAAGAAAATGTATACGTCGATAAGCCAGCAACAATTCAAGAGCAAAGGGATAAGACAATTCGGCACATTAAAGGCATAGAACCTCAATCATGCATTAGAGTCATCGAAAATTTAGACCATCGCATCGGATGGAGGTGTGCTGTCGAGGTCGAGGTCTCGCCGGCCATTTGGCCTATATTTTGTTCCATACATAATTGAACCATACCAATATTATCATAATAAAATGAAATGACAAGAATTTCCTAAATAATTTGAAGTGTCCAGGTGAAAAACGGCACAAGTCCATTTTTTTTTTTTTTTTCAAAATAAACCTAACGATGGCATCTTTTAGGTTTTTGCAAGTACAGTGGACTCTCGCTAACTTGAACATACTATAACTTAAACAATCCAATAACTTGAACATGCTACTTTCCCTGTTATGTATTTTGTAGCTTAAACAGGCAATTTTGAAGACTCATTGTTGAATAATTAAGACATTTGAACTTTTTTATTGCTGACTCTATATGTTTAGTTATCAATAATTAAGATTTGAAACGGGTGATGTTGCTATGGTACAAAGAATTGTAGTTACCGTAGTTATCGAATCAATTAATAAAGTAGTCAATTGGGTCTGTCAAAACAACAGAACTTTCAAAGGATTCACAGTTCTCAAAAACCTCAGAGAAAGTTTTGTATAAAAGTAAGAAACTATTTTTTTTTTAAGTTGGTTCATAAATTGATTTTTTATTGTTTCCAGTAACTTGAACAATGTAATAAATTGAACATCCCTCGTTTCGTACGTGTTCAAGTTATCGAGATTCCACTTTACTTTCTGATGTTCTATTCTCTTTTCCTAAAAAAGTGCTATTCTACCTAAAAAAAAATATTTAAAAAAAAAGCCATACAGAGGAATAAAGGCAGTAGTCAATGTTAAATGGACTAAGTTATCGTGTTATATTGTTGCTTTTGTTATAAACATATGTACAAGTATGTTTGTTTGTTATAAGTGAGAGTGAGTGCGAGTAGCAGCCAAAAATTTAAAAGAGTATCTCTTTTTTAAACCACCTAGGGTTTGTTGAAGGTCAAAGAATGTGATTAAATGCATCAAAAACCTTTAAATGTCCCAAATTCTCAAAACTTCTAAAGAATATACATGCCTGACGCAAAAAACGAAATGTTTGTTTTATATACTTTATCTCACTTGTTAATTTAAAAGTCATTTTGAGTGCTTTGTAAACAAATAAATCTTCGATTTGTAATTTATCTCCTGTTACACGTGATTTTTTTTTTATTTTTGGTCCAGCAACAATTGTTAACGAAAAGTATTCGAATTTATGAAATCGATCGAAAGATAGAACTCTGAAAACAATTTCACTCCATTTTCTTTTCAGATTTCATTTCACTAGGTCAAGTTAAAGGAACCAATTTCAAAGTGAGGCTCAGATAGGTTGTCTTCAGTGATGTAATTTCGCTTGATAGGGAATTTACTTCCGATTTAATTACAAGTCTTTTAGTTTGTCACAAAAGATTTGGTTGAGCAGCTCAGGAACAGTCAATTTACCAACAACCTCCATTACCATTGCTGTTTTTGCAAGCTATAGTATTATTTGTTAAAATGAACTGATTCCGGAGAAAATTTAAATGCTAAAAGCATAGATTCTCCTTTTTATACAATTTTATTTGACATCATATACAAAATGTTCATTAGTATTTTATCAAAATCAACAAGAAAAAATTACATCAGGATTTGGGGTAGGTTAATGTAAATTTCTTTAAATTCAAATGAAAATCTGCTTTAAATTCCTTACTAACTACTGATGCAAAAGACTTTAATTCACATTTAAATGGGAACCAACAACCAAGAAATATTTGTAATACCCATTTTATTAAAGAAGAAAAAATTTGAAGGGTTGATTTTTGATTTGAAAAAAGAAAAACTAAAGTTAAACGTGTAAAAAATTGCGATTAAATATTATGTCTTATAAAGTATTGGATTAATGTCTCAGATTAGATTTTGAAACTTAAGTCTTTACTTATTAACTGACTAACTTATTCCAAACTATAAAAGAAAGGTAAATCCTAGAAACTATCGAAAAACACTTAAAATTTAAATTGTTCTACTTGTTCAATTTTGCACGTTTTATTATACCGAATAAAACAAGAACACAATGCTGCTCAATGCAGCCGACATGCCGACTGGCGCTAGTGTCGCAGAGTGGAGAGATGCATTTGTAATTGAGTCAATGACTGAGAGGTGAATATTATTACTATTCCAGGAGGAACTAGTGGAGTAAAGGAGATAAATAGTTTCCCTGTAAAAATAACAAAAAACAAAAACTCTCCCATCGTCTTTGGTGCCATACGAAATTCAATTTGTGATGTTTATATGAAATTTTTGTATGCGAACAAAAAAGAAATCCGAAAGGAATACTTGCGTCGTGGCCGCGCTGCCGCCGCGCCGTTTGTCGTCGTCAGCCGCTTGGCTTCTTCGACCTATTTTTCTGTTTTTTACGAAGGAAGTTTTTTCTTGATAGTTAGTTTGTGCGAGGCGAGGAAGAGAAATGTGTGTATTATGAAGAGTAGGTAGGTATGCAGGTATTTAGTTTTTTTTCTATTTGACTTGAAGTTTTGTTATAAGATTCGGGGTAGGTTTTCTTTTAGCTTTGGAATTGAATTTTTTGAAGGTATGAATTTGTGAATGGAATTTTAAAGATTTCTGAAATATTTTACTTTCACATAATTTTGGTTTTCGATTTCAACTTAAGACTAACTCATCAAATATTTTCACTTACATGTGTGTACTTAATAATTAGGTAGGGATTCCCATTTACCTACAAACCGAAATTTAATTGCCTACCTTAATAATTCAATCCTTACCTAGATACCTAGCAACCTACCTTTAATAAGCTATAAATATTAAGTAAAATATGTAAGTAAAAAAATGCAAAAGTTGTTTCTTGATTGGAATAGGTCAAGAGTGGTCAATCATTTTATTCCAAATTTATTTTAATGTTTGCATAATGCACATGTTAGAATATGGTACATTTTTGACCTTTATCGAATTGACAGTTTTTTAACAAAAATTAAGAAACTAAAACCAAAATTCAAAAAAAAAGTTTTAAAAATTGTTTTTCGACTCAAATATCGTCACAACAAGCAATGATATTGACTTCAAATGTATTTTATTTTCAACATACAAAATACAATTATCAATAAATTATAAAATGTTGAAAAAATCAAATTAACATTTTTTACAACAAAATAAAAACTACAAAAAGTTATATGAAAAATTGGTATAAATGTTAAAATTTGTATCAATCAACATCAAAAGTAAATCGATTAATATCAAGAATAAATTAATTAAGTACGTAGTTTAAACAAAAATTAAAAAATTACATGAAGAAACGAAATTGTGTTTTGTTGGCAGACTGCAAGGGAACACCTGATACCTTTCCTTTCATTGGCGATTTAGGTATTGTAATACAAAAATTTCAATAAAACGAAGTTTTCAAGTAAGCGTAGAACCCAACCTCTTTTTTTATTTTTAAAAACCTGACGATATTCATAGAATGATTTTGAAGTTTAATTCAGGCTAGAGTTATCAAAAATCTTATAACTTATTTGTCGTTTAAAAACCTTGTTTGCAGTATGTACCTATACCTAAAGAGAAAGTGGGAATTAACTCTATTTTCCTAGGTATGTATCTTAAGTTTAGATCTTTTTATAAATAGCTTGTTAACCCAATTCAAAAACTTTTACTATGATTTTTTTATTCTTATTAATAAGGAAATAAGAATAAATGTTTTAAAACTGGCTGTTAGAAAAAAAATGCCTCAAATGAAATTAATTCAGGAGGTTTGCAAAATATGTAAAAGGAAAACTAAATGTTACCTATAACAATCAAAATTTTGGAAAGACTTGGAATACATGGTAGCTACATTTTTGACTTCAAGCGGATTGAAATGCAAACTTGTAAAAATATAAATTACTGGATGCATAATCTAGCTACAATTGATGTCATAAAGACAACATGCCATGAAATGTAGGCACCTACCTACATACATACATATCTATTATTTGAAAAAAGAATTGATTTACTAAATTTAATGAAAAATGATGTTAAGACTTTTTTAATTGGCAAACTTATCCACCTAGGTAAGTGACGGTGTCTGGCCTTTTTTGCCCATCCTTTTTTAAAAGTTTTGATCAAGGTATTTAACTAGTTAAATAAAAGACACTAACATACCTACAGGCACACACATAAGTAGGTATGTAAATGTTAAAAAAATTGCCTAGCCATGATAACCATTCACATATTTAACTTTATTTGGGATTTTCACAAAAATTTAAAACTCTTGCTAACCTTTTTCATATTCATTAACGCTCGGACTTAAAACATTATAATAATTATATTTCCATGCCTACCTATCTACATACATTACATCCATCTGATCATCAACAACACAAAATTCATCAAAGATCAAACCATACCTACCCAAAATTGTTTCTTTCACCTGCTTTTGTGTGTCGTCTGGTAAAGACGACTACCGTAAAGCATACTCGACTAAAAAAATGTAAACAAACCAAAGTCTCCCAAAACAGCAAAATGTCCGTTTTTTTAGTATTTCTAACTCTCACAAAAATTGTATAGTCTTTCCTTGTATCACTTCGATTTGAATTCTCGTCAGTTGTAAGTCTCCCATTTGTAAATAATTTCTCCACGAGAGGTTCAACGAAAAATAACTAGATGCCGCCCTATTCGACCTCAGCAATGAGAGTACTATAGTTTTCATACACAAAGGTTCAAAGCCATTTAACCACATATTTATGGTTCTAAAATAAGTAAAGTGGTTGTCAAAGTTGCTGTTGAAGTTGTTGTGTCAATCTGTTTCTCACAAAACAAAATTTTATAGTCAAATATGACTTTACTTTACACTTTACGTTTATACAGATGAAGTTTTTTGATTTTGACAACTATAAAAATCACCTTACACGATTTTAGCCCAAGACGAATTTCTGTTCTTTTTAAAAATACAAAATTTTTTAAACAAACATTAAAATTAAGAGTATATTTTTTTGATTGAATAAAAATTTGTTTTTGAGCTTTGATTGGCGTTTTTGACTATACTAAGATTTTTGTATTTTTTTTAATACATTAAACTTAAACGTTTTTTGTATTCTGAATAATTAGAGGAATTAAAATTATAATAAAATTAATAAACAAATATTTGCTATGGTAAAATAATAAAATTTGACAATGCTTACTCGAGTTCTGGTGTTGAAGGTGTATTACAGTTTGTATTTAAATAAGGTTTAATTATTGCATTTGATATATTTGCTGGTCGCTCTGTTGGTACAGAAATGCTTCTGCTAAACTCGTTTGTGCTGCTTCCAACTCTAGTTTTAGGATGTTTACTTGAAAAAAAAATAAAAACATAATTAGAAGTGTTAAATTTACATGTTAAGGAAAAATATACTACTGATCGTACTAATATTATAAATGTGAAAGTTTGGATGTATGCATGTTTGAGGCTAAATCAAACTAAAAACGTGAAAATAATTGTTAATATAAGCTGAAAACAAATATGTGAAAAATATTACATTATTATTATTGTGAAAAACGCGTCCGACGCCTTGTGTCATATTTTTCCTGAACCCACCACCCTTAGCGAATAAGTCGGCACAAATTAATCGCACCGCGCGTTAGCTCACTCCGCCCCAGCACAATTTTGGATTGCAGTAATTTTATTAATACTAATGAGTTGGATGCTCGAGAAAGCAGGTAGAAACAGAGACTGTAGGAGAAAGATATTTAATTCTGGTGATCCTGATAGGGATAATGAGATAATCTCAAGAAATTATTGAATTGTCACCGGTTCTTGACTAGCTAATTTGCTGCAATATCGTCATAACTCAAAAGTCACGAATTTTGAGTTATTAATGCGAAGTTATTGAAATAATGTAAGCCTTTATCCGAAAAATGATTTAATTTAATTCTTTTGTTTTTGGTGAGTCACACAAAAATGCCATCGCTACAAAATTTTGAAATTCATTTCCTGAAAAATTAAGTATTTTTAGTTATGACGATATTGCAGCAAATGAACATTATGTATACAAAGTTTAAATTAAATAGTTTCGTGTAAAGTGGGTAAAAATCGAGTTTTGCATACATACAAGTGAAGATTGAAATAAAGAAGAGAGGTATAGGTTTTTAACTATGTAGTTTGTTTTCTGTTTTAAGTATTTATTTTTTAATTGTACTATCCGTGGACGATAAATGTGTGGGAATATTTCCCTCCTTATAGGTGGGAGGAACAATCTTCTAAAAATTGATAGAAAAAAATTATTCAAAAACAACGTTGAAATTTGCTTTGCTATATCTTTTTGGAAAGTCAGATATACACACTCTTTTTGGTGTTTCACATAACTAGATAATTTTCAGTGATCTAAAGTGAATACATAAGGACTAAAATTAATGATAGCGGAAATTTAAGAAATCGATTTCAAAATATATGTCTTTGGAGGTTTATTTCCTCCAAATCTCCTACCTAGCGTTAGGTAGAATTCGCTTATGTCACTCAGGGATCTAAGGAGAGTATACAAAAGCTAGAACCTTATTTGATGTATTCGCCGGCATAGTTTTCGGACATTGAAAATTTGTTTACATTGCTGGACAGAAATATGAATAAGCGAATAAGCATTCAAATACAATCGAAATGACCTTAAGAAAGTTTTTTTTTAAAGAGAGGAATAATATCACTTTAAAACGATCAAGGAATTAAGAAAAATTGCATCACAAAAAACCAAGCACACCACTGACTTGTCCTTTACATTTTGTGAAAATGTCATACGGCCTCCTAGACCTTTCTATTCGCATGTTCAAAGCATACAGACAGATAGCTATCGCTTGTTCGTTTCTATATTTACATAGTGAGATACAACAGCAATAAATTTCAATTAAAATGGAGTTTAATTTTATTTGTTTATGGTCTCTTACAAAGAATAAATAATATTTTTGCATGGTCTCGACATTATGTGTTTCTATTCGTTGAAAAAGGTTTATCAAGTGAAAAGAAGTATAACTTCATTCAAATAATTGATTAAAACTTTTATATTGATATATGAAATTATAATCAACAGTTGGTAACCTAGCCGACAATTGTGATAAGATTATGCCAATTGCTAATGCTCAGTTCGGAAATCATACAAGAGCTTTTAGAGTGAAGTATAGTATAGAGTATAGCCATATTACAATCCATAATTGTAAAAATGAAAGACACAAAACAATAAACCGACTGTTAAAGTGTTTTATACTTTTGTACTACCCATTAAGTATTACAACTTATTATAATGTTTTATTAAGTACTTATCATTTTCAAATAAAATCTATAAAAAAAACACTTGTACTTACTCAGATATAAAGGGATCCTCTAGTAGACTCGCAGCTGTGGGACGATCAAAAACATTTACTTCAAAACAGCGAAGAATAAATTTTTTTGCAATTGGTGAAAGCTCTGTTGGTATAGTTGGGTGTTTTTTATAAAACCCCACTTTGAACAAGGCTGCTTCGGCTGAACCCAGTTCAATAAACGGTGGCTTCCCCGTTGCCATTTCTACGTTTGTACATCCAAAAGACCAAATATCAGCTGCTGGCCCATATCCCCGCAAGCCCTGATCGATAACTTCTGGGGCCATATATTGCAATGTTCCAGTAAAAGTTTCAACTATTGGATTAAGTCCTGCGAGCCTCTTAGAAGTCCCAAAATCCGATATTTTTACAACGCCACTATAAGTATTAACAAGAACGTTATCTCCTTTTATGTCCCTGTGAACAATTTTTTGTTCGTGTAAATATCGAAGGCCTTCGAGAATCTGCTTCGAGTAAAAGGCCATCGTAGATTCGCTGTCTTTAAGAGGCCCCCATTTTTCACGAAGAAGGTCTGAGAGAGATCCCCCAGGAACTTGTTCCATAAAAATTTTGAAATATCCATCTTCTGATAATGAACCTAAATACTATGAAAAGAAAACTTTTGTAATATTTACTTAAATACTTTTTAGAAAACTAACTTGAACAATATTTCTGTGGCGCAGTTGAGAATGCAATTTAATTTCTTCATGCAGCGGTTGAACATCTTGTGAGTTTTTTTCAGGTACTTCTTTTATGGCTATCCGCACTTGTGTTTGTAAGTCCCGGGCAGCATAAACGACACCGTAAGTTCCCTTGCCCAAAACAACTTTTCTGTTTTGGTCATCAAGATCATATTCATACTATGGTTATTCTTTTCGATTATTAAGAATCGAATTATATGAAGAGTTGTAATTACCTCAATTTGCGTTTCATTAACTGATAGGTTTACGAAAATTTCTTGATCCGATGCCATTTCTAGTATGAGTTCATAAAATTTTTGTCGACAGTTAGTTGTAGGAAAATATATTTGAAAATCATCGGAATTATGATGAACATACAAATAAGCACATCTATCATCACGCTTATATAAGCTCACGGATTTAATTTGACTGGCGGTAAAAACAAAGTCGTGAACTTTTTTACAAGAATTCTCAAAATGTCTTAAACATAAATTAACAATTTGTATCGATTTCTCATCTGCTCCCATATTTATTGTTATATAACTTGGCATATTAATTTTTTGTGGTTCAAATACCTATGAATATGAATAATATAAGAAAAAATTAATAATATTATTATTATTTATTACAATGTAAATTAATTTACATTTCACTCAAAAATTAAAAACACTAGCTACCAGAGCTTACGGCTTTGGAGATTAAACACATAACTATGACTAAGTTATCGCACGCGGCTGTCGGAGGCTAGAAGATCACCAATTTGGAGAAACATTGAACTCCGACAGGCCAGCGCATTCTCCAATGTATATTTTTCTTTTGTTATATAAGTATAACATTCAATGTTTAGTTTTTTTTTAATTTTTAAAACATTGTTTATATTTTCAATACATCATTTACATAGGTCTATTCACATACCCATGTGTCAAGATATGACCGGATTGACAGAGGTGGCAATTTGGAGAATTTTTGTCTTTTTTGAGGAGATGGCTTTTGTTATCGGAAGACAAAGATTTCGAAATATTTGAAGTCTATGTGCAGAAAAATGTTTTTTTTTTAGAAATCTACATCAGGATGATGGAATACGAGAATAAACTTGTGTTCATATGAATTTTAATCTTATTGGATTGCATGGGATTGTCTAGTTTACAGTTGGGACATTTCAAACTAATGGGTCCGTATAATGTCGTTTTCAATTGGCAATCTCGAATCAGAAAAAAGCATTCTCAAAGCGTTCAATTGGGCAAAAGTGACAGTTCTAATTCTGAAAAAGAAGAGATTTCTCTTCTGGATTTGAAGTCAGAAGCAAAAACAGAATCACTCACACATTCAAAGATATTACATGTCACACTTGACAAATGTCATATTTTTGAATTAAAAATTGTGCGAATTGTGAAGTGATTGCTTGAAATTAAAACTAAACTATAAAAAAATGTAATATTGATAATATCTTAGCAATTGTTCCTAATTTGTTAGAAACATTGTTGGAGTCGTCTTCCTCATCTTCTTCATCAAGTGATGACGATGCAAGTGATGCAGTTAATTATCTATTGCAGGAGTTTTCCAAAAAGCCAAGATTGCAAAACTACCAATACAGTCACACCAAACTTCAAATTTTTCAGATTTCACAAAAAGTGTTCAATTGGGATTCTGCTTCTACTTCTCATTCCGGATTGCCAATTGAAAACGACATAAGTATGTTTGCTTTGCTATTTCTCACAAACTGTCACTATTTGGACATGTTCGGATGCCCGTTTTTTAATAAAAAGGAGTTAGCAATTTTAAAAACGAAAAAAATGGTTTAAAATTTTGGAGTCGTTAGTAAATTGTTAGTTAGTAAAATGTTAAGTCCTTAACAAAAGGTTGTTTAAAATTTTGCGCCGAATGCTTCCTCTAAATAAATCTGGATGCATGCATAACATAAGTGCAAGAAAAATAAAAATATAGAAAAAACATGAGACGCAAGAAAATCAACCTGCGTCAAGAAAATCAATTTGACGTTTCTCTTTGCTTTTGCCCGCTTTCTTGCAGTTGTCTTTCATATGGTTCGTTCTTCGAGAAGGAAAGAAAACCGAAATTATTTCAGTTTAAAAAGGAGCATAAGCGAACCTACAAGTCAACAACGAAATAAAAATAAAAGAGACCTGTTAAAATAGATTCTGAATCTGGTTTTATCGTGTAATAGCAGACAAACCAAAAACAAAAGAGATACCTACTCTTTAGAACCGCCTACTTTTATTTCGTTGTTGTTGTCCTTGCCTTTGTGTATTTTTTTTTTTTTTTTTTGTAAAGAAAAACCAGTTGGATAACATTTGTTATTGTAAAATTGGTTCTTTGGATGCATAGCAATTTTGTTGGCTAACTGACCTACACATTTTGAAAATCTTGAAATTGCTTCATTTTGTATTCTCACTTATGGATGAGAAAATGTTGTTGTCTAGAATTGATATATTTATTTTGGATGAAGTCATGGGAAAACCACAAAGTTTTCTGAACGTTTTCCGAACAGGGAATGTGATTCATTTTTTATTGTACATACGAGTATATCGAACACCACAGTGCCAATATTTTATTCAAAAACTCATGCAATCACTAATTTATCTAAATCCATACTTCCTACTTTCCTCTTTTATAGGTATATACTATAATAACGAGGAAATATTAGATTGTTTGCTTGAATCGGATCGGCACCAAAACTACTTAGCCGATTTGAAAAATTATTTATCCGTAAGGAAGCTATACTATCCCTAGTTGACATACTCGTAGACAATATCATGGAACAATAAAAAAGAAAAGTAAACACAAAAATTCTTAAACTGATGTTTAATAATTGTTCTAACTTCCATGTTCTAAGAAAATGCGCACTTGTATAGGAAGTGTTCTATCCATTTGTTATTAAAATTTAAAAAAAATAATATTCATCGACTAAAGAAAAAGATATGTATTGCTAATTCAAAAGAATAAAACAAAAGTTATACAAAATTAACTTGATAAACAAATACACCTGACTATAATTAAATTTGAATCTTAAAAATCGTTTCGTTACGAATATTTTAATAAACATAATATTAATTTTTTTATTTTAAGTATTTTTTTTTTATAAAATATACATATAATACACATTTTTTTTATTTGTTAGGGTGCCCTTATTTTCATTCCTCATGCAGTTAGATTTTCTACAACTTCCTAAAATAGCTAGTTGTTATAAAAGGTCGAGACCTTTCCATTGTCCCTTTTTATTTCCATTAGATAAAGTTCAAAATAACTACAATGAAAATGGTCTGTACATCCTCAGTATCAACACAATACAGACCAACGCAAAAATAGCAATAATAGGTACATATGTATGTTAGTGTAATAATTGCTAATATCCTTATAACAGGCCACACCAATTCTATAAGCCGCCAAACATGTTGAAATAAAACAACAAAAATCAAAAAAATATTTTTTTTGTTTCTGTATTCAAATAGCCATTTTCTCAATCTTTGTATATACATATGTACATAATTGTTTTTTTTTTTTTTTTTTTGTGTTTAAACTTTGTTTTTTCACCGGTTACAATGATAAATGAATATTTGGAGAAAAACGCGTTTAAAGTTTTTCTTGCAATTTGCATTTATTTGAAAACAAGAAAACATATTTAGTTTTTTTATAGTGTTAGAATTCGAAGATCTTTAAATAATTGTAGGAGGTGATTTTTAAAGGTCTAAGGAAGTGAAAAATGCAAACTAAAATTTTTTGAGTTCTTAAAAATTATACCCTTTAGCCTGTAGTAGTACCATACAAATTTGGTACTACTTTTAAATCTATAATAACAAACTTGCAGCTATAAAAACAAACATTTTCAGGTAAAAGTTTTTTTATAAAATTAATTAGTAATGTAGAAGGAACAAGAAAATCAATGACTAAGCTTTAAATTTAATTTTTGTTTTGTTTTAAAAGCAGATTAAGTTAGTTGAGGGAGTCACGGGTAGACTTTCATTTATTGAATTTTTTTTATGGACAAAAAATTAGTCCAATCTGATAATTAATTTCAAATTTTCATTGGTTTTGCCGTGTTTGAACAGGTATAACTTTTTCAATCTACAACATATAATAATCGAAACAAAAAAAAGTGTTTTTTCGAGCACTTTTACATTTTACCTGTAGTCTACTTAGCCTTGCAAATCAGATCAGGACCTGTTTTCGAGAAAATACGGAAATGGGAAGGTGTACTACAGCACAGACTGTCCTTTTCTTTGGTTATTATTGTTGTTTTTTCTTTTCTTGTCTCACTTTAGCGTGTTATGGATCTTATAAGGATACATATTTTTTCTTCGACTCTTTTCTTGTTCAAAAAGAGCGTAGAGAGAGTCAAAGACAGCTATTACAAACTAAAGGGTGAAAGAAGTAGGTAGATAAACCACAGACAATAGCCGCGTTTTATTCGTAATCTATCCCTAACATAGTATTCGAGTACCAATAAAACGCTATATTAACTTTTATATTCACTTTTAATTTGTCTTCTTAAAGTTGGTGTCACAACATTATTTGTCAAACTATTGATGTCAAAATTTCTAAATCTTCTGTCACAGACAAAATATAAATGGCAAATTTTGAGAAGTTACTTCAAGTTGCCTGTAGAGGCATAATTACCATTTTATTCTACTCAATACCATATTTATATTACTTTGGGTGTTTTTATTAATGATGATCTTTATTTTTTTTCACTGTCGGTCGAAGATACCACTATGAATTTAGGGTTAGCATTACCAGGTGTTGGAAAAGAAGGGATTTGAGGTTAAGGTCTATGTTTGTGTAATTTAGGCTTGAAGGAAAGTCGATGCCAGAAAGAATGTAAAACGTTTTTAAAGGACTCAATTTAAGAACTAAGTTTTAGCATGAAAATTGTTATGGTAAAAAAACTGATCCATCTTTGGTTACTATTTGAGCGATAAAACAAATTTATATCATTTACTTTAAAGTGCTTTAAACTTTAAATTAACAGCTGAACATGCACGTAAACGAAGAAGTGACAAAATTTATTGTATTACTTAAAGAACTAATATTCCAGTTTTAATTTGGCATACAAACTGAAACAGTCCAGACTTGTCTAAAATATTGGGAAAAATGAAATATTCAAAAGTGTGGGATGACAATAATCGTGAATATTTGTGGAAACATTGCCTGATCGAATGATGTCACTCAGCGTCGATAAAAATATTATATATCTATTAAATATCTTGAGAATAATATTTTTTACGGTTTAAAATTAAAGGTGTTTAATATAAGATTGATGCCAATAATTTAATGGAAAGTACGTAAAAAAAATAAAAAGGAAGTAAAAATTAGTAATACCAGTAATAGTATCTTATTAATTCTTTGTAAACTTTAAACTCTTTTAATTACCTATAGAAAAAAGTCAATAATAGTTAAATATGTGATTATTCCTCAAAACATTCTCCGCGATACGTATCTGTACAGAGGAGTGCTAATTGTTTGGTTTACTGTGAGAGCAATTAAGTGAGTAAGAAGTTTCAGAGACAAAAGATCATTTATAAGGATAAGATACTGTTCTAAACGGTCAGATAATTTATATCTAAAATATTGAAGAGGAGATCGATCAATATGCAAACATTTTCGGTAAGAGAGCAAACAATATGGTTTCCGTCATCTCTCTAGCAGCGTAAGCAATTAAGCATGGTCTTCCATGATTTTAGAAAGAAATTCCCCTTTATTAGGGACAGACTGGTCAAGCGCTATTTTCAATCAAAGGAGACCTGTAGATCAGGACAATGGTTTGGCCAGCATTGAAGAACACCTCTTTAGAACGATTGATTGGATGCTATCCGAGCCAGCGGATTTATGAATGCAAAAATATTTTATATATACTCTTGAAACTAAACGAGTGCGAAAAAAAATTTTTTCCATAAAATCATTTTCGATCTCAGGTAGAAGAGGTATTACTATACTCTCAGGCAACATCGAACTAACACCAAACTTTGCTGCAAGCTGGCTTTATCGATCGCGCTTACGAATGATTTAATTCCCTGAAGATAATAGCCTCTTTACAGTATAATGGCACTCAGCTTTAACCATGCAAGCTTAACTTCGAATGATTATTTTCTCTAACCCGGGTTTTTCGTCAAACAATATGGAGGGGCACGAGTACGAAAACTTTGGCGACAAGAAAAAATAACGGTTGTTGGTGGAGGGGCTCAATAAAAGCATTTTTTGCAATAGAAGTGGGGGGGGGCATCTCCCCCGTTTAGGCGGTAGGGGCAATTTAAATAAAAATGCTTTGAACAAAGAGATGTCAAAAAATAACCTTAATACTTACAATTAAGTATGATACATTTTCGAGAAAACTAATTTTAAAACCAAAATTTGCCAAAAAAATAGCATAAAAACAATTTTGAAGAATAATTTTTCAATTTGTTCATGAAATACGCAAATTTTTTGATTTACAATCCGTTGCTCTTATTAATTCTTTATTAAAAACTGAAAAGTTTATGAACTTATGTCTAATAATTTGCGAGAAAATTGAAAATTACTAAAATTAATTTTTAGTTTTTTGGTTTTTTTTTCTTACTTACGTACAAAAATACTTGAAATTTGAAATTGCGGTAGGTTTGAGGTGGGTGTATGTAAAGTTACTTTATTATTTATGGAATCTGGATTAAAATTAACTCATAATTATTCTCTATTCATATATTATGCAGGTAATAGATACCTACATATTTCGATATTATTGTTTTCTTACAATAAACCCTAGTCGATGTCAGTACGGTCTGTGTACTGGAGCATAGCAGAATCCCATAGAAGTGAGCTATTACCCAGAATTACAGAGTAATAAACAGTGAGATATGCAACTCCCCTGCTTACACACTATAGGAATTAGGGTAGGTGCGAGGCTATGTGTATGAAAAGTTTCTTTTGAATTTAATTAAGCTGTATTAAAAAAATGTATTTATCCTATGGTATTTTCATCAAATAAAATTAATTGAATTAAAATATTTATTTTGTTAATTTCCAATGTTCTCGAAAACTATTAGACGGAAATTCATATAGTTTTCAGTTTTTGATTAAGAATTAATTAGAGCAACGAATTGTAAATCAAAATGTTTGTATATTTCATGAAAAATTTCTCTTCAAAATTATTCTTAAGCTAGTTTTTGGGCAAATTTTGCTTTTAAAATTAGTTTTCTCGATAACTATGAAATTTCACTTGATTTTAAAACAGGCTGATAGAATAGAGTATACGCTTTAAAAAATGTATCATACTTAAATGTAAGTATTGCCGTTATTTTTTGACAACTCTTTATTAGTTCAAAGCATTTTTATTTTAAATTGCCCCTACCGCCTAAACGGTGAGAAATAGACCCCACCCCCTCCCATAATAAAAAATGCTTATTTTAAACCCCACTACAGATCCCGTTATCAAATCTTGGCGCCAAAGTTATCTTACTCTCCCCTATGGTGGTACACAGCACAGTCAATGGTCAATTGCTACATTGTATGGGAAACTTGTTTTTTCTTTTTCACTCATTAAAGCTTTTTTATTCATTTGTTTCGGTTTATTTTTTTAATCCCTTTGGTAAAAATGAACGAAAAGAAAAGTTCTCTCTTAAATAAAATATTTTTTTAGCAAAATAAATTTTCCAACTCGTTAGCTTCATACCAAACATAACAACATAAAGTTTCTTCATAGCTTTTAATTCTCAAAACCAATTTTTCAATAATAAAAACCAATAATAGCTCTAAATTGGCCCCTAGGCTGAAAACAAATAAATAAATTAAATACATTACGATTACATTACAAGACGGCACGTTTTTTTTTGTAGTTAACCTTAAGAAAATTAAACATGAAATTTACTTAAATACACTCACCAAAATGGGAAACCGAACATTATTAGGTGCTTCTGAACTCGTGGCTGCTAAGAAAAAGTCAATCCAAAATTTAAAAACTTGTTCTTTAATATTAGAAGAGTGGTCGTCGGACTTTTTTCTAAATCGGTGAATTAGGGCAATATTTCCTATGGTTGACTTTAGGTACCAATTCGGCGGTTTTAATTTAAACATACACTCTGCAGCTTGTATTGCTTTTGTATAATCCTCAGCTAATACAGATATTTCAAAAAAGGTTGCAACGTCCCAATACTCATTTAGTGTAGAAAGGCTTCCTTTTTTTCCGATTAAATTGTTCAGAGTCATAGCTATATGTTGTAGTTCTTCGGTATTGCTAAATTCTTTTCCATCAATAACCAAAAGTGTAGCAAGATTAATTCCTGCATATTCATTGGGTTGAACTTCAAAGCTTTGCCTATACCATTTGATTGCATTTTTTAAACTGTTTATATCACTGTAATCTGATTCAACAAAAATGTCTTTATAAATTCTTCCACAAAGGCAAAGCATATCCGGAAATTCGTTTTCTTTTTTTTCTAACGCATTTAAAGAAGTTGCTAAAGCTTTTTCTCGATCTCCTTTTTTGTTTCTTCTATTGAGAGCAAATGCGTAGAGAAAACACATATTACCGGTTTCAACATATTTGCGTGTGTTAGGAATACTTTTCAAATCATCCACTAACCGAACCATAGAGTCATAATCTTGAACGTCACGTAAGGAACACATAAAACTATGGACTACTTCACCTGATAAAACATGCGGATCATCGAGTCTTTTTCGCATTTTAAATAAGATTTCGGTTAGTTTTTGAGTGTTAGACGCATATTCTTCTCGTGCACCTCTCAAGTCAGCTAAGAACTTTTCCCTCATATGTGCCCTTAAAAAGAAAAATGTTAAGTGTGAATACATTAGAAGAAACAATATAAATAAGTTTTTTGTTTAAAACTCGACAATCATTGTAGTATAAAATAAAATAAATTCTTACAATGTTACAAATGTCTGCGAAGCTCAAATAAATTGAAATTGAAATGATATCAAGTTGAGAGAAATTGTAGAAATGATATTAAAAATTAATATAGGCAAAATATACATAAATAAATAAATTATGTACTTTGGAAAACAAATAGTCTTCATCGTACAAAAAACACCCTTTGACCTCAGCAATTTTTATCGAAGCTTTAAAATTATTGATCGCCATGGCATAAATTAATTTTAGAATGCGATTTCAAAAAAGCCAATAAAGAGATTTTGGGGACTTTTGGTTACAATAAACTACTTTGAGTGTGCTTTTTCCAAACAGGATTTCCGATGATGTTTGTGTTGTAGATCTGTGTTGCACTTCAACAAATAATGGAATATGTCGGTCCCAAAATCGTAGACTTCTTAATGCCAATTGATTGAATAAATCTCCTGGAAGATATTTTCTCTTGATATTCTTTCCATTGAAGAATGGATTCGACGAACAGATTCTTCCTGTTGGGCAGTCCTGAGTTACTGGTGACTAAAGTTAGCATTTCTAACACTGCATTAATGTTGTCACAATGTAAAAGAGCCGAACTTTGGCTTTCTACCATCTTTCAATAGTTAAAAACCATTGTGCTTATAACATTGCATCCAGAGTATCGCTAATTCTTGGCAGAGCATAGCTGTTGTTGTATATTCCACCCTTAAGGTATTCATGCATACATATGTATTAATTTATATAACTTTATATACATACAATGTATTGACTAATAGAAGTCATTTTATAACATTAAAATCGCAAGATAGTCATTCGATTGTTAACCACTGTTAAGTTAAGAACTAGTGATAAGAATAACTGTGAAATAAACTGAATTAATATTACGAATTGTCGGTCTACTATTTTAATAATTATAAGTAATCGCAGAACAAAGTGGCGCCGAGAATAAACATTACGAAAAAAAAAAAACTTGCACGTGTGCATTCCTAAACACAAACAAAAGTACGGTCACAAAATGTCTCATAGTAACATTATGGGTAAATTGGAAGAGTTTGAGCCCGGTGAGGATTTTGAAACGTAAACGTCTTCAAATTTATTTCCAAATTAAGTTTAATCGGGAAAAACACATAAAAAAATCAAATCACTTGTCCAACTAAAAAGTCCATCGGAGTGCAACTGATTTAATTGAAGCATTACAAAAATATTTTGCACCCGATTAAACATTCGTGCGGAACGCTATAATTTCAAAAAAAAAACGTCCCAGAAGAAGGGCAAAGTATCCAGAAGTTTATCATCCGTCTGAAAGATGTAGCACAAACATGTGATTGTGTTGATTTTGCTAAAGCAATTAATGCTAATAAAAAAAAGTGCTGTGATAAAATGGAGGAATATAAACCACTTCAATTCAAGTCGTTTGCGTTGGATGATGCACTTACGGATCAATTTATAGCTGGTGTGAGAAATGAAGAGATTCAACGTGCCTTGTTAAATGACTCTTCACTAAATTTCGAAAAATGCTGCAATGCTGCTTTACCAATGGAAATGTCCACAAGAGTCCAAGGCAATACATCCAGCAGTCTCAACACAGTTTGCTGTTAAAACGACATCATCAAGTCCACAAAATAAAAACAATTCTGAAACCCATAAGTCAAAGTCTAGTTCTATCAGTGGTAAATTTGGAAAATGGTCGTCAGCAAAAAATTGAAAGTGCTGTAATTGCAATCGAATCGGACACACATCTGTAGTGTGTAGCCAATTGCGAAAGTCGAGTCCACAAAACGTTATCGTCGAGGATCAGCTGCTGTTACTGGAGCTAGATACAGGAGCTTGTCATAGTTTAAATAGTTTTAGTGAATATAAGTCAAAATTTTCTTTTCTAAAATTGCAACCAGGGGCCCAACCATGTAACTCGATTCTATAATAAAAATATTCGAATACGCAAATTCTGGACTCTATAACTCCTTTAATGACGCTTTAATATGCGATAATCGAACAGCTAAAGTGGTGCCAGCTTCGTTTTTATGTACTTTCGTATAATCGGAACCACCTAACTCGAAAGTTAATGTCAAAACAAAGCAAACATCAAATGTGTTTGCGAGTAGATCGTTCGAAAATCGCAAATTTGTTGAAAAATGCTTGGCATTACTGGCGCTCTATTCTTTTTTCATACATAGTAACAATTACAAGTAGAATCGCAAATAGGTTTCGAATAGAATCAAAATTAGAATCGAGTTAGATAGTAGGGCCCCAGAATTAAATACTCTTATAACTTTTATAGATGAAAAAGGTCCAGGGTAGTGTAAGACGTGATAAACGAAATCACACCAATGTTCTGGCCCTTATATACAATTATAAAAATAGTTTTAAATAAACTGGAAGTCAAACTTGGTACAAAATGGATTCATTTTAAATTGAATAACGAAGAAATGGAAAAAATAAGACAACATTTCTTTGAAAAAATTGGATTTCCGGGAGTAATCGGATGCGTTGATGGTACGCACATTGCCATCAAACCCCCTCCATCGGAACTGAGACACTTATATTATAATAGAAAAGGATTGCACAGTTTGAATGTTATGATAGTAAGATAGGTATTTTTCTTATAAGTATATTATATGGAACAACATTTTTCATTTTGATAGATCTGCGACCAAAAAATGAAAATAAGGTATATTGATGCCACTCACCCTGGTGCAACGCATGATGCCTTAGCTTGGAAGGTATCTACTGCGCGCTCACATCTTCTGCATCAATATAAAGGAGCAGGACAAAAAAACAACTGGCTTTTAGGTAAGGAAGCATTTTAAAAACAATATTATATAATATGTAGATATTTTTATAGATATATTTCACATTATATTATTTACAGGGTATCCACTAGAACCTTGGTTAATGACACCATATCGATCACCAGTTCCAGGAAGCATTGAAAGCAAGTATAATATTCAGCTTTCCAGTTGCATTATTCAGCAGAGAAGGCTGCTCAAATAGTTAATGTTTGCGCAGCATTACACAACATTTGCATTCATTTTAAAGTTCACGATGCCGAAAATTTTTATGTTGAAGATCGCACGGAAAATGTTTTAATGGATTTCGATGCTGATACAGAGAATCAAAGTACATAATTAAACGAAGCTCGAAACGCTCGTGACATAATCGCTGGATTATTTTAATCAAATATCCAAACAAACAGAACATTATTAATTTATTTTAAGTATTATCCGTATTTATTTTATTTAAAAAACAGAAATAAAATTAAAAAATTCATTCAATTCAACAAAACTTATCTATTCTTTTTAAAAACGATTCATAAAATTATATTACTAATAACAGCCTTACTTCCTTGTTATTTAAAAAAAAATTATGTAGCGACGAGTTTTTCAGTGACCTTATCCAGTTCAATTTCTATAATTTTTTTTCTTTAACTCCAATTTTTGCAGCATTATGCTTTCCATGGCGAGATTGTGTCTACGATTTTCTTCGAATATTTGTTTTTGTATGTCTTCAGTCCTCTGAAGGCTTCTATTTATACGATGGAGCTCGTATTTCACCTCGTCCAGCTTGCCTCTGAAGCAATTCAATTGGATTGTCCTTCTTCGATTTGGTATTAATTCGTTCAGACCGCTGACGCTGTTCCTCCATAAAACATTCATTAATAGAAGTCATCGACATATTGTTTGATGCCGTCTCCGCCACGTCATTCTCCTCGAGATGAGTTTGATTTAGGCCAAATACCCTGGCCTTGATTCCACTCACTGACTGGATTAGCGAGGTAATTCGCACAATGGCTTGCTCAAATTCAGTGAGTTCAATTGAATTATTGTCATTAAACCCTTCCTTTTTGTTTCATTTTCTACCAACTTCTTTTTGGTATTGTTTTTAAAATCAGCCAAGACCTTGAACAACACAAACATTTTGTATCTTTAAATTCATTTATTTTATTTACAAACCTTTTTCCATGTACTACCGACTTTAGATGGAGGCCCATAGCTATTGAGCTTGACGGCAGCATCTCTCCAAAACCGGTCAGCATCAATTCGGTTTGCAGAAAAACCTTTTGCTATTTCAGGATACGGATTTTCAAATTTATACAACACCTGTGTCACATTGCAATTGACACAATAAAATTTATTTGAAGTCAATAGTATAACTCGTTCCTGAGATATTTGCGACAAACTAAAATTTTCACTTTTTTTAAAAACTGCTATTGTGAAAAAACCGTTCGACAAATTTTTTTAAAAGTCCTTTCTGCATTGCATGAAGTTATAACCTACTGAATAAAATTTAATTCGTGTTGATATCTTTATTCATTCTCGAGATACCGTTAACAATGTACATACGTACATACGTACATACGTACATACGTACATACGTACATACGTACATACGTACATACGTACATACGTACATACGTACATACGTACATACGTACATACGTACATACGTACATACGTACATACGTACATACGTACATACGTACATACGTACATACGTACATACGTACATACGTACATACGTACATACGTACATCGTACATACGTACATACCAGGCACGAGGCGTGACTTTTTTGGAAGCGGAAGCACTTATGATTGAACTTAAATAAAAAGTTTTTATCAAGGGCATATTTCTTTTATTACACAAATGTCATTTTATAAAATTCATTTATTAAAATATTAAATTGAGGAATAACTTAAAACTAATGTTAAATTAAATGTTATTTTCATTTTTTAAGAAATAATATCATTGATCACAAAACATTAGCATTAGCATTGTTGACAATGCGATTTGCACACACACAGATAAAAAACATAACAAGAAAAAGGACCACACAAGTAGTGTTAAATGAACTTTTCAACCCCTATTTCAATGAATGAGAAGAAGCAAATAACTCATATCTCTCCTTTCCTGCTCTACTTTTGTTTTTACAAATTTTCATAATGAGTTCACTAAATTCAATCTTCACTTTTTATGTGAACGCCAACAAATAAAAAAAAATGCTTTGAACGAGATTGAGTGAGAGTTGAGAGTAGGCGATATATCAGTATGCATTCCAAATATTTGTTTGCAAGCGTGAGTGTATAATGGAGTGATATTGTGCATTCCCCGTGGAATTGAAGTTTGAGTTTTTGAAGTTATAGTTTTGCATTGTTTTTCCTGAACGACTTTTATTATGAGATTTTATTAATTTACAGAAGAGATTAAATAAATTTCAATTTGATAAATCGGACCGATTACAATAACTCCCTATGGGAAGTTAAAAAAAACTCGTCAATATAACTTATTTTGCTTAATTACCTTATTAAACATTTTAAAACTTACATGTTTCTTCAGCTATTCACCAGGAAATATGTGAACGACACAAAAATGACATTAAATTCAAATCATTCGAAAGTCAAAGTCTAGTAAGTTTTCAAAAATAAATGAACTTTCGATTGAATCGGCGAACTTTCGAATCGTTCGAATCTTAAAATAAGATTTTCTCAAATTCGACTAACTTTCGATCGAAAGCGAATCTCAAAATAAGTATGAATAAGTCCTGTTCGACTTTCGTTGAAAAAAAACTTGCGAATAGAAATACGGAATACCGATTTTCCGAATTCGAACAGTTTCTTTGTAGAATCGAAATACATACTAGGCCTTAAGGCATTTTTGCTAACGGTGACAAAAAATATTGCGACTTTTTGAATAAGTGAAAATGTACTCCCCATCATTGACGCGACGCAACATTCTTTTTTTCACTTCAGAAATTTTATAGTAGTCAGTTTAGTGCAAGCTATTTCTTACATCGATGACTCATCATTAGTGCATGCTAGTAACATAAAACAAAATATGTATACACATTACAATTTAAAAAAAAAAATGAAATACTTTTTTATATTGTTGTCTTGTTATACAACACAATTACATAATCCAAGCAATACGATTCATCGTAGTGGAACTGTGTAACATGTTGCAAGCAATGGAAATATAATATAGCAATTTTAGAATTTACCACACGATACTCATTGAGCCTGGTGAAATCGAGATGTAAATAGGAAAGCAGAGCTCTATTTTCCAGTGTATGAAAACAAAAAGTTCTGGATAACTTGCTTAATTTGTGGTACTGTTCGTATAAAGAAAATATATATGTGTCTAACTATGATAGCAATAAATATAGTTTAAAAAAAACTAATAAGACCGCTTAGAACATCAAACTAAAAAAATGAAAAATAATTTTTAAACTACGCTGAAAACAATAATGAACTAAAAATATTATTTTATATTATTATATTTTAATTAGTTTTAAGTTAGTTTTATTTAGTTTTATTTAAGTTATATTTTAGCTTTATTTTAGTTTTATTAAGTTTTAAGTTTTTTAAAAAATAAATAAAAACCCATAGAGAAACCAAGTTTTTTGAAATTCTTCTTGGTGATAAGAAAGATATAGATATTTAGTTTTGAGATAGTTCTTAGGCCAAAAGGCATTAGAATTAAGTTATTAGTTTAACTTAGAGCGTCCGCATAGAGCCAGTAAGTTTGTTGTAAATTATTGATAATTATGATAGTTTTTAAGAATTTTTGTCTAGCTTTAAGTAGTTTTAAGATTGAATGAAAATAAAAATGAGTAAAAAAAAAAAATAATAATAAATGTACCAACTTAAACATAAAACATACTTTGATTGAATTTCAACTTCTTTTAGGCACCGCCGTAGTTTAGAGTGAAGTGATGATAATTTAAGGTCCCCAGTTTCCTTATGAAAAGTTGTTACATAACAAAATCCTTGTTCACAAAGTTTGTAAGGAAGAAAAGTGTAGTTTCCACACGATATCTGCAAATAAAAAAATATTACACCTTAATCATTAAAATAAATACTATGTATTATTATCATTAATTTAAATTCAAGTTAAAAAATAACCATTTCTTTAGTTTAAAAAGTTTTATAGTCATCGGCTGACATTCCAACCGCAAAGACCTATCTATTGAGGTAAAGAGTGTTCTCTTATTGTCTTGATTTTTTCCCGGCATCAATTTATTAAATACTTTAATTGCTTATCGGGCAACCAATTCGGTATTCTCGACGAATGTGCGCTATCCGACCCGTTAACCTCAATCAGTGTGTTCATTAAAAAAAAAAAAACAATCGACGCAATCAGCACTCAGTATGAGAAAATCTCGCAACTAAGAGACGGTTCAATTTTGATCTTAGTAAAAATCAAAATATAGCCGATAAATTTATTAATCGAAAGCCCTTGATAATATTTGCCCGTTCAATATTAAGCTTCATAATAACATCTCAAAAGGCATAGCATATGCGCCTTGCTTAATTAATGTCCCTGAGGCTGAATTCATTTCAGAACTCAAAAGCCAAAATACAACAGACGTATACAAATTTACCAAACTCCCAAGACAATAAAGAAAGGAAAATTATTTTTACATTTGACTTGTTTCAAATTCCCAACATGATCGAAATTGGTTGGTACAAAACAAAAATTTCTGAATATGTTCTAAACCCGATGCGTTGTAGACAATGTAAACTACTTGGACACACAATGAAAAGGTGCAAACGTGCTGCTTCTTGTGAAATACGATGATAACTGTACTCGCACTCTCAGGACCTCATCCCGCTTCCTCAAAAAACCTGTCCAAAGTATGCCCAAAGTAAAGAAACACTTGAAATTAAAACAAGAAACAAGTGCACCCTAGCTGAAGCTAGACGCATCCAAAAAAAATGGAACCAAATTCGTTTCATATTCTCTTCAGATCTCTATTCAGAGAAACTTAAACAACTTCATGAAACAAACTCTTCCACCTCTTTCTCTTTAAACGAAAAAAATATTACAACCAAAGAAAAACCAACACAACAAAATTCTTTCAACAACCAAACCACATCAAACTTTACCTCAAAAATAACTCAAAATACAGATAATCAAGATCCTATTAAAATTACAAGTGACGATTACTCTTCTTTGGCTCAAAGACAAAATCCTCAAAAAACTCAAACACAACATTGATAGCATAGTAACTCAAACTAATTACGCTTACTAAAAAGCACATCTGCAAAACATTCCGACCGACAACGACGACCGACGACGCGACGGCAACATTAATTTAACTGAACACACTCAAACAGCATTCACATCTAATTTCAGCAACAAGACATCAATTCTCTTCCCAATTCTTCCTTTTTAACTCATGTCGTTTTCAATTGGCAATCTGGAATCAGAAAAAAGCATTCTCAAAGCGTTCAATTGGGCAAAAGTGACAGTTATATTTCTGAAAAAGAAGAGATTTCTCTTCTGGATTTGAAGTCAGAAGCAAAAACAGAATCACTCACACATTCAAAGATTTTAAATGTCACACTTGACAAATATCATATTTTTGAATTAACAAATTGTGCGAACTGTGAAGTGAGTGCTTGAAATTAAAATTAAACTATAAAAAATGGATAATAATATTGACAATATCTTAGCAATTGTTCTTAATTTGTTAGAAACATTGTTGGAGTCGTCTTCCTCAAGTGATGACGATGCAAGTGATGCAGTTAATTTTCTATTGCAGGAGTTTTCCAAATAGCCAAGATTGCAAAACTACCAATACAGTCACACCAAACTTCAAATTTTTCAGACTTCACAAAAAGTGTTCAATTGGGATTCTGCTTCTACTTCCCATTCCGGATTGCCAATTGAAAACGACATCAAACTGATTTTTCCATGAACATTAATAATAAATAAAGAGCCTCGTAATAAGAACATTGACCACTCAACAAACCGCGTCTCTACCGATGATGGAAGCCCTCACCAAAGTGGAGGGTGTTCCCATCACCGATAAGGGCGCGGGAATTCTTTAACATCAGGTGGAAATCTGGGTTATGCCTGCACATTCAATTGTGCAGATTATAAGACAGACTACACCGCCTACAAATTCTGCAAACGGAACATGAATGGTTATTTTAATAACTGTCATGCACTCCAATTGCTCAAAAAAGACGTAAATCCATTTATAATATCAATTCAAGAAACGCATATAAAACACAACCAACAACCATTTCCACCAAAAACATATTTATCTTTATTTCACATTTTAGGTTGTAATACCACTTCGATACACGGTACATGTCTCCTTGTGCACAAAGCAATCCCGCATAAGTTCATCAACATTAATTCCTAAATATCTGCAGTTGCAGTGTAAATCCATCTGAATTTTAATTTAACTATCGTTTCACTTTACATCCCACCGGAACAAAAATTCGAAGCCTGTGATCTCGAAAACATTTTGAAAAATATCTAGACACCAATCATCTTAACAGGTGATTTTAATGCTTGTAGTCCCTCTTGGGGTTCTCCCACTATAAATAGGGGTGGTAAAATAGTCGAAAACTTCATAGCTAATACTGGGCTTACAATTTCAAATAACGGTCGTCCCACACACTTTTCCACGCATGGCACATTTACCAGCCCAAAAACTTCTTGGAAGGTTTCCGATGACTTGTTTGGTAGCGACCACTTTCCTATCCTCACCACAATAGTAACAGACAATAGTCTTAAGCTCCCAAAAACTCAACCTAAATTGCTGACAGACTTAGATAAATGGGACTTATTCCAGAACGAAGTAGCAAAACAAATATCGATTAGGCCAACCTCGAATAACATTAATAGAGAACCTGTTCAATTCGTTCGGCAACTAACTTATCGATTCCCTAAACTATGTACAATGAAAACCCCAACCTTAATAATTTGCGCCAAAAAAAAAAACAAGACAACATTAAAACTTTTCAGAAAGTCACCGTCTGAAACAAACCTTATGTTACCGTAAGGCAAACGCCCGAATCCGAAAAGCTGCAAAGATCGAAAAAGCCGCCCGTTTTAGTAAATGTACTTCTGAATTTAAAAAAAACTCGACTCGCAAAAAAATTTGGTCCGATACTAAATGCCTCACAGGCAATTACATTCCCCTTACAATTAAAGTTATAATAACGGAAACAACTGTCCAATAGAAATAAATACATATTTTGCAGTGTTAGGAAAAATCTTACGATGATTTTTCATCCAAATTATTTGAGAGAAAAGTATGAGTCACTTAAAACATTCATTGCAATTTTGAAAAATTCAAAACCAATGTTGACCGAAACCTCCTTTCTTTCTTAAATGCCCACACTGTGCCTTGGCATGTTAAAGATACTAATAATCATTTCTGAGTGCTCAAATTATAAAAAAAAAAAAACAATTCACAAAAATCAACATTTAAAATTCATTTTTTAACATTTATTTATTTACTAACATCAATTCACAGTAAGAGTAAGTTTGTAAAAAGTTAACAACGGACACTAAACCGAGATTTAGGTAGATTTATCAAAAATCTCCTCTAAATCTTGAAGATTTACCATACAAATATAAATCTCCTAAAATGAAGATTTAGAATAAATCTCCTCTAAATCTAGTTGGAAACCATTCGCTGAATGCTTTCAGTGAACTAAAACACCTATTTGTATGTTTGTTTGTTTTGAAACACAGCTGTACGTACAATTTTTCAAGGTTACAATTGCGAATACATACTTCTAAAATTGATTTGCAGTAAAATAATCATTTAAAAAACCATAAAAGATTCAAAATTATACATTTTATTACTAATGATGATGAATTGATGACAAACAAGTCTTGGCGACTGAAAGAGTGAAAATCTTTTTTTTTTCTTTTGCTAATTGTGAAATGTCGAAAACGATATCGACATTCTTACGTGATGAGGGTCCAGATTTTATTATTAATTAATTACAATTACATTTTTGAAAATCATCATATAAAAAGACAAAATTTAAATTTGAATTTTCCAAAATTAAGATAGTAATTTAGAAGTTGAAATGGCTTGATGAGGTAAATGGGAGAGGGAGTGGAGGTTACAGTAAAAATTAGTTGCTTTGGTTAGTAAAAAAAATAGCCCTAACTCGTGTGTGCCATATAGTCCTCTTAAGCTTCGCGGAAGTGTATTTCAAAGGCGGACAGCTGATATAAAGAATTGTCGCTCGGATGTTAGGCAGGTAAATTGTGGTAACATCAAACAAGCAGATCTGTTAAGATGCCGGAAACCGGATTCTATTGTATAGATATGACGGCTGCATAGTTTTTAAAATAAAAGCTTTTGTAGATTTGAATATCATCAGCATTTAAATGCTTCGATGAATTCAAAATTATGTTTTCTATATCTATCATTTATGTAAAGCGGGAATAAGAGGGCCCAGAATCGATCCTCGTGGAACGCCTCGTAGCAAAGGAAGAAAATTTGATAAAACAGTCCCTAAGCAGACAGCCTGTTTTCTATCTTTAAGATATGATGAAAGCAACTTTACAGCGGAAGAAGACATGTTAAAGCGTTAGCTCAACTTATTAATTAGGATAGAGTGTTCAACCATATCAAATGCCTTAGAAAATTCCAGTAAGACAAGAAAAGTAACTTGGTCTTCATCTAATTGCGCTCTAATGTCTTCAACTACTTTCAAAAAGGCGGTGGTACAACCATGTCTGGCACGAAAACCAGACTGAACCGAAACAAGTAGACCATTACGTACGAGACACGTATTAATACCAACTGCATTAGACTTAATAGTTAAAAAGCTTTTAACTCCGTTCATGCTTTCTATTCTTTTGAAGAAAAACAGTGTTTCTGTAGGGGCTGTAGGACTGTTAAATGGGACTCTATTATCAGAGGTGATATTAGTTTTTGGAATCGATAAAAAATTAAGATTCAGTTCATTTACATCCTAATTGATGAAGGTTATTCCACAACTTTCGCCCATCCATGTTAGTTTTAAGCTTATTAGAATAGAACTGTGTTTTAGCTATTTTTACGCTATTTTTATCTCACGAACAACTTCTTTTCTTATATTTTCGTAGGCACGAATGTACTCCTCTATACGGAAACAATCTTTCAAAAAGGGAAGAAGTACAATAGATTCACTTCTACATCTGGATACTTTCGTATCATCAAGCAACTAATACAATGGAAAATTGGACCAAAAATATTAAGCTATGTTAAGGCTCTTTTAACAAACCGTAAATTTCGATTAAAAACTAACAACATTAACTCTTCTATTTACAATTTAAAGAACGGCATTCCCCAAGATCGCCACTATCAGTAACTTTATTTATAATTGCTTTTAACGAAATAAGTAAAACTATTAATAATAACTCACAAATATCTCACGTTCTTTATGCAGATGATCTAATTTTGTTTTTAAAATGTAAAGACTGGGGTGAATTATTTGGCTCCAAGATAACAACCTCAAAATATGAGCTCATACATATATGTAAAAAATATAGTTGCCAAAAATGTATCGAAGCAGTTAGCCTTAATAATATTGATATTAAAAATGTAAATTGTTCAAAAATATTAGGCATCATGTTTGATTGAAAATATAGTTTTAAGGACCACTGTAGTGTACATACATAAAAAGCTTTACTACCAGGCTAAATTTAATAAAGTATTTGTCATCAAAAAAACTAAATGCAGTGTTAATACTATCGGTAACGTTGTCAGGTCTATAATACTCTGAAAAATCAACTACGGCCTATCAATTTATGGAAAATGCTCTAAAACATCCATGCAGCTCATCTCAACATCATGCTATTCAGCCCTAAGGACTATTCTTAAAGCTTTTCGTACAACGCCCATCAAAAATATTATAACTGAAACTGGATTTCCACATTTAAATGATAGAATCGAGTTCCTTACATGGCAGATAATTCAAAAAATCTGCTCTCCATATATAACTCCTGTTTACAATGATGTCAAAAAATTTTTGAAAAGAAAAAAAAACACAGAAATATCCTTCAGCTCTACAAAAGGCTCTTGAAGCAACTGTTGACCTTAACATCCTAATCAGCACAATAAACAAATTAAAAATAAATCATCCTCCATGGAATTTAACCAACCACTCTATAATCTCTCAACTCACAGCATATCCAAAGGTATCTACAAACAAGATAATCTACAAAACTATGTTTCAAGAAATAAAAGAAAATTATCAAAAGCAAGCTGAAGATTTTGCCATACTAAAAGTAATTCAAGCTGCAAAAATGGAAAAAAAAAATTATCTTTACACCTTGTCATCATTAAAAACATTAACAACTCTTCTAACATTGTTGCAGAAATCCGTGACAAACTTATAGCCAAAAAGAACACCCTAAAATTAGCCTGGGTACTGGGACATACAGACATTATTGGCAACGAAAATGCAGATAGAAGAGCTAAACAAGGGCTCATTGAGCCCCTTGTCGAATTCAACCAATTCAACCAAAAAGATCTGAAAAAACACCTCTCAAATACAATGAAAAACAAAACTAAAGATGCTTGGTTTGAATATCAACACCATTATTCAATGCTCAATCCAACCGCTGAAATCAGATTGGGCTCAGAATGGGACATACCAACTTAACCCACAAACAAGGTTGGGATTTGAACTCACAACCCTTGACGAGTCGCGCATGCGATTTAGCCTATTATTAAAAAAAAAATGTCAGCCATGGGTGGGATGTGAACCCACGACCCTTGTCGAATCCAACGCCCAAAATGAAACGTGACCGCGCGTTAACCCACTGAGCACAGTATTTAGATTTATCGGAGTCTATTTATATTTATAAGCTCATAATAAAAACAGGTAGAAACAGAAGCTGTGGGAGGAAAATATTTAATCCTGGTAATCTTGATAAGGATATTGAGATAAACTTATGAAATTTAATTATTGTATTGCCACCGGTTCTTGATATGTGTACAAAGTTTTAATAAAATCGGTTCGTATAAAGTGGGTCAAAATCGAGAGTAAAGCAGTCGGTTACATATGAATATTATATACATACAAGTGAAGCTAATATACATACATAAGCGTGTTCCTCTCATTCGCACACTATTTTTGTCTCCTCATCTATACTAATACCTCATATTATATTATATTAGCGGGCCCAGCGAATTTCGTCTCGCCCCGATTTATGGCACAAATTCCAGCTATGGAAAAATATTTTGTTGCTTTTTCTATTTTCCGTGCCTTTTTTTTTAGTTTCTCGATGGCCCGGTGTGCTTCGTATCACTTATCCAAAATATATTAAAGCTGTCCTTTCGCTAAAATGGCTGATTACATTACAAACTCTTATGTCAACTCTTATGCACACCATTGTTATTTTTCTGATCTAAAAATCCTACCATTAAAAAGTTTACTTTAGTCTAATAGTTATTTGAAAAAAAAAAAATCAAATACATGGTATTGCATTGACTTCAATAATGTCATCAATTTAGGATCGAGAAAGTTTTCTAGGTTTAAATAGTACAACCCCCGAAAAATAAATAAATATTAAGTCACTTGAGAATATAGTTATAAATACATATGTATATCGTAAACTACCGAGTCAATTATTTTGTTTAAATTAAAAAAAATCAAGAAAATAAAGTAAAATTTAATTAAAGTTCGGTGAAAGAATTGTGAAAATTAAGGGTTGCATGAATTTTGTAATGACACATTATAAACAAATTTAAACAATTGTCCAAAAAAAAAACATGTTAGTGGTGGACATGGAGAACCCTCACCACATAAGGATATAAAAATAGATAATAGCCGATTCTCATACCTACTGAATATGCAAAATACAAAATTTCATGAGAATCGGTCGAGCCGTTTCGGAGGAGTGTGGAAACAAACATTGTGACACGAGAATTTTATATATAAGAAGATTTAATATATAAAGCTGAATAGTTTGTTTGTTTGTTTGTTTCTTTGTTTGAACGCTCTAACCTCAGGAACTACTGGTTCGAATTGAAAAGTTATTTTTGTGTTGGATAGTCCATTTGTCGAGGAAGGCTTTAAGCTATATAGTATTACGCTGCACAGTGGAAAATGGTAGAACAATTGCATATCATAAATGAGTTTTACTAAAGTCATAAATGGCACAAAATTTTAATTTCATTTGAAAGATAAATTGTCAATCTTTAATAAAATGCAACAATTTTAAATATTGCATGTAAAGAGAATTTTTTATAAGCCCCACTGTTTCCATGTTTTTTGAACACATATTTTAAATCTGTCAGTTCACCGCCTTTCAAGTTAATTTTCCATAAGTTTTTGTAGCTAAAGGTCTTTTTCTGGAGATTATTAATTAAAATCATATATTTTTTTAAATTTAACTTTTCGGTACACGATAAATTGAGTAAACTATGAAATAAGAGAAACAAAAAAAAAATTAAACTTCAACTTTAGCTTGCCCACGCTTTACATTTAATTGTTATTTGTAGCCTAGCTTTTCATGAAAGAATATTGGTAAAAAAGTTATCACGAAAATAGTATTAAGAGTACCAACATAGAAAAGTCACATTAGGTATTCATTTCAAATTTGAGCTAATAGCTATAATTAGATTTCGGATTCGCAATCATCACCAAAAACTAACTTTAAAACATGTTTCTAAAAAACCTTCAAACCATAAGATTCAAGGTTTTTTAACTTTTTAAAGACTCAAATGAAGAAATACATGTATGCCATTCAAAACAAATGTGATTTTCTGCAAACTAACTGAGATACTAAAAAGATTTAAAGTGTATAACATTTTAATTACTATGTTGTGTTTTAATTTTGCTTTTAAGACCACCGTATATTATTTTATATTTTATTTCACATTTTTGAAGAGATATATATAGATATATCTCAACAATTTTGTCTTAAATTAGGGTTTTTTTCTACCTGATCTTGAAATTCTAAACCAGTTTAATTTTGTATGCTGGTCAGTCTTGTGAGCTAAATCAACTGCATCTACCCTCCTTAACACTTTCAGGGCAGATGTAACTCCATCAGCATGGTTTCTATCAACTTTCAAAGTTTAGTTGACTTTATTGAAAGACTACACATAAACATATAATTGTTAAACTCAAGATAAATACTAAGATTTAAGATATTTTACTCACTTTTAAACATAATGTCTGTTTAGAATAAACATCATTATAAGTTAGTATATTGCCTTTCATGCCAAAGCTTTCTCTTACTCCCAAATGATAAAATAATGAACTTTGTTGTGCTTGGATACTTAAATCGACGACAACCACATCCGCATTATAGAACGTCTCGAGAACATTAGTCTCTCCAAAATCAAGTCTTTCAAACTGTAAACAAAATTTGAAAATAAATTAATATGTTAGGATGTTTTTTTTAATTAAAATATTAGTTTCTTAAAAACAATCTTTTTCTTTTGAATTATTATTATTGAATGATTTTTAATAATAAATTTAATGACAAAAAAAATAATAAATACTAAAGTATTTAATAAAGTAAAAGTAAAATATAAAGTATAATTGACACAAATACTCTTACAACTCGGCCATCCTGGCTATATAGATCGGCTCGATCAAGAAACTCATTTAACAAAAAAAAAATAACAATATTAACATCAAAAACAAAAATCATGAATACTAACAATATTAATAATAAAATAATTAATTATAATAGAAGTAAAATTCGAACAAACCGTGGGTACATGAATTTAAATACAAAATATTAATACAGGTATTACCATTTTGAAAAAAAATTTTTTAAGTACATATGAGAATCCCGCTAATCAACCCAGGAACGTATTCGCCAGGCTTCAATTATGCCATCATAAGGAATTTGAGTTAATTGACTCATTTTACTTTTTCAATTTTTGGTGTTAGCGTTTGGTATTATCAAATAGTTATATTTGAATATACCAATATAAAATATGAAACCCACTGTATATATAATATGAAATTTCGCACAGAGATAAATTATAGTTTTAAAAAGCACGTAGGCTAATTTTGACCCCCGTAAACATTAAACATTGACCACGTTTTACATAAAAATTGAAGCAATCTGCGGTCATTGTTTTACATTCAGTACAACGAAAAAGATGTTTTTAACAACTTCGGTTTTCCTGCCGATCGATCCACTTTTTAATAAACTTTCCGGGCAATCTAGAAAAAAAATGTATGGGAAATTAAATAAACAGCAACAATATTTTTCCATAGCTTGAGTTTCTGCATTTAATTGGGGCAAAACAAAGTTTGCCGTGCCCTCTAGTTATGGATATATTATTTTTATAAAATATAATAATACTCCGAGAGTAATGAAAATTGTGTTCGGTTGGTGACAAATTGCCTAATATAACAGCCAGGCGTGCTTTTAGAACTCAATTGGGGCGGGACAAAGTTCGAAGAGTCCTCTTGTACCTAATTAAATAAATAAAGACAAATTGAGTCCAATTTCTACCCTCCAAAAAAAAAACTTGTATAAAATTAATAAGGATGCAAAACTGTATCTCCCCCGAAAAATAATGTCTATAAAATTATCTGATTTGAGGATTGACGTTGAGGATTATACAGGGTATTTGCTTTTACATGAATACGCCTACCTAACTTGATCTGACTTGCAAAAACTATTTCTTACTCGCAATTTGAAATCTCAATGGTAAACATGTCTTGTGTACCAAGGTTTGAGAGTTTTTATAAGAATGTTTGAATACGAATGTCCAAGTATCTATGCACCTAATTACAGTACATAGATGAGTGAAGACTCACTGCACACCTGTTTAAGTTCATTATTCTTACTTTAGTATTTTTTTTTTTTTCAAATAAAACCCAAAGTACTTGTGGTACTGAATATTTTCAATTTGAATCTAAATTTGTCAATTTTTTGTTCATTGAACAAAACATAGAAAGCTCTACTCTTTTTACCTCATCTCAATTAGTAATAATTTTAATATTAATAAATACCGATTATTATAAACGCTGGTAGTTTGTGAATTAACAACCTGACCTTCCCTAGCATGAATACAGTAGATGAGTAGACCAACGCTTATTATTACACTCTGCTGAAATTTTTCTTACCTGAACTCTTTGAAAATTCACATTAAGAGCAGCGCATATTTGTTTTATTTCTAACAGTGCACAATTCCGACCTTCTAAATTATCTCCAAATTGGGTATCGATAACGCAAGTAACATCCATCATTTTTATTGCAATTGGAGAAAGAATATATATCTCCAACAAGTTCAATATCAAATACCCGAATTCAATTAGGCATCTGTTTTATTTCATTCACATGAATTTAAAATCTAATTTTGATAATTTTAAAATTAGTTTTCTTAGTAAATATTTTGTTTGAAATGTCATACAAAACGAAATGCAAGATTATACCACTTTTATTTCTTATTTTGAAAATATTTGTACAGGGAAAATTTAATTTTAAACAACCAAACCAAAAACAGTAAATGAAGACAATAAACCCCGAATTTTATGATTACATCAGCTGCAGGAGAAGCTGATTGCCCGCCTGGAGACACTTTATATGAACACATACAAAGTTGACAGCAATTCACCTCGTAAAACACGGGTGATGGCTGTTCACCACAAAGTTTAAAGTTAGGCCGTGTTTAAATTGCGTTAAAAACAGTAAAATTGAGATATTTTACATTTTGCGGCTCAATTTTTTAACGAAATTTTGTTCCAGTTATATTTTGCAGAAATCAATTAATTCGCTTTAACAAAAAAAAAAAACAATTTTTCTTGCTTTAGCAAACCTAGAAGCTTAGAAGCCGTTACGACGATTTTTAAAGGAGTTGAGGAGCTTTTGGCCTTTTGCGAATTGCGATAAAATGTACACTTTCTACCACGATTAAATTTTGACGTTTGGTTAAAATGGAATTGAAGCCGAATTCTGCTGTTGGGTGGGGTCACAAGTCTTGTGACTGGATTGTGAGGGTAGATTTTGGGAAAGTAAATTAAATAAAATACAAAAACAGTGTCTTTGAGAGTGAATGTATCATTTATCTTTTACAGATCTTAAAAGTCATTGGCGATGCAATTTTTACACTATGAATAGTTTTTAAATCATTGCTATATTGTAAAAAGGTTACTTCCCATTAACAGATGAAAGTTTGCAATAAGATGCAGTAGAATTGAATACACGTCCATTTTTGTCTACACTCACAAATCTATAAAAGTCAATTGCTTTGTTCACAATAATATCGAATGTCAAAACTCAATTGAGACTTGCACTGATTGATATCAATTTTGATTGTTTTTGTGACTTTGACAAGTTGTGACTCTATACGAAAAAAGTTAAATCAATTTCACCTCTTTTTGTCACTTGTGAAGTATCAGTGAGGTTGGGCAGAATCAAGCGAAAATTTAGCTTCAGTACTTTTATTAAAATTCCCTCAAAATTAATTACCCTGAAAAATGTTTTTTCTATGGTCAAGTTAAGTTATTTACATTTTAAAAAATATAGCTGAAATAATATAACGTTGAAAATTTGGTCCCGAATATTGAAAAAATACTCAATTTTACTTTGTGGCTTTGATTTTGCGTCAAATTTAAAAATAAAAATCCATTGTAGATAACTTTTTTTATTCAGTCTTTAAACACTAGATCACAGCTGTGGTTGAGAAAATAAGAACAATCAATTCGCATTTTATTTCTGAAAAAAAAAAATACAACAAACTGAGGAAGTGTTTTGCATTATTTCTTTTATAGTTAATAATTTAATAATATCAAAACATTATTACAATTATTTTACATAAAAGTTAAAATTATTTTTTAACTTCCCATAGAGGGGTTTGGTAACCAGTCTGATTTGTAAACTTGAAATTTTTGACAAATCTAGACGTTTTAAAGTTCCTAGGATCTAAATTTGTCATTTGTATAGAGATATCTGTTGTGTACGTACGTTCGTACGTGTACGTTTGAACTTTCGAGAAACCATTTTTCGTCCACGGTATCTCAAGAAGTAGAAATATTAGTCATGTTTTATTGGTAATTGAAAATACTAGCTAGTAAAATTTTACATGGACAACAACAACACCTCAAAAGTGAACAAAAATAAGCTAGTATTTATCCAAAGAATTTTAGTGAAGATAGAGTTTCATCTAGTTAAATGTAGGAGGCAGTGCAAGAAATATACAAATGTTGGGAAACATGAGGATGTGTTTGGTAATAAATACATTTCTTTTACACTTCGCCTGCATTGCAAGGTGCATGCGTTCCACAAATTTCAAACCAAACATTTTTTTGGGTTGAAATTATCAAAACAAAATTATTTTACTAAAATCAAAATCAATTGATAAGACTTTCAGGATCAATTGAATAAGATAAAATAGTTTTCATTGGGATTAGTGTTTTTAATCATAACATATCATGGAAACATTATTGAGATATGATTGATCTCATTACAAAGCTGTAATGTAAAATGGTGTTTCCAAAATGCATGGTTGCGAAAGTCTGACGAATGCATACCTTTCATAAATACAAATGTTAATTGTTCGATTTTTATAAAAGTAAAATTCAAACATTTGTAGCGCAAATGTGAAACTATAAAAACAGGCATGCAAACATTTTTTTTTTTACTTTAAAATGATAGCAATTGATCGCATGTAAACAAAACATGCATATAAGACACCCAAAGTAATATGAGTATGGTATTGAGTAAAATAAGTTGGTAATTATGACTTTGCAGGCAACTTAACGTAACTGCCCGAAATTTTTATATAGTATTTCTTTATAATTCCGTGTTAAATTTTGTCTTCTAATATCTTGTATATTGAAGAAAAATAGAATGTTTACTATTTCGATATGGTCTGTATAATAAATTCTATAATAATTTCAAGAAAATAGTGAACCACGATTATCCAACTGGTCTTCAAAGTTGCCGGAAACTTAGTTCTAAGTTTTCGCTCTTCCATATAAGCCAATCAAATTGAACAGTGAGTTGCTAAGGTGGTCAACTTTAAGCTGTTGGCGTAAATCTAACAACAAAATCAATATATTTTCAAAGTTTTAATGCAAATATAAGTAACAAACATTACCAAGCCAACTCGGTGTGCATTTCCATGCAAACTTCAACTCAACATGCTTTTTCCAACTCGACCCAACAATTTTCATAATTACACATTCTTCGATTACATCTCATGTAGAACAGCTGTTTTTTTTTTTTGTTTTCAAACTCAAATTGGATTATCAACCAAAATGTAAAGAAGTTAGCCAGAAATTTATTTAACAAGTAAGTTTGTATATATAACTTTTTTTTTGCAATTTGCATTAAATTATTTTTATTTTCAAGTGCACATTTCCCTTTTATATTTTGTCCGTGACAGAAGATTTTGAATTTTTGACATCAATAATTTGACAAGTAATGTAGGGATACCAACTTTGGGAAGTCAAGTTAAGAGTGAGTTTAAAAGTGAATAAAGCGTTTTATTGGTATCGTAATACTATTTTAGGGACAGATTTCCAATAAAATACGGCTATTATATATTTTATTTGTTATTAATACGGATTAATACATATCGTTTTTTTCTTAAAGTAGCACTCAAATATACATACAATGAATTAAAAATTATAATAATCTTCAAAATAATCTTATGCTATATGAAATGATGTTCTTGATGTGGACAGTTTTTGTGGAAAAAATAAAAAAAGTACAGAAAATTCTACAAAATGTTTTTTTATCCGAGTATCTCGAGATTGGGCAACGATATTGACCACATAATTATTTTGTGTTATACATTATACAACTATCAACATATGCTACAATTTTGACAAATATCAAATTGACAGCTTTTTTACGAAAAATAAAGAAACTTAAACAAAAATTAACCAAACAAATGTGAAAAGTAGTTTCTTGTTTTGAATATATCGAGAGCGGTCAATCATTTTAACTTCGATTTTTTTTTATTTTTTTATAAAAGAATTATTAACATATGTATAGTTTTTGAAAAATATCGACATGAATTTTTTTTTACGAAACTACATTTCACCGAAAAGTGTCAAACATATTTCTTTGGCTCAGATATCTTCCTAAGCAATGATATTGATTTGAATTATATTTAATTCTAACATAATGCATTTTTCATGATAAAATGATGATGATTAAATTAATGTTGACGAATAAAATTATGATAAATCACCATCAAAAGTCAATCGATTAATGCCAAGTTTTCAACGTAGGTATGCATAATGAGATGTTATCAGTGTGGGTCGTACTCAGCTTTTTTTTTTACATTTATAGCGGAGTATTAGCAATGTGAGTATTCAAGGTTTTCCAGATGATGTGAGTTCTGATCTGAACACTGGCCTTGGAATTAAAAATAAATGGTTTCGTGTTCTAAATTGTTCCAATGTACCTGAATTGTTCTTAATGGGCGGGAGATATCAACCGGCATTGAAAAACTCAGTGTATATATTAAATTTATTGGGGACAGCTTCGCAAACTGAACTGCTCAATCATCAATCCAACACAAAGATCAAAAGATGAGTTATGTGAAAGAAGGGGGTCTAGAATTTTAGAAATCGCAAATACTTCTTAAAACGGGAGCTGCAAGTTCGATAAGAATGGTGAATTGAGGTTTGTTCGTGGAGCATCTTGCTCAGTCAGGGATTATTGTTTGTGTCTGGAAAGTGGAATTCAATACTCAGTGTGTTCAGAATAGCAACCGAGATTTATTCAGGCCTATTCGGCGAGATCTTTTATTCTGTTATTCTGTTATGATTTTCCATGCAAAAGTCTGAGCTGTCAAAAAATCTTTTATGAATTTTAATTTTGGTATTCGGCATGCATAATCTGTTACGAAATCTGCTATAAGGATCTGTTATGAACTGTCAAGAATTCGAACATGTCAAATAATCTTTTACAAATTTCATTTTTCGTATTCAGTATTTCAAAATCTTTTATGAAATCTTTTATAAATCATAAAAGAATAAAAGTGAGATTTCTGTGCCTTTTATCATAAAAGATTGTATCTAAGGCGGAATAAAAATGGATATTTATCGATTATATCGCCAACGACATGTAATAATAAGAAGACAAATGTAAGAATAAATACTAAAATATACAATTAAATACCGACATTAATAAAATTCTTTTTTTTTGTAGCTGAAATCACAGAACACTTTTGGGACTATTATTATTATTTTTTATTTTTTTTTACATTACACTTTTGTTTGTGTGAAAACAAAATTCACAGATAAACTTGCTTTTAATTTTTTACTTCTCATTGAAAGTCATTAGAATCGTTGCATATATTTCAAATAGAAATTTTTTGAAATTCTTCACAAAGTTAAATCTCTAAGTAGGTAATTGGTCGTCCTGAAAAGGATGTTTTTCAAATGTCTGGATTTAGGCTTTGTCATTTTGCCATGGAACATTAAATTCACTAATGATTTTGATTTTTCTTTTCACTTTTTCACTGGCCATTAAATGTAATTCAAATTTATAATTTTGAAATTCTTTAAAGTTTCAAAGATATCTCTTTAAGTAATGATTTGCTCGTCCTAAAAAGGACGCTTTTAAAATGGATGAATTTAAATTTGTCTTTTTGTTAGAAGTAAGCAAATCGTTTAACTTTGTCGGGGCTCTCCAGAGTAATCTATAAGAAATTGAAAGAATAAGAATTTATAAATAAAAGGAAGCTCAATTTTTCTTAAAAGATTTCGAAAGTAAAATCAAAATATCTCATCAATTTCTTTAAATTTTAAGCAAAAATCATTAAAATAGCATGTTATTCACCTGAGTGTAATGACCAACCGTAATTTAGGACAAATTGACTCCCGGATATTATCTTTCTTGGTTTTAGCAGGGCTCACAAAAACCAGAAGTTGGGTGGAAATAAGAATATGTACTTTTTTGGTTTCTTTCCTGATCGTATGGATAAACCCGGAACCTTTTTTTTCTTTGGATTTTTGTTGTTCTTCGTCCTCAAATAGGAAGGATATCAAAAGAAGGGTCAAATTTCACAAAAATTTCATATTTTATCAAAAATTTAAAATTTCACACAAAATACAAATTAACTTTGAAGGAAAACGTATGATTTACAGCTGTCAACAAGTTATAGCAATTTATAGAAAGTAAACTTTTGGATTTGAACGTATATCTGACTCTTTCTACTTTTCTGCATTTTGCAGATGCAGAAACATGTAAATCCACCATTAAATGTTTCTGAGTCTTAAATTAAGCATCCCCAGTGATATCGAAAACCATTTTGAATTTAGACAAATATTAGAAAAAAAATTCATATGAAAGAAATTCAAAATAGCCAAATTCGTTCCATATGAATGTTTATCATTTTATAGGCGTTTTTCTTTTTTAGCTCTGAACAGAGCACTGAGCAGAGCCTGAACACGTGGAGTATGCTCTGAGCAGAGTTTGATCAGAGTTCTCCGATATATTTAAGAAACACAATTAAGCACTGAACTGCCAAAAGCAGTCTGTCTTTGTCATACCACATGAACAAAAAAGTGACATAGTCGCGCTCATCTTTTTACTCCATTCGCTCGGTCATTTTATTTAGAGCTCGTAGAGCGCGCTCCGAGCTAGCTCCGATTGAAAAAAGAAACACAAACTGAGCGCTCTGATGTGTCTGAGCTAAAAAAGAAACACAGATCTTTTTTTGACAACTCAGTTCTCTGCTCTGAGCTTAAAAAGAAAAACGCCTTATATTTCTTTTAAACCAACAGCTGATAATGACAACACAATTTAGCTCTGTTTGTTTTCCGTCCATAACAGATTTATTTTTTCGAAGATTCATAAAAGAATTTTATAAAAGATCGAAATACTGAATACCGATTATAAAAGATCTTTTATTTTAATTTCTTTTATGATTCATAACAGAAAATTCGTAACAGAATAACAGAAACTGCAGAATAGGTCTAATTCTGACCACATGCCTTTGGAAATATTGTGAAAGAAAAAGATGGATAAACAAGATGTCAGATTTGAGATTAAATAATTAAAGATGGGGGGATGAAAGCTTTTAGTTCTAGAAACATGCAATTCTTGATAAAGAGACCACATTTGGGAGGCGTATTCAGGGAGGGGTCCAACAAAGGTAATATATAGAAATTGGGTTACGCAAGGAATGAAAAATTCCTATGACCGTCGTTTAACAAAGCCTGTACGTTTTCCATATCTTGATCAAATAAGAGCCCAAGGTCACGAATAACCTTGACATAGTGTTGTATTAAGTTCTATCTAGGAAATTCTTGTGATTGAATAAGGAAGGAATCATGCACCGATGGTTTTAAAAAACTTTGGTGTTATCAGCGTAAAGTGAGATATGGGTATATTTAATAACCATATACATATTGTTATTGGTCAGAAATAAAATGAGATTATTTCAGAATATTCATGTGATGGACGCACATAGAGGAAAGCCTCTGGTGGTAAGAAGTCGCTCAAGCGTGCCCTCTCAAAATAATTAACATTTGGATAGAAGGCCCCAAAAACCAAGTTATTGTTGATTGTCTTCGTCATAGCCCTCGCAATGTGATCACGAACCATTTTTATCAAGAAATTGTCAATTCTGTTAATGCCAGCTCCGTTGCATAGGATCTCGTTGAAATAGTAATAAATGTAAGAGGTTTCGGGAGTTCGGTGCAAACCGGTACATTGTCGAAGAAACTGCCACTCGAACACCCGAATCTTCTCCATCTGAGATGGGGCAAAGTTGAACCACACAGGACATACACCAGCATAGGCCGTATGAAAGCCATGTAGCAAATTACTCTTACTCTGGTATCAAGCCGACTGCTGTAAAACAGGCGTTGTAAAGTGCTTATGGACACTTATTTGATCAACCAAAGCGCAACGTTGAGAATATAATTTAAACTGTAATTATTTCCTCCAAATAGGCCGAATTCAAATTTATTTAATCTATTTTAACTAACTTAAAAGGTAACGAAACAGAGTAACAAAGAAAATTCGAAGACTATAGCCGCTAGGCTTTATGTATATATATATATATAATATATACATGTTAAAAATAAAAATTCATGATTTGTTTAACATAAAGTGTTGCAGTAAATGTGAGCAGTTAGCTAGAGAATAGCAAATATAAAATAGGGTAAATTATGATTTGTATGCTGCTTGAGCGGAACTTAAAAATAATTATGATTTATAGAAAATTAAGATTATGTACATATACTGAATTTTATGATGGTTCAGATAGAGACTAAACAGGCGTTTTGTAAGATTAAAGGCTTCCCTGGCCCAAGTCAGAGCAGCATTTATATGCCTGTCGAAACAGAAATACTGATACAAATACCAGATACCCAGGTACTTCACTACATTTTTTTCGGTTAATCGCTGTCCGTAGGCCCAACAATGACCATGTTACGCCAATTCTTGCGCGTATCGGAAACAGAATTGTTTCTGACTTTTGGACGTTTATTTTCAGTTTCCAGTCGTCGCAATATCACTGAATCTGGTCGAAATCACGCAGTAGGAGTGCCATTCTGTACACGATTAGATCGTCGGCATATGCAATTGCCTGAGTTAGACTATCTGTCCGATCGCTCGTGTAAATGTTGAAGACCGCTCCTTGTTGAAGACCATTTTTAATTTCAAACGTTGTGGTAGAAGTTAAGTTGCAACTTTTGACAACAAACTTTCTACAGTTGACAACAACAACAATGGCTTATTTATTCCAAGTCTGGTTAGTTTCAGAAAAAGACTCTTTAACTATACGGTGTCAAAAGCCTTTTCTATATCCACTAGAACAGCACCCTTGCATTGTTTTTTTGACTTATTCAATTGAATATCAGAAACGAGTTTGGACGCGGTATGAATTGTGTCATGTCCCGCTTTGAACCCGAATTGATTATCTGGAATAATTGTGTTGTCCGCTATGCACTTAGTCAGAGACCTATTTATTATCTTTTCGAATACTTTGCTGATGCTTGGAAGAAGACTTATCGACCGAAGATTTGACGGATTGGAGTTGTCCTTTCCTTTTTTCGGGAGAGGATGTACCACAGCTGTTTTCCAATGCTCTGGATAATATGCATTATTCAGCACATTGTTGAAGATTGTGGTATAAACGTCTATTGCCTCAATCGGTAAGTGTCTAAGTACAACATTGGCTATACCATCAAAACTGCTGACTTTTAATTTTTTTACTGAATTGGAGATAAGCTGGAGTTCCGCCTTCATCATTAACAGAGGACTTGATCGGTGATTATGGTATTTTCTAAAAAGTCGTCATTGAATAGCATATAACAACTGTTCTCAGATCGACATTGCGTCATTTCATTTCGAAGTCGTAAGTGATGAAGTGAGGCATTGTTTTCCAGGTCGTTGTTGGGGGGGAGTGCTAGCATTCACATTGTACACTTGCTGAAATTGTCTCCACTTTCTCTGTTCTGTTTTATTCTCTGAAGTTTAAGACACGGAAGGTCGTTCTGGTTTTTGTTTCTAAATATCTTATTTATTTTAGGAAACATACTTGGGTCGTTCGAATTAACTGACCGAATCTTGTTATCCCAGTGTAAATTACTAGCTAACCTATAGTTTTCTTTGATTAACTGGTTGATAATTTTGGATGACTTCAGAGTCCTAATCTCAAAGCCGTGTGTCTGTAAAGTGCGTCTATGGTTGCGTTCCTGTAAGCGTAATTTTGGTCACATTCCATGTATTTGGGTATTTTCCTTTGATTGTTCTTTTTATCGTTTTGTCGAACTGGCCGACACAATATTCAGTGCTGTAATTGTTCATCAAATTAAAAAGATTATTACCTCTAGGGTTATTGACTTCATTTCCCCAATCTTCATGTTTTCAATCAGATCTCCGGCCAAAATGAAGTAGTTTTCTTCCAAGATAAGCTTTAATACTCGAAAAAGAATATCTAGTTATTAAACAAAGTTAGTAGCCTGCGGAGCTTCAGGCGCATAAGACGCAAACTTTTTTTTTTTACACTTCAGAATTTTCAGAAAGTAGTTAGCTTACAGCAAGCGTTACACTACGATCAGAGGCTCATCATAAGTGCATGTGTTAGTTGTTAGTAAGAAAATAATACAATTATAGCCTAACACACGCACAAAATACAAAACATAATAATTATTAACATTTAACATGAATTACTACAGAACATCAAAAAAATAAAATAAAGACGTTTACGATAGTGGAGCACTGGTTCTAAACAATGACTTTAATCCCACCTTATTTAAATTAAAATCAATCGATGAACAGTTTAAGTTATATAAAATGCTCATTCGACTTAAAGCTTCATTTTTTCCATAGTTAGTTCTATGGAAGTCAATATGTATAAAGTCAAAAGTACGCAGGTTATGAGTTCCGCCTCGGTAATTTAAATGTATACAAGATAGCAAATAAGGTGCATCAATTTCACCATTAATGAGTTGATGAAAAAATTTTAAATCATTATTAACACGTCTTTGATGGAGAGTTTGCAATTGAAGAAGCTGAATACGATGTTCATAGGGAGGCAGATCATTAGGATCTTCCCACGGAAGACCCTTTAGGGCGAAGCGAATGAAATTATGTTGAACTTCTAGCGTCATGAGCTTTTGTATTGTTGTATACGACCTTTTAACTAATGCCTTTTCGTATGAAGATGGCGACACCGCACTCTTGAGAAGAATTGGGTCAGTCTCTTCTTACAATATTGTAATTTTTATGAGTAAATTTGTGTTTCTGGTTTAGCTTGGTTTTGGCTTTTCGTTCAATCCTAATCAGTAAATTCACAGCTAAGATCCTTAGGCGCGTCATCGGTAGTGAGTCCATTAGGGTCAAAATTGGTCTTAGCCAGGCAACAAAGAGTAAAGAAAGCCTACTCTTTCGCCTTGCTTCTTTATCTGACTTTTGAGTCCTGTTAGCTGGCCTTGCTTTGTTTTGTTTAATAAGTTGGGACTTAGGACAGTCCCTGTAGTTAGCGGGGTGCCCCTCGTTTTCACAAAGAACACACTTGAGCTGGGTTCAATCTTCAACCCGCTCAGAACCTAACTAGCATGACCAAACCTTTGACACCGCATGAATTAAAGCATGTCGTCGTACCTCTTTAATTTTTCCCATCGAATAACTTGGCAGTGGAGGATGGTAATACTCCTCAGACTGACTCGCGTTTTGGCGGAACTCATCTAATAGCGCCTCCGGTTTCGAGCAGGAACTGATGCCTTTCAAGAGGACCGTTTTAAACTTTTCACTTCTAGGAGTGAAGCTCAAGAATTTGGCAAATTTGTAATCGGTTAGTGTAGACTGTAGAGCATTGAACCGAATACCTCTTTTGCTTATCATTAATAATTTTAATATTAAAACTACTCTTAGTGGCGTATATTTCGAACTTATGGGTCATAATTGGTGGCACCTTTTCACCTTTAGGTTGTGTTTGCTTCTGTTGCTGTTGTTGTTGCTCCTTCTGATATTGCCTTGTTGCTTCTGAGGTGGATTGACCCTCAACTTATTGCTGCTGCTGTATTTTTAGACCGCTCAGCTCCTATAGTTAGTGTTGTTTGCTTTGGCTTTTGTACTGTTTTGATTTGTTGCTGTTGTAGGGTTGAATACTGTTGCTGCTGTTGTAGGGATTAAGACTGCTGCTGTTGTTGTTGCATTTTTTGTCTTTGGTTTTTTGAAACCAGTGGCGCAAAAGCAGGCTTTACGTTGGTTTTGTTTTTGCTGCTGCCGTAATGCTAATTTTTCTGTTACGAGCTGTTTTTTGCCTTTCGCTCATCAGCTTCTTTTTGACGCACGGTGCGCTTCGATTTTCGTTTTTAGCAGGTTAAGAAGGGGAACTATCTCCTCTTCAAGCTTTTTAACTTGCTCTTCGCATTGTTTGAGGCTGGCTTGCTTAGAGTTAGGCAAAGCTTCCAGTCCGTCAACCGGTACTTCCTCTGCATGTGGCTCTTGTTCTGAGAAGGCAGAGAATCTGGTGCTTCCTGGTGACCTATAGAGTCCATCACCTCCGTTAGATATGTAGTTCGTCAACGACGAACCAAGTGTCATCATGCGGTACGATGTCGTCCGCTTTGGATTTGGCTGCCAGTTCCTCTTCTCCCTCCTCAGCTTGAAGATTAGCTAAGCCGCAGGCGGGAGGCTTGCAGTCCATATTTTTTACCGTACATTGTGATGTGATACAGTTATTTTGTTAATTTGTAAATTTATTTTAAAATAGAAAAACTAATGTTAGCAACCAAATATACAATGAAGGTGTTATCTCAAGGAAAATGTCGATTTATTTATCCATTATTTTTTTTATTTAAAAAATCCTAAATAACAAATTATAATTCAAATTTACATACAATGACTTAATATTATCCTCTTCTATATAAAGAAAAAAGGATCATCAAAATGTATGTACGCCCATAACTTTCGAAGGACTGCACCAATTTGGATGATTCTTGGTTTTATGTATTCGTTATTGTTAGGACAAGGTCTGTGTTATATAAAAATTAAAAAAAAAATAACATACTATGGCTCAGTTTTGTCTTTGTACTATCGAACACTGTACAGTGTATGTACAGTACTCTGTCAAAGAAAGAAAAATATGTATGTATATAAGCAAAATGTTTTTCCTTCAATATTTTAAATCAAATTGCATACGAGATTAAAAATCTTAAAATAATTCATGAATAGCGTCGAATTTCGACGCGTGTACTTAACTGACAGTTGATAGTCACAGACATTAAACTTCATATTTATTATTACCGATAAGAAAATGTAAAAAGTGTCCTCTCAGAAATATGATCAAAACATAGGGTTGCCACTTTCCAAATCTGAATTTATGAATTGAAATAATCATATAATCTAGCTTATTTATGTATATATGGGATGTCTAAAAATCGAATTTAGACTTGCTAAAAAGCACTGTTTACAAAACAGACATAACATTGAAGATTGAAGTTTAGAATGGACTTTGGATTGAATTTATGACAAAAGAGCCACAGTACCTAAATCCGTCGTTTCTCGAAAGATTTGGTAAAATTTGTAATATTATATGGGGTAATCTCTAGATCAACTGAACCGATTTTGAAAATTCTTTTACCAAAAGAAAGCAACGTAATTTGTGAGTAACATAGGCTATATATTAGTAATATACTCGTAATTGGATATGAAATGTATCAGAAAATAGAGCTTAAAGTTTGTATTTAAGAGAAATTCCAGGGTAAACAAATTTAATAAATATAAGGTCCATTTATAGGTTTTTATGCTGGACTGGAGATGGTATCTTCGTGTCATCTATTCTGTCAAGGCTTCTATAATCCACATATCTAATCATGTAAGCTGCTGCTGTTCATGGTTTTATGAGTATTCACGTATGTATTCTTGAGTGTTTAGCAAAAGGAGTCTCGACCTCTTATAACTGTATTCTGGTAAATTCTTACGAAAAATTGTTGGTTCTGTATAAGAAGAGAAAAGATCTAGGAAACGCTATTATTTTGCAAACAGAAAATCAATTGCGTTTCCAGATTTTTAAAAATCGTTAATCATAGTTTTATATGTTTTACTTTCTTAATTTGCCACAGGCGCCAAATCAATCAGCCCCTTCTATGGAATTGAATATCAATTATTGAAATGACAGTACGACTACTTTGTGTTTTAAAAAAATGGCAAAGGTACTGCCAGATCTGCCAAAACAGAAGAAAAAAGATTTTATCTTCAAAACAATTTTTTGCAATCAGAAATGATATTTCTGATATCTGGTAACATTTTGGAAAAAAAAATCAATTGGCTGTTTTTTAAAAAGAAAAATTCTACCAAAAATTGGTAAAAAATATTTTTTGACTCGAATATCTCGATCGTGCGATATTGACCTCATATTTATATTAATGTTTTACATAATACAAATATGAACAAACATATATGTATGTGGTACAATTTTGACAAATATCGAATTGACAGTTATCTTATTAAAAATGAAACAAAAACTGACGGAAAAAGGTGAAACATTGTTTTTAGGCTCAAATGTCTTCACAACAAACATAAAGAATTTGTAAATACCTACATGATTAAATGTTGACAAATATCAAATTGACATTTTTTTACAATAAATGAAAAACTAAAAATATACCTTATTAAATGTTGACGAATTATAAATTCATTTTTTTTACAATAAACAAAAAGTTTTACCAATAAATTGGTAAATATTGTTTTTCCGCTTAATTTGTTTTTATTAATAAAATTGTTATTAGTCTATATCAGGAATGCCATGTTTTCAAATTTTAATGGGAAGTGATCAATGACTCTTTTTTATTTAATAAATTATCTCATCATTTAGTAATTAATGGATGAATTAAATAATGTATAAAATATATATATGTATGTATATAGATATACATATGTATGTACCTATGTATGTTTTATCTAATGAACCTCTACATAAAGTAAGTCTGTTCTGAACACTGAAATATCATGAACAAGACCTATACAAAAAGAAATAGATTTAATATTAGAAATAAGAAACAAAGTAACAAAATAAGCAGTTATCCTGAACATACAACAACGATATGCTCAAGATTATTCTTATCAAGTGTAAACGGACTTCCATGAAGAAAGTACTTACGTACAAATAAATAAGCTCAAGTGAAAACAATATACAGATCTCAAATTGACGTAGAACTCGCTACAAGTAGGTAGTACCTATAAGAACTCTTTTATAAATATAGTTGAATAGAGAATGAGCCTATAGCTTTTAGAAACTCGCAGTTTCTTTTTTTAAATCAAGTTTTAAAATGTATGTATATTGTATATAATAATGTTAAAAATTATACAATTAAAATATATGGATCTTTTACTAGTCGTGCTCCCTCCAATCGAGAATAAAAGAACAATTACATATTAGATATATTATTCAAAATAAAATTTGCTTAATAGGATAATATCTGCCACCGTGAAATTTTCTTAAATTGAAAAAATGAATTATTATTAAAATAGCTATAGATATAATTAAAGCAATTACTCCTTCTAATTTATTTGAAATGGAAAATGGAATGTAAAATTGCATAAGCAAATAAAAATTACACTGGTGAACACACTTTTTGTTTCTGGGTTCTTGGTATGATTTTCTTGTTCCTCCTACATTACTAATTAATTATAAAAACTTTTACCTGAAAATGTTTGTTTTTATAGCGACAAGATTGTTATTATGGATTTAAAAGTAGTACCAAATTTGTATGGTACTACTACATGATATAATTTTCAAGAAATCAAAACATTTTTTTTTTGCATTTTTCAATACTTTAGACCTTTAAAAATAACATCCTACAATAATTTAAAGATATTCGAATTCTAACACCGTAAAAAAACTAAATGTGTTTTCGTGTTTCCATATAAATGCAATGTAATAGAAAAACTTTAAACGCGTTTTTCTCCAAATATTTATTTATCATTGTAACTGGTGAAAAAACAAAGTTTAAAAAAAAAAACAATTATGTGTTTTTCAATACAAAGATTGAGAAAATCGCAATTTGAATACAGAAACAAACAAAAAATATTTTTTTGTTGCCCTGTGTTATCATTCAGGTTAAATGTGAATTTGAGTAACTAATGAATTTGCTGAAGTAAAATTATCACCTAATCCTGTAAAGTCTTTATAAGAAAAAAATATGGATGAAAAAGAATTTTATCTAAATTTGAATTTAATCCTATTGGGTTATAAGATCCTATATGTACATTGTACATATAATATGTATGTAATATATCTGTGGCAACATAAGTTACATTTTGCAGTTTTTCAGTAGATCAGTTTGAAAGTTAATGTTGTTTTTCCTCAATGTAATTTTGTAAATGTTCCGGGATTAAGTCTAATATTATATTACGAAGCAATATTATTTCCGAGCCAGATTGTCATCTTCACTCGTCATAAGTCACGTTGCCGCGTTTGTTATGGTAGTACTATATACAGGGTGATTTGCATAAAATGCATTTAAAAAAAAGGAGGGAGGAGAATTTCATTACCAATTTACGCTTGATGTTGATTGATTACAATTTTAGTAGCAAAAAAATTATCAGACTTAAAAAATGTCTCGAATATTTCTCAATATGTAGCGGAAAACGATATTAACCTTTTTTTTTAATTTATTGTAGTGTTTTATTAATTGCAAGCAATTTCAATTTGATAGTCGCCAACATTTTACCATATAGATATTGACAAATGCATTATAATGAACATTAAATAAATTTGAAGTCAATATCGTTGCCCATACTCAAGTCAAAAAACATCTTTTACTAACTTTGTAGAATATTTTTCACTTTTTTATTTTTGTAAGAAAAACTGTCGATTGATTTTTTTCGAAAATTGTCTTAGGTTATATATATTTTTTTTTTTAATAACGGTATGTTGAACTTTTTCCAAATTTATACCAAATCTTGTAGTCTACATACAAAAATTTATTTGAAGTCAATAGAATTATCCGTTTATAAGACATTTGCAACCAACTAAAATTATCCCTTTTTTTAAATTGCTAATGTGAAAAATCCGCTCCACAATTTTTTATAAAAGTCCTTCCTGCATCTTTTGAAGTTATAACCTATTGAATTTAATTCATGCCGATATCTCTATTCATTCCCGAGTAATCGTTAACGAGAAAGGTTATCTCTAACGTATGAGAGTACATATATACGAACGTACGTACGCACGCACACACAGAAATATCACTGTACAAATGACAGTTATGCAGTTGGAAGAAAAAATATTTAATAAACTTATACAATAATATATAATTTTTATTTAGAATAACTGATATAGTTTACGAGAAACAAAAATAAAACGTACAAAAAGTGAAATTCCGACACAAATTTGTATGTGAAAAAGCTGACCTTGACATAAACTTTTGACTACCGGTGTGCAAATTCCAAAACAACGACTTTGGGAAATAACGGACACCATAATATAGATATTCGGCCCTATTCAGATATCCGTCGGAACAAAATTCGAAAATTTCATCAAAACTTTTGTATAGAACACAACAGGCAATCCTCTAGTTTCTTAAGAATAAATAAAAGCAACGAATGCTAAATTAAAAACTAAGTAGGTACATACATATATGTACGTACATGTATGTATGTAATTAGAAAAATTACACTTAGATTTTTTCAAAAACAATGTACAGATTTAACTTTTCTTAAAAGAAGCTAATAAAAAATGTATGATACATAATAGGTATTACCGTTATTTTTTTTTTCAATTTCTTTGTTTATTACAAAAATCATACATTTATTTATCATACTCTTCCTAGTTTTTAATATTAAATATTACATTCCAAATTATATACTAAATGTTAGCATTGGAAATATAATTGAAGAATAAAAAATACATACATACATAGACCATTCAACTTAAATTAGGTATTTGAAAAAAAAAATAATTCACCAGATTCAGAATAAGAACACTTGTGTCCTTCTTTATTTTCGATTTATTCTACGTATGACTACTCAAAATTTCTCATTACCAAACCCGATATACCTACATACATTACATATATATGTACGTACATACATAGATTACTTTATGAAAAAAAGAAAAAAAATATTATAAACAAGATATGGCCTCACTTTTAGGATGTAGGTGTATACATACATACATATTCTAAAAAAAAGTGCAAGTAAGTCTTATCATAGATACCTACATAATATATGTCAAGTTTTCTGATTTATGTTAACTAAAAGATTAAATATACATAATATATATATTTATGCATTTATTTATTTTTTATGGAATTTAAGACTTAATAACTTGTATTAAAAAATTTAAACCCTTATAGGTATATTAATGACCAAGAAAATAATACACAATGCAAACTCTTAGCACAACATCAAACGCAAAAGTAACAGTAAAATGATCAAAAGAACGAAAGAAAGAGAAAATACTTAAAATCATTGGACGAGTGGAGGTTTCTTTGATGATCAACTAGCAGACGGGCAAAGTAAGTCGAAGAAATCGCCACGAACTGGATGAAAGACTACTTTCTATATTAAGAAAAAGAAAACAATGAGTGAATTTCTTGCATTTGTCTAATATTATTTTGTAATTTTATTTTTTTTTTAAACAAAATAAATTGAGTGCATTAAAAAAATATTTGGAAATAAAAGTTACTAAACTTACTAATTTTATCGTTGTTGACGGTTTGTTTTCAAATAACTAAAAAAAAAAAGTGAAAGTTATTGTGAGCCTTATGCTAGTTTTTACTTTCTGATTTAAGTGCGAAACAACTTGAAGCATTAAAGGCGTATTCTACAAATATATCCAATATTATAATGGCAACAAGTAACTGCCAATATTCCACAAGATATTGTTGTAAGTAGATTTATTTTGTATTTTGTTTTTCATGTGCTTAGTGTAATAACAGATGATAAGACGATGTACATACAAAACCTAACAAATAATTCTAATGATACATAATATGGTACCTATTGAAGCAAAAAAAAAAAAATGTTTTTGGATCATGTTTTACAATTAAAAGAGACTTAAAAAAAAACGGATTTTTCAAATCAATAATTTTTGCAGATTAAATGTTGGGCATCTTTAATTATGTAGATATGTTAAAAAAAAGTGTCTTCAATAGAAGTTCTTATAATACCGATTTTAAGTTACAGCTTTTTTATTAATTTCTTAATAAAATTCAAACTACCTAATTATGGTATTAAAATGTCAACAGTGTTAAAATGTTTTTTTTTTTTTTAAGAATGTGCGATCCTAGGAAGAACACCTTTTTTAAAAATGCATTCAAGTTCTATAAGAAGAATTAAACATTTTAATTTGTCGTTCGCTCCTTGAAGTAAAGTACATACACATAATGAAATATGAATGCCTAGATGCATCCTACATACATTCAAACATACGTTCATTCATACATACATATGTATCTATCTGCCATATTTATATATTTTTTCATGGAAAACAAGCTTCAAAAGAAACTTACACATATAGCCGTACAGCGTGAGGTTACCACCATTTCCACACCTTAAAGAGAAAGTAAAGATAAGAATGGAATGGATGATCGTTCAATACTAATGTTATGTATGCTATTATATCAGTCGCAAAGATTCGTCTTCTTTTTTTTTAATTAAATTTCTTATACTCGATTTTATTAATGTTGTCAATGTATCTTCTTTTTTGAAATATGTTTTCGTAGAATTGTATGCCCCTTCATTAATTTAAAATGAAAATGAAAATGAAAACGAAAACCTAAGATGTTTCAAGTTAAAAGTGTTAAGGTAAGTAAGACTTAATATAGGCCAAAAGAGAAATTCAACACAATTTTTTTGGGACGTCAAGAGTGATAGCGTTGAGAAGTAATTACATTATTATGAAAGCACCTATTCTTCTTTTTGTGTTGTTTAAAACAATGAAAATGAAAGTGATGTGTTGTTATTTGCTTTTAAAATTATTTATTTTTGTTTATTTAAATATAACCTTAGTACAACGTTGACTTGGATAACTTATTCTAGTAAAATGTATCACGTTTTGGATGGTAGGAATTTGAATTTGGTAAAATTACTGGTTTAATAATAATAATTTTCAGACTTTGCCTTAACGAAGTTACGAATTTGAACTGTATGAAATTAAGACATTATATAGAATTATAAATATAAACAATAAAATATGAAAATTCATTACTTGTAACTCTCATTTACCCCTTTTTTTAAATTTGTAATTGGTAATTTCCAGGTACATAATGTATTTCGAAAATGAACAAAAAAAAAAAAGATTATTTAACAACATAAAATAAATTGCATATAAAATAAGTCAAGTAATGTTACCGAACAGCTTCAATCAAAAAATTCGCTTTAAAACTGGGTTTATAAAATGTTTAGTATGTTTATTAATACAAAAGACTTAGTTTTACAAATTTAATTTTGTTTATGGTTAAGTATATCACAATAAAAATTTAATTCAGAGTGAAATGGGCTCTTTTGCAAGGATATACAGTGTTGACCAAAAATAAAACAACTTATTGAATATCAAAAATTTGTGTGTACAAATGATTAAATTTGAAGAAATTTTATTATATTTGTATTAATTGTTTTTACAAAAAATTTGCACACTAAATTAGACCATTTAAGAATTTAGTTATTTTAGGGAAAGTGCTGATTAGTATATAAACTTTTCTGATATACATAAATTAAAAGCGTTTGAAATAATTGTAAGTCATATGAAATATTTTTATTTTCATTTTACTTTGGGTTTCTAAAAATGCCATCAACCTGCCGCATAACCTGGGTAGCAGAACTTGCAATGCTACAAGTCAAAGATTTATAAGAGCAAGTCAAACTAACGTGCAACGCGAAGCCCGAAATACAGCTAAACAAAATAGATAGAATCGAATTTTTGCATTTAACTCAATATGAGCGGTATTAAATTATAAACTGGCAATCGCCTGTAGTTTCAATACCTAATAGGTGTCAGTTTTCTATTTAAATGGTGAAACGTACGTTTGTTGCTATAAACTTAGTACATTTATTTGATAGTGGTATAACAATCCTGTCGAAGTATTTTTTGATCCACAAGGTTGTAAAATTACCTTAATTACTTCTATTCCTTATTGTACTACAAAATTTTGCAAAATTTATTTTATGGACCATTTTATAGACCATTCCATCGACACAACAACAAAGTTTTTGCTAACGGAAAATTGAATTAAATATAAATAACTTCTCAATTTTCATATAATAAACAAAAAAATATTTTAAATTTTCTTCTTAAATTTTCAAGTATAAACAAATAGTCTCTTAATCTTAGCTGATAATGTATCAAGTCTCTTCATGGTGTTCCTAAATAAACGGTTCCATTTATATGAGAAACGTACGGGGAGTTTAGGGCTACTGAAAGCTTTTTTCAGGAACATTGCTTTAAATTTGTAAATTTGCTACAGGATTATTTTATTCAATATTCACTTTAACGAAAATATTTAAGTTATGATTTATCAATTATCACCTATGAATAATGGCTTTTGAAGTAACTTGTATTGTTGTTTAGTATCAACCTAACATGCTTTATAGGCCCGTTTAAAACGAAACTTATGAGTTTAGAACATAAAAGTTTGCACCAAAGTCAAACCTAAATAAAAAAGACGTTTGGTGGAACAATATTTAAGTTGAAGCATTCGTAAAAATAATTATTTCATGTTCGCTATTTTCTTTTTTCAATGCTTTAATACAAATACTTGATGACTTCTCTTTTTATAAAAGATTCCGGTCATCAAAAGAAATGACAATTGCGGTCTTATAGAAGATAGAGAGCTTAATGAAATGTCCATCAAACAGGTACAGCATTTTGAAATTAAGATACAAATTGGAATATGACATATTCAGAAACAAACCAATCGCTCCTATCAATCAGCTTTTCGTTGCCTTGCGTTTTTTTTTTTGCACGTGGAAACCATCATCATAGCTGATTTTGGAGGAATGCATGTCTCTCGACAGTTTCAAGAATAGTCTTAAAAGTTTCCAAAGCAATAACTAGACTTGGAAATGTCTTCATCAAATTTCGGGAAAACCCGAAGGACTTCTTGCAATAGCATCCCTTAATGTTTAATGTTATTGGCGCAATTGACGGCACTCATATTAAAATATTTAAAATTCAGTCTGCTAGTCGGTTGTTGATTTTTGTGTTGCTTTCTCATTTTTTTCGAACGTATGAATTTGGTAAATAATTATTTCTTACCCTTGTAGCCGTTTATTATGTACTTCATAATAAAATGCAAAATTTTCAAAATAAATTCATTATAGATTCATTTATTTTTAAACTCAAACCTAACAGCAGAAACAAGTTTGAACAAAATACAATTCAAATTAATTAAAAAGTACATTTGGTGGTTTTATGGCTCTTAATTATTAATAATCTTAGTTATTTTCATTGAAAAATTGTTTTGAGCTTCTTTAGCAGTGCAGCTTTCTTTTTTAACTGCACAAACCGCACTAATAATCCTATTCACAACACAAAAAATCTGTGCAAAACTGCAAACCCCTATTTGCGCAAGTTTTTTGTATCGTGAATGGCCGGCCTTAGATGACTGTTTACTGTTTCCCATTTTTTTTCTATAAATAAACAAACTTCGCAACCCACAGAAATGTTCCCAAAAATCGTCACTTTTGAGGTTAGGCAAAAAGATCTTAAGTCAGAAACTGCAGTTGTTGGTAAAACAAATATAAATGTAAAACAACAAATAGTTTAATTATTGTTTGCAAACATGGTTAAAATTTGTTTAAAAAAAGTTAAATTATTACGATGAGAAGCAGCTGTGCTAGACTTAAATCGAAAACTCCAAACGAAAGAGAAAAAGAAAATGAGTAAAACCCAGTCCAAAGTCCAAAATTCAATTTTTTGACTTAAGACCTTTTTGCCTAACGTCAAAGGAATATGAAACAAATTCTGTCTATCTCAATCTTAACAACAGATCGATATAGTGTGTGTGCATGTGCAATTTACGGTGTTAAAATGAAGAAATTAAAAAAAAAATTTCATGGGATTGCCCGGTTTGTTTTAAGTGTGTTCCTGAATGTATTTTTTTTTTTCGTTTGGAGAAAAATTTAATGTTCAAAATTGTATAATACCTGCAAGTTGTAAATTTATATTTAGGCTGCAAAAATATGTGATGTGGACCGCATGTGGCTGCGAGTTTGACATGCCTGCTTGAGAGTATTATACTGCAACATTGAGAGTATGAACAAAACTGCTAAGAGCACTTAAAAGGTTTTATTAAGATAACATAACCGCGGTCTGGGATAGAAACATCCTATCTGAATGGTTTCCTATGCAAACAGGGGTAAAGCAGGGTTGCTTACTTAGTCCGCTTCTATTCTCATTATTTCTGGATGACCTTGTAGAATTTCTATTTACTATACGCTGATGATGTGGTCATTTAAGCGGAAAGTCCAAATGGGATGCAATTGATGATAAACCAACTGCAAAGATAATGTAGGACGTGGAATGTACAACTAAACACTGCAAAGTCTAAGACCATGATTTTTCGAAATGGTTCGGGGAGATACGCTAGAAATGAGAAATGTACCTGGCTAAACGAAGAACTGGAAAAATTCAACATGTACAAACATCTAGGTATACTTTTAACACCACAAATATCATTCAGGAGAGAATCCAAGCGCGCGATAAACTGCAGCCTGAGAATGAAATTGCACCAGGCTCAAAATACACAGTCTTCGAAGCAGTTATGAGATCTATATTGTGTTATGCAGCTCAAGTTTGGGGCATCTACAAACTCGAAGAAATAGAAAAGCTACTCAGATACTTCCTTAAGAGAATTTTCCGACTCCCGTACAAAACTCCAAACTACATGCTTCATCTCGAGACTGGTCTTCAACCATTATACATCTGCACACTTGTATTACACTTCGCTTATTTTCGGAAAGTTATGATGCAATCTACCCATCGCCTTGTGCATAAAATAGCCGAATATCTTCAAAACGGACACCTACAAAACTACAGTGAATGGTCGAGACTCGAAACGGAATATAATATCTCACTTACACATGCAAACATTGATGAATTTCTGGGATACTAACAGCATTGAGATAATCTCCACCATATTCAAGACCAGAGGTGAGCTTTTGCCCCTCAACTATTTGCCCCATAGGACCGATCTAAGCTCAGAGTGCACTTTATACAACCTAAAAACTAGCGAAGATATTCAGCACCTTATAGGAATATGCCCTATTCTCAAGGAGATACGTGTATCCGTCTGGAGAAAATGTATACTATATCAGTGGAGGAAATTATACAGATACTAAATGGAGACAAGTGGAAATTTTTATGGCAATGGATTTTCCTTATCCACTACAGTACCTACCCCATGTACAGTCGTCATTCATATTTCTAGGTCAATATACTAAAAGCATGATTATAATATAATTATAATTATCAATAATAATAATTGTAACAATATACAACTAACTTACTGTCCCTATGCGGACACTCTAAGTTAAACTAATAACTTAATGCTGATGCCTTTCGGTATAAGAACTAACTTAAAATAAAATATCTATATATTTTTGTCATCAAGAAGAATTGCAAAAAACTTGGTTTTTCTATCGGTTTGTTATTTAAAAAAAAAAAACTTAAAACTAAATAAAACTTAAATAAAACTAAATTAAAACCAATTAAAGCTAAATAAGACTACTTATAAATACTTATTTATTTACAATTACTTAAGACTACTTAAGAAATATTTACAAACTAAAACGGACACTGTTTTTTTTTCCGTGCCACTACGACTGTCCCTACTTTTCTCAACTTTTAATTATTTATAAATTTGAGTTTGCAACCACCAGAATTGGTTATTTATGGTTTGAGGAGGTCCCATTTTACAGTTTTTCCTCTAATTAATTTCCCTTAGAAAATTGAGTATTTAGGGTACCGTCAGAGAGGGAAGGTTTAGTTCTTCTACTTGGTAGTTTCCCAAGTGTTTTCTCCTTCGGTGCATGAGTACTGCACACTGCCATAAAATGTGTTCAGATATTTCTCTATAATTGTGACAAAACCTGCAGTAGGCATTGTCTGCTAGGCTCTGGATATTGTGCCTATTTAGTTTACAGTGACGTGTGAGTATGCTTGTCACTATTCTTACTTAATTTCATGCAGTCTGTGAAACGTTTTTGGTTGTAGTTACCAAGTGAGCCTGCCTCATTTTAGGAAGTTCCTTCAAGATTTTTAATCTTTTAGCTTCCTCGTCCCATAGTTATTGTAATTGGTCCGATTTACAGTTGATATTACCTTATGTAAAATTGTTTAAAAATCCAATAGGGCATATATCGCCCGAAAAAATACAGTTTTTGTTTAGAGACAGTGACTCTTATAAAATATTAGCTGGCCGCTGGCCCGGCGAACTTCGTATCTCCCAAATTTAACGTCTTAACATAAACTCAAGAGTACATATTAATAAAACATACATAGCGTTAAAAGATAGGTTTTTAGACAGTATCTCCACGTCACGGATTAATATTTAAAATTTTTCTTTTTATGGATTGTGTTAGTTAGTACTCTTAAATATCTGTTAACAAGCTTTTATATCCTGTAGATAAAATCTTGTGGAAAACTCTAGCTCTACAAAAAAGCTTCACCTTGCTATGGTCTAAGTCAAATTTATTTTCATATTTTTAATAGTGATAAAGGTTCTGTATAAATTCCATCACCTTATTCCGCCATATTTGCGTTCAGTAAACAATTTAATATGTTATATAATACCTAATATAAAAATGATTAAATTAAATGATTAAATGCGAAACTTTTTCTTTTTTTTCCTGTTTTAACAAAATCATTTTTCTATTTTGATAATTTCCCGCCTTTTTCATTTTTTTTAATACATTTTCTTTAATAAACAATTTGTTTTAATAAGGATCTCTTTTTCGTCCTTATAATAATAGTACAGATAAAAAATATACATACATACATATTACATAGGTATGTACATACATACATAATGTAGCAGCAACTGGAATCATCAAAAAACTTTTGCCTCTAAATATAAAGTCTCTTATGTATTGACCGAAGGCTTAATGATAACTTATGTCCCCCGCTAAACATTAAGCAGTATGTCCGTTGACTCCTCGTTTATGGGCCAGCATTTTTCTGAAATTTTTTTAAGTTCATAGCAAAAATTCATGGGCTTATAATCCACCCATATGAACAAAAATTATATTATGGGAAGCAATGCACGAATTTGTTTTGAGTTTAATGTCCTACAGTTGGAAATTTTTGTAAGAAATTATATTTTATTTTTTTTTATTTTTGTTTATTTATATTTTTGACAAAAGAAAAAAACTAAGAATTTGTTTTTTGATACGTTAAAGTGCTATAACCCTTATATTTCAGTAAAGATAGTTTTATGTGTTAATCCACCGTACCGATTTTGTGCAAACTTCACATAAGCCATCTTCTAAATAGTCTGAACAAAGCCTAAAAATATGGTTTAGAGTCCGTTCTTGGTTTAGAGTCCGTTCTTGAGTTATAAAATTACAACGAAAAGTGGCATTGATTTTTATATACATATACATACCTATATATATAGAAGAAGATATAGAATATAGATAAATGAAGTGGATTTAAATAAAATTAACAATAAACGTTGTGCTCCAGTATCCAGAGCTGGAGCATGTTGTGCCAACAGAAAGTAGTTCACCTTTGGGTACTCAACTTTAGTTTTGCTTATAATCAAAATAAGCATCATAGAATGTTATTAATATGACAAATATTAATAATAACAATCATTCTGAAATCAGATCAGTTTTAACATACAACCTAAAAAATGCTGCCAATAGTTTTGGCAAAAAAAGAAAATTAAATGATGACAATATACATCACTCTAATAATTTGTCAAAAAACTCCTTCTATGCATTATCGGGTTTGGAAAATGCTTCCATGAATGCCCCGAACAACAATCAACAAAAAAAGCTCGGAATCAAACGACACCGGAATAACAAACATTCGACATAAGCAGATACTTCCCCGGATCAAATCTTATTGTAAGCAATAAAAACGTTCCCCTTCGATCTTTATTTTTGAAGAAAACTGTACTTCAATAACAGATTTCATTAATGTTGCTGCTCTCAAATAGCAATATAAAATATAAATTTGTGAATTAAGATTATAGAAAAACTAAAGTTTATGTAGATAGCGTAGATGTTCATAGATTTATTAATTGAAAAACTCTGAGGCACAGTCATTGGGGTATTCTGACCAAAAGAAACTAAACGGGCATCTATTTTTGCCAATTCGAAAGTCCTTAAACCAAGCTGTGCCTAATGTTAAATTGAGTAAAATCTCGCAATATACCACAGCTAAAACCTAGGAGCATGGTCTCAAATAAAATAATATTGTTGTTCAATTGGAAATTTGGAAATACCTCCTTCATCAACGTATTTACTCGGAGAAAAAATTTAACAGATCAGTCATTCGCTGTCTTCGCTGCCATAGATTTGGACACACAGGGACGACACAGGCGATAGTTGTTCTTATAATAATCGATGCGTTCTCTGCAGCGAATTTCATGATGAGGAACTCAAAGAGAAGAACCAACCCAATTACCTAATAGTTTTAAAGAGCATTCAGCAAACTCTCTTGAGTGTGAACAGTATATCTGTATGCGTTACAAGGAAGCATCAAATTAATATTGAGCATACTAAGTTTAGAAGAGAATCTTTCGTAGGCATAAATAGACGAAACTATCTTTATCTGTAAATTTTTTAACACATTGTGATTTATTCAATTGTCCGGAATAATCGTAATAATACGCAAAGCTTGAATCAATCGCAGTAAGAAAAGTAGCTCATTTGCTCAATAGAGAACGTATGTTCGTCCTCGGTATCTCAACAACGTGAACATCTACATGTTCGGGTACTCAATAGAGTGAGACAGAGTTTAACTTACCGAGTTTATTCAGTGTCTCAATACAGTCCCACACTATTTTTGAATTTGAACTAATAGTGTAGGATTTTAGCGCTTGACTATCTGACATGATGGCTATGTTTTGGTTACCATTGCTTCTTGCGATATTACATTCAGCGCATTTAGCAATGGCATTTACTTTTGCCTTGAAAATATGAAAATACTTGTGGACTTTCCTATAGAATCAAAATTTTGGTTCTTGGCCAAAAATACCCGCTCCAGTCCCCTCGGATTTCTCGACTCATTAGTAGTTGGAAGCTTCGCTTACCCACTCATTTTTACAGCTTAAAAATAATTTGAATAATTCTTTTCATGTTAAATCTTTTGTCTATGCCATCTCTTGGGATGTCTATAAGATTCACAGCAGAGGATTTTGGAATTCGGAATCTTGCTCTTTATACAATTCCCCTGTTTAATTCCTTCTTTTGCGAATTCCATAATTGCTCCCTTTGCAGCACTATCGATAACCTCGTGCAGAGGAGATACATAGGTGAAGGATAACTTCCATTGCTGCGGTTGGGCATGTTCTCATTGCTCCTGTAATACAAATACATGCGAGCCTTTGTACTTTCTCTAGTAATTTCCTAATAGTTTTCAGATCGGTTCTAGTATGCCATGCCACCACACCATAGTTAAAGATTGGTCTTATCAACATGGTGTACATCCATATCAGGATGTATGGTTTGCACTCCTAAGATTTTCCTGCAAGTCTCTTGCAAATCATTAGGGCCTTAGTAGCTTTCTCAACCGTTACTACTCTATGTTTCTTCCATAGAAGCTTACTATCTAGTGTTATTCCTAGATTTTTTACCTCCTTTTTTTGGAATGATTATTGTGTCTGCTAACCGTGTAGGTTTCAAATCAGGTAATAATCTTCTATTGGTAAATAGTATAATTGTCGTTTTTGTTGGGTTTATTGAAAGCAACACTGTTGTTACTATTTATATGTACCTAATTTTTAGACCTCCTTGGATTATATCCCGAGAGCCGTGATAACAATGTCATCAGCAAACCCAATACATCTTATACCCTGGGAAGTTTGTTTTTCTAGCAGTTCATCTACTACCAGATGATTTTTATGGTGGTAGTATTTGCCGTTGCCTCAGCTGTTCTAGTACCTAACATCTCGCCTAAACAAAATATAGTATTTAATTAGTCTTTCCTTAAAAGGGCTTTGTAAACCGGTAAATATTTTGTTAAAATCATTCTGAAACGAGTTACTTGATTTAAAACTAAACAATTAGTATGAACAAATTACATAACCTTCTTTAAGAGAAATATATATAAATATAATAAAACTCACTAATGAATTAAAATGCATTTGTCTGTCGTTTCACGTTTTCCTTTATGTTTATAGTAAATACACATTTTTTCATATTTTTTCAGATAAGTTATACTTTATTAATGTATTTAAACCTTGTAAACATTTTTACAGTTTTTTTTTCTTGGATTTAGTCTCCGATCATTACTTTATATATATTTTCCAGATAAAATTTTAAGAAAAAAAAATGATTTCGAAAAATAAATAAAAGTAAGTTGCCATCAAAAATAACTACATCACAGTTGAAATGTATTTGTGTTTGTGAGAGCTGTCAAAATTTGTCTTGCAAAATAATGATTAGAACATTATATTCGCGGACAAACGAGATGGAGACTTTTTATGCATGTTTGGCAACTTGAAAAGTATAGTTTACCTTGGGTTTATTTTCCATCTGGTTTTTGGTAGTAAAATATGAAAATTGCGCTTTGCTAAACACACCTTTCCAGCCAAACTTCATAGTTTTGCGCACAAACAGCGTACTGCCCAGGAAATTTGTTCCCTTACTGCGTACTAGGCTTAAGGCTTGAAGTATGGTATTAGTAAGTTCATACCAAACGATTTCCGTGGATTTTGGATCTTAAAAAGTTTTCAAGGGGATGAAGTTTACTTTAGCCCTCCTACATAAGCTTGGTATGTAACCAAGAGCTATGCTACTTCGAAGTAAGCTAATTCATTATACTTGTGACAGTTTTGTCCTTTGCAAGGGCTTTATCTTTAGAAATAAGTTATCTAAGTTACTGATTTTTTTGCTCGGGAGCCAGTTATTGATGTTGTTGCGCGTGAATGGAAAAAAATATTTTTTCTTCTATGCATCCGCATAGTAGTACTTTATTAAAACTCAAAAACTTTAATCTAATGAACATTGAAGTAACAATACGGGTAACACCAACAAGTGCGAACGTTGCAACCATTCGGTTGCTCACCTCTACCAGTTCCCAGGAATTTGACACTTCCTCCGCAGTGACCTGCATAGAAAAAACTTGTCACCATATTTGCCGGCGCATGTATCCGCAACACCTATAGAAGTTGTGGGAACATGTGTCAGCATATTTAGTGCTAACTCCTCCTTTCATAAGCTAGGCGTCTTCAGTCGATTCCATGAAAAAGTACTGGGATTCTGTTTAACCTTGGTGAATCATTATGCGATTTCTTCCGTTTTGTTTCAGGTTGATGATCTCTTATTTCTTTCCGTCCATTAATGGTGTACTTCAGGACAACAAGAACTATGGTCAGTATGATAATGTAATGAGCAATGTAACGCTGTAATTAGCTATTATATGGATCTTTCCTTGCTCCTGGATTTCGTCTATATGTACGGTGTTGTTGACATGCAGTTCTTTGAGTATCTCGAAAGTTAGGAGCTCTTTGTAAGTCTTTGTTGATAATTTAGAATGTGGGATTGCAGGCTGATGGTACTTCTTTTGATACAAACTCTTGGCCATTTATGGTGATGGATGAATTATGATGATGAAAGTACCCGTCATGTTGACCAATTCGTTTTCTACAATGATTGATTCATTGAATTGATTGAGAAAGAGTGTTCCCGACTGGATTTCCTCGACTGTTGGCACATGTTGATTGTTAATTTCTTCGCAACGCTAAGGTTTACCCAATATAAAATTTCGAATACAGTTTTCTACGCTAAGATTTACAATTTCAGCTATATTTCAAACTGTTAGTTCATTATATGTTTTACAATTTTAATTTAAGCCATACATTTCACCTTCGCAAATAAGTACATCTTCGTATTGTAATTTAATTATTTTACTTTTATATTTGACAGGCTTGATTAAAAGTTTTTTACAAATACATTTTTCAGTTGTAGTATACTAATAATGTAAAGTATTGTTTTTTTATCTGATGCAATTTTTATTTCTGGAAAATTAAGTGCTTCTTCTAAGTTTATAAATGGTATCTTAATTTCTTCGAATCTTTTTTTTACAATTTTAATCTTTGAATTAGAAACAATAGATGAACTGACAACATAATTTTTTTCCCATAAAAGTACATAGTCTACGTTAGTTAGTTCTTCTTTAATTACATCATGTTTATATCTCAAATTTAAAGTGTATAGATTTTTTAATCCGATGATTGACCTTACTAGAACCTAGTATACTTCATTTGTTACGTTAGTTTATTTATTAATTCTTTTCGTATAATCTTGGTTAATTACTATTGTTCAATTACTTATGTGACTGGGATTTTAGGATTTGAAAGTCGTGATCGGAGCTACCACGAGCCACTTTCACGCGCTTCCTAGAAAATTAAGGGTTCTAGGATTTCTATTTATTCTTGGTTTAAGGATGCTGAGTTGATTAGTAATTTGGGTTATTTGGTGTGATATTATAGGATATTTGATATTCAATTTCCTCATTTGTAACCTAATGTCTTCTAGTATGATTTCGTAAGCCTCTATTTCTATCACGTGGATAATCCTAAACGCACCGGTCTGTACAGATGTCGATACAATTTTGGAGACCTTTGGATAGAAGTGATCTGAAAAAATGAAAGTTAATTCCTATTGTTATTTTTATGGATAATTTTTCCAGGTTGTGTTGTAACAACAGTGGATTTGTTATCGTTAACTACTTCTTTTTTATATGTTGCTGAGAGCTTTGTCCCTAATCTTTTGTTTACTTTTATAAAGATAGTCTCTCCTAAGGAATATGTTTTAATTTTGTGTCTATTTCTATTGTGGTATTCCAGATCAACCTTTTGTTTTTCTGCTATTTGCCCCGGGGTTAGTCTTAGTAATAACCGTTCCACCGAAAAAGCCTTCGATGGGCAGTTTTTTATTGGTTGAGTGTATGGAGTAATTATATTCGTACACCGCTCTATCGAGGAGTTCCAGAAAAGATCTATGAATTCGATCTGTCTTTAAGGCTGGGTGGCCAGCCAAAAAAACGGATGGAATGTTACAAATAAAGCGATAACTTTTACATTTCGAACGCTAATTAATTGAAATAAAAATTAATGCATTTTAAATAAACAGGGCTACTACACTGCATCATTATAATTTTTAAATGTATCATGTAGTACTTCTGAGAGTGAAACAAACTACAATTTTGTCGTTATTTTGATAGTAGTTTAAAATGCACCATTTATTTTTGGTATAACTAAGGTTTTTATTTAATTTTGTTGGTGTTTTCAAAGCAGATTAAGTTAATGCAGTGACGGATTGACTTTAATTTATTTAATTTTTTTTATGGGCAAAATATTAGTCCAATCGTATGCAATTTTCAATGGGTTTGGCGTGTTTGAACAGGTATAACTTCTTTAATCTACAACATATTTTATCGAAACAAAAAATATTTTAAGGCCAGTCTCAAATATTTTTATTACGAGTTGGTTCGGATAGAAATTTCGGACTTTTCCCATAATTGGTTCATTTGTATAGATCCGTTAACAACACTAGGGTTAAGATTATCTGTTTAGGATTGAGCAAAGATCTTGGGAAAACTGTGGGGAGCGAGAGAGTGCACTACATTACTCTTTCCTGGTTTATAGTGTAATTCGTAGTTATACTCCTCCAGGATGGCCTTCCAACGATTAATCTTGGAATTATTGTTTTTTTGACTCAGAGCGTAGGTCAAGGATTGGTGGTCTGTAAAAATCTTTACGCGAGCCGTATCGTAAAGGTAATTTCGAAGAGAGTTAAGTGCCCAAATAATGGCAAGCATCTCCTTCTCGTTCGCTGCAAAATGTTCTTCTGATTTACTTAGGGACCTTCAAATGAAAATAAAAGGCTTGTCCTTTTGTGATAAAACAGCACCTATCGCTGCGTTAGAAGCGTCTGTTGTAAGTTCCAAGCATTCTTTGTAATCCGGATAAACCAGGAGTAAATCTTTCAAACTTAATGACTTTTTGTACTTATTGAAAAGCATCTAATTGTTCGCGTACACTAAAACCTATTCGGACGACTGTATCTGACGTTCGTCTGCATACACTCCTTTCGATCTCGGACGGTGTAATCTGCAGTCTGACTTCTAAAATAATTAATTTTTCTGTATCCATATTTCTCATTCTCACGATTCACGAATCAACCGGACAACTGACAAAACATCCAAACAAGTTGGGATATGCCTGTTGATCGCTTATAATTAGACGTCATCGGACGATATCGCTTTTAGTAGTGTACGCGCTCTCATTCCTTTCTATACGTTTGGTTCTATCGGGCGAATTCGGCCAACAACGCACGACCATATTTCGGCCGATTACGGGCCAGCGTTACCACTTTACTTCAATTGAAGTAGATCTACTTCTTTTTTTCAAAAAAATCTCAAATCTACTTCCTACTTCGCACCATCGCTAAAATATTGAAATCTACTTCATTTTTAAAGTCACTGTTTAAATCTACTTCAATTTTATAAAAAAAGGCCAGATCTACTTCTTTTTTCTCTATATCACTCTTTTCCCATAAGAAATAAAAGAAAAGGTATTAACGTTCGGCACAATACTAATGCACAAATAATGATATTGAAACTTGTAACATGAAAACTATTCTAAAAATTGTAAAAGCATATCCATTTCATGGAAATTCAGATTTGGGAGAATTGAATTTTCAGTGGCGTTTAGTTTTTGGAGTCAATAATATTTTCGTAAAAAAATGTAGGCCTGAAACAGGTGTCGTCGGGTTTTAAAGTGATTTGAATAAAATTAAAAATATCATCGAAGAGCCAATGTTTCAAGAACTCGCAGACTTAATGCTCAACTTAGCAGTTTTGCCCCACAGTTCCGCAGCAGCTGATCGAATCTTCTCTGAAATGAATTTTATAAAACATGAAAACACCAACAAGCTCCTCTGCGGTACAGTGAAAATATTATAAAAAAGCCTAGAAGACAAAAAACGAAATATTTGACCCACCGAAAAATGTTTTGACTTATTTTCAAAAATATTCTGTTACTAAACAACATAAATATTGAAATAAACAAATGTGAAATGAAGTCTAAAAGAATTGTTTTTAGTTTAAGTTTAGAAAAAAGTTCATTTTTGAAATCTACTTCCAATCTACTTCGCTTTTTTCCTTAAATCTACTTCGACTTTTTTTTGAAAAGTGGTAACGCTAATACGGGCTTGGTGTACGCGAGCAGTAATGCCTCTGCTGTGAGAGTGATGAGCACTCTCTTTGACTGCGTCTTTGACACTCTTCCTTCTTCGCAGCGCAATAATGTTGTTAACGGTTTTGCTATCGCGTAATCCTTAACGAAACGCCTATAATACCCAGCGAGACCTAAGAATGATCTTAATTCTTTGAGAGTGGTCGGAATCGGGAAATCATTGATGGCTTTAACTTTATTTGGGGTTTATTGTTAGTCCCCTGAGGATACAATAAAGCCCTCTAATTTAACTTCTTCCTTAAAGAAGTTGCATCTGTCTTATTGCATCTTCATATTATCTTCCGCTAACGTTTGAAAAATCAATTCGACATGCTTAACATGTTGCTCTTCTGTTTTACTAAAGACGATAATATCGTCAATTTAAACATATGTAGCAGATTCTTCCAATATATTCCCTTAGAATGTCATCGGGGGCATGTTGGAAGATTGTCGGTGAATTTTTCATCCACAACGGGAGACGGAGGAACTCATATTTCCCCTTATTGATAGAAAAGGCGATTTTTTCAGGTCCTGGTGGTTTTAAAGGAAATGGATGAAACCCGCTTTCGAGATCTAGTACTGTAAAGTATTTACATTGACCTAATTGGGCTAAGACTTCACTAATTTCGGGTAGTGGGTATATACAGATACAATAACCTGATTCAAGTTCCTGTAATCAATAACCATTCTGTATTGCTTGTTGCCTTCTGCGCCATCCTTCTTCGGGACAATCCATATGGGAGAGTTATATGGCGAACGAGAGCGTTTGATGATTTTGTCATGGAGGAGTTTTTGAATTTGCTTTTTCACTTCCTCTCTTAGTGATTCGGGGTACGGATAATATCTAGAGTGTACTGGAGAGTCTGTGCATCAAATTGCATTTCATTATTTTCCTATAACTCTTCAGCTTGTTGATGCATATATGTAGCTATTCAGATCAGGATCATGTACAGCTTCTTCCAGGTATGGTTGTTAGTAGAAGGCATATGAATCGTTTGGGGAGATGTAACTCGTTGGTTGTAAGGTAAAATCTGAAGGGTTATTCGAGGAAGGTTTGGGATTTTCTAGGTTTATATGAAAATTTCTTTGGACTTTTTGTGGAACCATATTCTGCGTAGAGGGATTTTGGCCTTGTGTCCTTTTTCCATCATATTTTAATGGCTGGGCCGATTTTGATAATTTACTTTTGATGATTTAATAGTCGATGTTTCCATCGGTTCTGGTTTAGGCTGTGGCCTAGGCGGTCGAGGTCTAGATATTATCCGTAGGTGGTGTATTAGTATTGTTATAGTTGTGATGATTGTAATAAGGGTAACCGGGATGATTACTTTGAAAAAGTACATAATGAGAATTACTAGCAGTCGGTCGCAGATTAGCAACCTCTGGAAGTGCTAACTTCTATTCTGTTTATGTTGGCTCCATTGTATAGAACCTGATTGGAATAGTAATGTTTGCACTTCGACTCTAGTGTTCTGTGCAATCCAAGGCAGCGTCTAAGGCACTGCCTCTCAAACACCCGAATCTTTTCCATTTAAGATGGAACCATACCCCGAAATCAGAGGCAATTGATAAATTCTAAATAACCCAATAAGTGAATCTAAAAAAAAGAGACCGAGCAATAATTAAGTAAGACCACTCATTTTGAAGATAATTACACAACCGATTTTATTGTCTAATAAATACACTTTTCTTGAAAAATGAATAGGTTCATCATAAAAACGTGCAACTATGAAATAAAAATTCCAAGCGTGAGAACAGGTGAATAGCAAAAATCAAAAGTTAAACACGGGAAGCGTTAACTACACACTGAAACACGAAAAGCAGGAACTACCAAAAAATTCACCTGGTCACAGACTTGACCTGAAAATAATTTATGTTCATGTTGCACTAATGCTGAACAAAGTTATTTAAATTATTGAAATTATTTGTATTACAATATTTCTATTAAGTTCAAATGAAATTTGAACAGGCAATCATCAGCCGAATGAGGGCTATGTACCAAATCACTTTCACCCTGGTGTCAAGCCAGAAACTGCTATAAAAAGCAGTTTCATCGGCTCTAATCAGCGCAGCACTTAAGCAGATGCCAATGTACTTTACTACACTTTTATTCGCCAGTGTTGTCGGTCTGGTCCTACGACCACTAGATTTCTCCCTTCAGGCTCCAGATAATAGAGTCCTAAATAAAATAGTTTCCGATTTCTGTAAGCTGATTTTCAACCAGTCATCACCATATCGCTGAATCTTGTCGAAGTTACGCTGCAAAAGAATTCTGATGACCTTGGCTGTACGCTATTGGGTAGGTCATCGGCGGCGGCGTGCGCAATTGCCTCAGTAACACTCTTTATTAAATCGCTGGTGTAAATGCTGAATTAAATCGGCGAGTTAACGGCTCCTTCCTGAAGACGATTTTTAACACACTTGTATGTATGTATGTATGTATGTAACCGACTCCTTTAAACTTGATTTTGATCCACTTTACACGAATCGATTTAATTTAAACTTTGTATACATATGAAGATCTGTTGACAATACAATAATTTCATAAGATTATCTCATTATCTTTACTATCCTTATTAGGATCATCAGCATTAAATATTTTCCACTCTCACTATCTCTTCTCTCAGCTTATTTATAAAATTGAATTAATAGTGCTGTGGTCGAGTGGGCTAACGTGCAAGCGCGATTCGCTAAGGGTCGGTTGTGGGTTCAAATCTCAACTAAGGCTAAATGTTGTTTTCTTCATAAAATTACGAGAATTTTTTTTCACAACAAAAAAAACAAGAATCGAAAAAGTTCAAAATAAATACGAGTATAATTAAAAAAAAAAAACAATAAGACACGCATAGGACATAAAACTAAAAAATGAGAAATAATTTTTAAATTAAGCTGAAAGCAATAATAAACCAAAATATGTACTAGTATTATTATAGAAAAAAGCGTAGGGCGCTCGATATACGAAAAATATGCCACAAGGCGCCCAACGCTTTTTTCACAATGATACTAGTATTTTTTTGTTAAACAGTGTGTCGAAACTATCGATTGCTTCCTTAGGTAAATGTCGTAGTACAATGTTAGATATACCATCGACACCTGATGACTTCTTTTTCTTTATTGAATCGAAGATGAGCTTACCTCTACTTGTGAAACTAGTAGGGAATTTTCCTCACTTCACATTGTGGAGTTTGCCAAGTGATTTTCATTCAACACGTTGAAGCCGAGGTTTTCCGATCGCCATTGCCTTATTATTTCGATCCGCAGGTAAAGAGGTGAACTATAGCTCTGCTCTCCAGGCCGTTGTTTGGGCGAATGCTAGCATTCATCTTGTACACTTGCTGGAAAGCAGCCCTCAAAAATGCCGTTCTCTGGATCTATCCCTATTGTCAGAAATACGTCTCTGTTTTCTAAAGATCTTGTTAATTTGGGGGAACATACTGGGGTTTCAAATTTACGGCTCGAATTTTTCAGCCCCAGTAGAAGTTAACAGATATTTATCGATTATAAATGATATTTCACTTTGATCTACTGGTGATGTTTTTGATCTAGGACTTCAATGTTCTAATCTCCAAATCGTTCCGGTCAGTAAACCGTCTGTCTGTCTAATAGTTTAAGTCTTGTTAATAGACCCCTTTATTGTCTGAGTAATAGGTCCATATAGGCGCTGCTTCTTGAGAACGATGGTCTATCCGAAGCCAACATATATGCTGAATATACAGCATATATTCAAAATTGTACTGACCAGGAAAACAGATACAAAATACCTCTAGGGTTTTCAATTTAATTTCCCCAATCTGAATGTTTGGTGTTCAAGTCACCGGCCACGAGATAATAGTTCTCTTCCGAGTTCAGTTGCAAGCGCAGAAAACGTTTTTCGAGATGTGCTATAAAATCCGATAGCTGAGGTGATCGCGGTGCGTAAAGCACGACCTCATACGTCCACTTCCCCTGTTGGAAGAAGTGCATGTGATGCACGCCTCAAAAGCAACCGTAATCTGCGTACTTCGCTGTTTTAAATAACTTTCGTGTGTCAGTTTGTGTTTCTGGTTCAGCTTAGTTTCGCTGGCCAAAAATACATCTGGACTTTGGTCTTTCAACAAATGGAACAGATTCGCTCTACGTTCGGTCCTAATCAGTGAACCTTCATATACGACCTTTATTCACACATCACACCAATTACCCCTATAAACTAAAGATCTCCACTCGCTTTTTGACGGAGCTCTTCTAAGAGCACCTGTGGTTCCGTTCAGGAATCTCTGTGTTTGTTTTCTATAGTAAATCTTTAACTACTTTATAATGCGGTAAGCCTTTTAACTACAAAATTATAACCTACTACTAGACTTACATACATAAATTTATGGAATCCTACAGTTCCACCCTGAATACATTAATTGGTAGCACCTGTCTTTTTTGTGTTTTTTTGCACCTGTGGCTGCTGCTGTTGACTCTGCTGCCGTTGTTTCTGCTGCTGTTGTCTCTGCTGCTGTTTCTGTGGCTGCTTAGCCTTAGGAGCTGGAAGATAGAGCTGCTTTTTTGATGGTTGCAACACCACACCACAATTACCCATCCTGTATAGGCTCTTTCGTCCTTCAGACCTATACGTATATTCCTCGTCATCATCAGATGGCGAGGTATTTAATTGTTGTTGCATTTTGGCTGCAATCGTTGTTTAGGTTGCTCCCTCTCCGAGCTTGAAGCTGGAAGCTCATCCCAGGATATCGTATAGCGACGCTTGACCAAATTGGTCAGTGGTACGTTTGCTGGAGGTGGCATTGTCTTTACCGCAGTTTAAGCCGTCAAATCTTCCGATGTTCCAGCAGTTGTTGCTGTTGTTATTTTTATGGCTTCTGGCGTAGCTGGCTTTATGGCTGATGCTGTGGACGTTGCCGATATTCCACTTAACTTTTATAGAAAAAAAAGACAGCAAATGTTCGGGTTTCCGGCTGGGACTTGACCCGTAGTATTGCAATCCGACGTCCACTCCTATGTGCTACTGCACTCTGTAAAAATGATGGTTAAAAGAATACTTAAGAACACATGGAGATTATTTTAAAATCATGTGAAAGCCGAAACACGTCCACTAGCTAGCACAGTAGGTGATCGACTGAATCTACTACGGTTCTTAACTTAGGATGTACTGTACACCTTTCCTTAACATAAAAGGCTTAGATTTGCTAAAGTCATTTCAATAACTTGGGTACTACGTACTATTAAGCTGTTTAATATTAAGTTAAGTTTTCATCTTGTTTGTTTGTTTTTTTGGATTCTTGTTTGTTAATTTAATTGTCACCTTCAAACTTCAAAAGATGGCCAAATCGAAATTTAGATCTGTCGGTTTGAAAGGCTGTCCTCCTCCAATTTGAACACTTAAACATTTTTTTTTCTCGGGTAGCATCTATTCATGTCTCAGCTTTGTAATTTGTTTAAAAAATTTAAGGGAATGGCTACTTCTGAAACACGAAGATCCGCATTGGCTGATCAATTTTTTTTATAAGATATGCCAAGCACTTTCCATGTAGTCGCATCCGCTTTTTTTTATTTTCCACAACTCTTACTTAATAAACACAATGAAGAAGCAAAGATTTTCCATCCGTTGAAAAGTTTGGGTTTCGTTTTTTAATTTGTTCCGACATTATTATAATATTTTAACAAACATATTTAACTTAAGCACTACTTTCACCGTTTCATTTGAAATTTATGTGCAATGATTTAATATTTTGACATAACGCATAGTTCGAAGTGAACTTAGATGCATTTTTAATCAGTTACTTACCTAAGTAATACACAGATTTTAATGTGCAATATAAGCCGTGTCGCATTTGATCAGCATGTAAACAAAGCATGCATTTATAAAAACACCCAAAGTAATATGAACATGGTATTCAGTAGAATAAAATGGTAATTATGACTCTACAGGCAACTTGAAGTAACTTCTTATAATTTTATTAATTTATTATTTCTTTATAATTTCATGTTGAATGTTGTCTTTTAATATTTTACTTATTGAATAAAAAGAATAAAAGTATGTTAACTTTCCAAATAAATGGTTTGTATCATAAATGGGATAATAATTTAAGGAAAAAAGTGAACCACAATTATTCAACTGGTCTTTAAAGTTTCCAGAAACTTAGTTCTATAGTTTTCGCTCTTCCATATAAGCCAATAAAATTGAACAGGGAGTTAATAAAATGGTGAACTTTAATCTGTGGGTGCTAAATCTAACAACTAAAGCAATATATTTTCAAAGTCTTACTGCAAATATAAGTAACAAACATTCTAAACCAACTCTGTGCATGCAAACTTCAACTCAACTAGCATTTTCATGCTTTTTCCAACTCGACCCAACAATTTACATAATTACACATTCTTCGAACACACCCCATGTAGAACAGCTGTTTACAACTTTTGTTTTTTTCTTTACTTTTCCTAATTTTAAGTGCATATTTCTCTTTTATATTTTGTCCGTGACAGAAGATTTTAAAATTTTGACATCAATAATTTGACAAATAATGTAGGGACACCAACTTTATGAAGACAAATTAAAAGTGAATATAGGGTTTTATTGTTTTTTATTGGTACTCGAATACTCTGTTAGGGATAGATTACCAATGAAACGCGGCTAATATTAGATTTATGTTTAACTTAAAAGTTATCTGGAACTTAGCTAATAGCCACATTTTACTATGCACATGAGATGAACTGGATCAGATCATTAAAATAAAACGATATCTACGGATCATATTTTCCCACACCTTAGAAAATTTGCTCATTCATACAAAATTTAGGTGAAAACAGCAGTGAATTCGTCTAATCCAGTCATAGAGGAACAGCATGCAATGATTTCACATCGTACATACTTCTTTTACTTGCTAAAAAGTTCAACTGAAATCACTGAGTGTTGTTCCGTAACCATACATATTTCCTCAAAGAAGATCGTACTATGATAACACTGAGGACGAGGAATGCATAGATTCATGAGTTCGTCCACCGAGCTAGGCCTTCTTTATCCTCTCGAAAAATGAAAACTCAAAATTTCTATACCTACCACAAAAAAGTGAAATGTTTACTGACAGTCCTTCGGATAGTAAATACGCCCAGTTTCTGGTTATCAGTATATTATTTATAAACTCATTGATCGATTTATATACCTTCAATGAAGGCAGCGCAGATGTGATTGCGGATGTGACTACATTGTTGAACGATCCTTCTATATCTAGAAAAACAACCAAAATAACTCTTTGTGCTGAAGGGAATATTCGATATTCCGAACTAGTCTATGTAGAGCGGTCTGTACAGATTCCTTTTTACTGTAGGCATGTTGAGCATTAATTAGTAGTGACTTCTCAATTATTGCCCTTAGGTGTATATCAATCAGACGTTCAACTGTTTTTTGAAGGAATGATGATAAACTTATAGGTCTGAAATCTTTAGGATTAACATGGCTAGGGTTTCTAGCCTTGGGAATAAAAACTTTGACTGCTCTCCTAGACAAAGGAACATGGGGCAGAGCGATACAAATATTCATGATGTTGTTCAGAATAGGAATTGGTGAATCGGAATTATTTTGCAATTCCGCTGGAATTATTCCATCTGGTCCGCCCAGTTGATTTGTTTGTTCAAAGCTGTTTATTGCCCATTTTAGTTTTTCCTTTGTAATTATACCTAATCAGGCCATGAGGAGGAGTGATTTTTATTAAGGTCTAAGCTAGGGTCAGTATTATCAAAGAGCGCTACCTGGAAAATATACATCCAGTAGATTGATTGATTACTCACTTAAGTTTGTACAGGAGCCATAAAAGTTTTTCAAACAACTAGGCATGACTGGGATTTTGAAGAGGATTTTTCTCAACCTTGATGCCTCAGAGTTACTTTCGACATTGCCACAAAAGTTTTTCCCAGACATCCGTTTGGTCGTCCTAAGTTCATTTTTATATATGTATTATTTTATTTGTATTAGAGGACAAGCAATTTCCAGAAATTTATTAGGTTAGGTCTTTGCTTATTAAAAAGTAAGTAGGTACTTGTACTTCCCCAAACAGTATGGTGTGTGTTGACGTCACCACCAATTATGTGGCTGATTTTCCGCAAGGGAAAATGTGTTTATTGCCGCGATGCGCCCACGCCAACCAGAGGATTGCTGTTTCCAGTCTTTCGCTGGTTTTATCTAGATCGCTGAAATTAGGGAGTAAGAATACATTCGGTCTACTTTTAACTAGTATGTATGATCTGGGTAGTTAGGAGTTCTTAGTACTAGATCTATGGATTTCACAATCCATTGTTCTTAGATCAGAACGATATCTTCTTCGCTGCTGGATAGGCGAAGGACTAGCGAGGACGAAGACTTTTTGGAACGTTGGAGGTTAATCTGAAGAACGTGCAGTATCTTTGATACAGCTCTCCCGGTGATATAGGAGTCTTCCAATTCTGAGAATGAGTTCAGAAGAACGTCCCCTCTCAGAAGATTTCCAATAAATTAAGTCTTCGGTTTCCATGTTCGAAAGACAAATTTAAAATAGCAAGTTTAAATACCATAATGGTTTTTATTGTTATACTTTATTGCCGTATAATAAATTTTAATATCAATAAATAACTCTCATTCATAAATAGGTATATGTACATAAGAATAAATAAATTTCCGTACAACTAGCGCTCCCATGATCTCCAATTCTGTAATAAAAAATTCTGTACCATGAGATTACTATAAATTTCATACACAAATCCTAAAAGCTTCTTTTAAATGGCGAGCTTATAAAAACTTAATAATCGACATTAAAGCAGTATACAGATAAGACTAACAATAAGAAGAAGAAGAAAAAAATCAATTCTGAACTCCAGTTTTACGTTTCTATGACAATTTTGCATAATTTTACAAAAAAAAAAATCACCGATAGATTGAAATAAAACAGAAACAAATTCAAAAATTTTGAATATACAAATTAATTACTATTATTATTATAACTTTATTCAAAAGTAATTAATTGCATATTCAATAAATATAAAGCAGTAACTACTCAGAGTCTGCGGCTATATTTTCCAATACCTACTTTAATAGTTCCTTAGCTTAATTTAAATTTTAAATACCTTACAAAACGTCACTTGAATAGTGTTTAATTGAAATAAAGGCAATTCTTATCACTTTCATTGAGAAAAACATAAACTATTCTTATGAGGAAATCCGAAATATTGCCTCAAGCGTTGCTTTGACTTTATATCGTAATATCATAAACGCCCGAGCTAAGCAAAAGTAGCGTTTGACAGCTGAAAAGCTATTTATTGTTAGATATAATATGTATAAGTATATAGACTTTTGAAAATTTAAATATTTTTTTAATAAATTGAAAGTACCAATTTTAAATACGTTTTTTTTTTATTGCGTGATTTGTTTGTTTATTTTGTAAATAATGTTATGAACGCTTGAGGTTAAAAAGCTAGATTTCGTTTTGCAAATACTAGAGTCGCGCTTTTTGACAAATTATATCGTAAAAACGATCAAATGCTCTTTAACGCCGGACCGACCTTACGCTACATTGTGATTAAGCTATTACTGTTTAAAATATTTTTAAAGTTAAAATCTCGAAAATTCTACTTTAACTTTTAGCAATTTGCTACATCCATATGACATCTGCCATTATTTCTTTTCAAATGTGCTTGAAAGTGTTGTTCGTGTGTTTGTTACTAATTCGGGAACTAAAAATTGTTTGAATTGAAGACGAAGATTTAAAAATATTTGAAGACTGTGTGCAGAAAAATGCTTTTTTTGGGTGAAATATACATCAAGATGATGAAATACGAGAAAATAATAATCTTATTGGATTGCAGGGGGTTGTCGAAGTTGGGGCATTTCCAAATTCCAACTAGTAGGTCCGTTTAAGTATGTTTTCGGTGCAGGGAACTAAGTCCCCGGGAACCTCGTCCACTGAGGGACTTAGTTCCCACTCAGTGAGAACGAAATCCACTTTAGCAAAGTGGGGCCTTAGTTCCCACGGAAGGTAGGAATTTATTTCCCAAAAAAAGATGAGGTTTTAGTTCCCTCTGAAAGTGAAAGTAATTTCCACTTGGAAAAAGTTGAATGTAATGGAATGTACTTGCAATTTTATTAAACTAATAAAAACAAATGAAGCTGATTGAAAGCTGGACAGATTTCTTTGAATAAATGCGAAAAGATGCTGGTACATATTCGTTGATTTATTTCTGGCCTGTATATAAATAATTGGATAAACCTATAGTTACAAAAATATAGTTTAAAAAACTAATAAAACACGCTTAGCACATCAAACTAAAAAAATTAAAAATAATTTTTTAATTGAGCTGAAAACAATAATGATCTTATAATACTAGTGTTATTGCGAAAAAGTGTTGGGCGCATTGTGGCATATTTTTCGTATATCGAGCGCCCCACGCTTTTTTCACAATAACACCAGTATTTTAAGATCATTATTGCTTTCAGCTCAATTTATAAATTATTCTCACTGAGTCCCTCAGTGGACTAGGTTCCCGGGGATTTAGTTCCCTGCACCTATGTTTTCTTTGTTTATTTTCACGAACTGTCACTATTTGGACATGTTCGTATTTAGCAATTTACTAGTTAGCAAAACAAAATATGTAGGTTTAAAATTTTGGAGTCGTTAGTAAATTGCTAAATGTCAAGCACCTAACAATAGGTTGTTTAAAATTTTGCGCTACAGATTCTATTCGAAAATTCAAAGACCGATCAACCTAACGCGATATTGTGATTTAGCTTTTACAGTTGGGATGTTTCCAACTAATAAGTCTGTTTAGTTATGTTTGCTTTGTTAATTTTAAAGAACTGTCACTTTTTTTATATTTTGGTGATTTGACAAACATATTTGATAATGTGAACTCATGCTTGTCAAACCAGGAGGAAATTTCATTCTTTAATAGTTTTCGATAAGTGGATAAGTGTTGATCTATAACAAGAGAATAAATAAATAAAAATAAAGACGTGAATGAGTTGAAGGAAGAATATTTTGGGTATTTTGTATCCATTGTTTTGTCCATACACTTAAACTTTAATAAATAACATCAAAAGCGCTGCAAATTTGACTTGAACTTGATTATGTATGTATTACGTCTTGGTTTTCTCCTATTTTCTTCTCGTCACATCTCTTAAATATTCCTAAATTGCTTATATATTCTTTGGGAACCACAGCGGCAGAGGTCGCTTTCCTTTCCTTTCCTTTCCTTTCCTTTCCTTTCCTTTCCTTTCCTTTCCTTTCCTTTCCTTTCCTTTCCTTTCCTTTCCTTTCCTTTCCTTTCCTTTCCTTTCCTTTCCTTTCCTTTCCTTTCCTTTCCTTTCCTTTCCTTTCCTTTCCTTTCCTTTCCTTTCCTTTCCTTTCCTTTCCTTTCCTTTCCTTTCCTTTCCTTTCCTTTCCTTTCCTTTCCTTTCCTTTCCTTTCCTTGCACTACGTTGGTGCAAGAGAGATACAAGAATCGAAAATATGAAACGGAAAATAAACTGCCCTGTGAGTCTCGGGCAAATTTGTCTGCTATTACACGACGACTCATGAGTCGTGACTCATCTTCGAATTCTACTTTGAAATTTCATCCTTTGAGTCGAACACTATTACACCTTGACTCTTAAGTCATGACTCAAATTTGACAATTTTCTTTAATTCAAATTTCGTTGTTTGGGAAATCTTATATTCTGTCTCGCTCTTTCAACTATAAGGGTATACATGTGAACTCGAGCACGCCGAAAAAAAATAAAGAGGAAAAACAAAATAACAAATGAGTGAAAATAAAATGTCAAAAATGAGTCGTCGAAAATTTGCCCGCGACTCACAGGGCAAATTTTCTTCCGTTTCATTTTTTCGAATTTTGTATCTCTCTTGGACCAACGTAGTTCGAAAAGAGTCACGACTCATGAGTCGTCGTGTAATAGCAGACTTTTCGACGACTCATTTTTGACATTTTATTTTCACTCATTTGTTATTTTACTTTTCCTCTTTATTTTTTTTCGACATGCTCGAGTTCACATGTATACCCTTATAGTTTAAAGAGCGAGACAGAATATAAGATTTCCCAAACAACGAAATTTGAATTAAAGAAAGTTGTCAAATTAGAGTCATGACTTAAGAGTCAAGGTGTAATAGTTTTCGACTCAAAGGATGAAATTTCAAAAGAGAATTCGAAGATGAGTCACGACTCATGAGTCAACGTGTAATAGCAGACAAAGATGAAACGTTAAATAGACTGCCCTGTGAGTCTCGGGCAAATTTTCCACGCCCATTTTTGACATTTTATTTTCACTCATTTGTTATTTTGCTTTTCCTCTTTATTTTATTTTCGGCGTGCTCGAGTTCACATGTATACCCTTATAGTTGAAAGAGCGAGACAGAATAAAAGATTTCCCAAACAACGAAATTTGAATGAAAAAAAACTGCCAAATTAGAGTCATGACTTAGGAGTCAAGGTGTAATTCGAAGATGAGTCACGACCGTGTAATAGCAGACAAATGGAATAGTACAGTCATGAAAAGTAAATTTTGAAATTTCATCCTTTGAGTCGAACACTATTACACCTTGACTCTTAAGTCATGACTCTGATTTGACAACTTTCTTTAATTCAAATTTCGTTGTTTGGGAAATCTTATATTCTGTCTCGCTCTTTCAACTATAAGGGTATACATGTGAACTCGAGCACGCCGAAAAAAAAAAATAAAGAGGATAAGAAAAATAACAAATGAGTGAAAATAAAATGTCAAAAATGAGTCGTGGAAAATTTGCCCGCGACTCACAGGGCAAATTTTCTTCCGTTTCATTTTTTCGAATTTTGTATCTCTCTTGGACCAACGTAGTTCGAAAAGAGTCACGACTCATGAGTCGTCGTGTAATAGCAGACTTTTCGATTCTTGTGTCTCTCTTACACCAACGTAGTTCGAAAAGAGTCACGACTCATAAGTCGTCGTGTAATCGCAGACTTTTATATACAATGCCATAACAACCATTATTTATTTTTCGAATCAATTTTTTTTCTCAAATTTGAGAAAAGTAATTACTTTTTTATAATAATCGAAATATGAGAATATTTTGTACTTTATATTTTTTTTAAACTTATTTGATTTAATACAGCGTTAAATATATACTAGCTGTTCCCCTTCGTCCGCCTCAATTTATTATTTATAGCAATTAAGATAAAGTTTTTAAAAAATATATTTTACAGTAATTCTGCGTAAAAAATATTTTGATTTTATTTTCTTGTGGCAGAAGAATATACAAACTTGATGTGAGATGAGTAAATGCTTGATTGCATGAGATCGATCTCATAAATTGTTAAGCATGTGTTTTCTCTTACTCCGTACATTAACAGTTCGTTGCCTTTTTATGGAAAATGAGAAAATAATGCAGTTTTACAGATTTGAAGTTGCTCTTTTGAATTTTAAAAACTTTTTTTTTCAAAAAATTTCCATTTGGGAGATATTGGTAGCCACTTTATTCTAAGCACCAAATTTTTAAAGTGAAATTCATACCAAATTGTTCAAAGACATTAAAAGACCATTCAAAATTGTTCAATATCCATTGCTTTTATGTCACACACACACAATTTTATTTAACACATGACTGTGGGGTGGGTATTTTGATATAAAAAAAATATTTATCTAATATCGAAAACAATTTTAAAAGATCAGTAGAGAATTATAAAAAATGAACATCGAATGTCCTCTTTAATTTCGTGTTACCGCACGGAGCACAGAAGTTAAAGTTTAAACTATTTTATACGAAGAGCTTTGAGAACGATCTCGTATCCATCGAGTCTAAGCTGTAGAACTCGAACTTGTTTTTTTGCACTGATGCTTCACTCCTATTGGTCATAGCATATCGACAAATGGGGTATCCAACGCAAAAATAATTGAAATTTCACTTTGGGAGCAATATACAAAGGCAACTATAGAAGTAAACAAAACAAATTAAAAATGTTTAACAAAATGAACTCAGAAAAGTTTAGAATAAAAGCAAACAAAAAATATCCAGAGTTAAAAGTACACACTTTTCCCAATCACACCAGAATGACTGAACGGACCAGGATGAAATTTGGCAGAGAGATATATAAATAAACAGGCTTTTCTGTTATTATCTATCTATTCCGCAAAACCGGGACTAGCCGCTGGTATTTTATATAACGCTATGACTTAAACATTCAAAGAAAAGATAATGCTAACAACTTAAATTGAATTCTGTATTATGCGAAGTTACATTTTTGATATCTTGTAAGATTTTCGAAAAATAAACAACATGCCTTTATTTTTTTTACAATATTCAATATTATGTAATTTTGTTTAATTAAAATCAAAAGCTAATCGATTACATACATATGTAGTTTATATAAAAAAAATACTACACCATTTACAGTAACTGCCTGATCGACCTCATTTTGGAAACAAATACGTATCAGTTATTGTGAAATAGAGAAATGTCAAATGAAATGCAGAACAAAAAATATGACGTTTAGGTGTGGTTCACATTCAACATCGGTCCATAAAATTTAACCTTCCCTTAGATCTAAATTTTGTTGTCAATTGTTTTAATGTTTTTGTTTTAGTTAATAATTATCTTACAATAATTTGTACTTTATTTTGTATAATTTTAATAATTTTAATTATTTTTTTTTCTATTTGTGAAAGTTCTTCAAGTTTATACTTTCCTGATAACAGTATTTTACAAAGATATGTTAATTTGTTTTGTTTAAACAGTAATTTTTAAAGTTTTTTTGATCATTTTATGTTGCTTTTTTCGTGGGGCAGGGAATGTTTCTCTTGGCTTGTTTTCGAACTATTTCCAACTATCTCGTCTTTAAGTTTTTTTTTTTTTCTTCTTTTTTTAAGCACTGTTAAGTTTGTGACTGATAACATTAACGCAAGAAAGAAATAATTATTTTTTGTCAATGTAATCAGCCCCTTTTGTAGGTTTTTCTTTAACAGATTTTACCTTCTTTTTCAATTCTTTTTTTTTTTTGTCTATTACAGTCCACGAAGAACCTGGGCCAGCACGGTCCCTCGCTGGCTGTCTCCAAATTTGCACGCCAAGTTGGTTGAGGTCCTCTTCCACCTGAGTCGCGGTCTTTCTCTACTACGCGGTCCCTCAGGATTGGATTCGGGCCGGAGCGTTGTTTATTCGCTCTACATGTCTCAGCCATCTAAGGCGTTGAATTTTTATTTTTTGACTAGTTCATTGTCTTTGCACAGACCGCACATAGTACATTTCTTGATGGAATGTTCTTCTCCATTTATTCATACAATGACCAAAGATCAAATTTATATTTACTTATAAGTAGGTACCTATGTAATTATAATTATTTTTGTTTAGCGTTAGTTAATTTTATTAGTTTTGCGTAAAGTTAATTTTTGTTTCTGCTGACGCGGATAGGTATTTCAAAACGCCTGCCCAAATTATGTGTTTTATTATTAAATGCAAAATTAATTAAGAATAGCAATTTTTGTATAAGTAGTTAGGTGATAAATTTTATTTTACTTTAAATTTAGGCTTACACTTAACATCTAGAACAAAAAGACGACGGACTAGAAAACTACTTAAAGACTGGGCCTACGATCTAAACTTACTATGCAGCTTAATTTCCCCAGCAGGGCTATGTTTGAAAAGAGATAACTTTAGAAAGAGTAATTGATGTTGCTACCAAAAATAAGATAAGGTGGTGAATAGGTACTTAATGAGAAAAGTATGCAACGAGATTCGAAGCATGTCTAATGTCCATGTACCAAATAATTATATTACAATATAAAATTCTCTACAATTAAAATTAATTCAAGCGCTGAGAAGAAGAAGCTTAATGTTAACTTAGATTTCTGTGTAGAATCAACTTTCTAATACCGTTCTTGCAGCATATAAAACTAAAATATATGGTAAAAATGATATATGAATTTGAAGTAGGTACTTATTAACTACCTTGGGGTGAAATTCGGGAGATAGATTATCTATTTACTCGGTCGTACATATATAAGGTATTCTTAGAACTGTAGTTCTTAGATTTTTGTTCTTCTATTCTATTTTTTACTCGCATTATTTCAGTAAAAAATGAGGAATACATACAATAAATGCACATTTTACATATAGGTATGCATGTAGGCATTTAAAACTCAATATTTCAAGTTTTGAAATAAGAACTTGCATTTAAAGTAAGAAATCAACATAAAATTGTATTTAAACTTATTTCATCGATATACGAGTAGATGCCAGAGGAGACTTCTCTCATTTTGGCTGTAGGTACATATTTTTGTGTTTACATATATTTGATTTAAAGTTTTTTTTTTTAAATTTTAAATAAGTTTAACGCAACAAAATAAAATAAATTGACCTGGCAAAAAAAGATATGATTAAAACCCAGTTGAACGATGTGCCTCTAGCGCCGACAGATGTGAGTTTTCTAAGAAGTGTTTTGTGATGGACCGTGTCAAATGCTTTAGAGAGATCCATAAAAACCAAACCGACAATATTCCCTAGATCTTTTTTTGTTGGATAAGAAATACCTTATCAGTTAGTGCCGAATTCGTGATTGATTTTATTCTCACTTTTGCTTTTTAATACTCTTATATTAGCTTCACTTGTATATATGTATGTAACCGACTCCTTTAGACCTGATTTTGACCCACTTTACATAAACCGATTTTATTTAAACATTGTACACATATCAATAATCGGTGGCAATACAATAATTTCGTAAGTTTTTGCCATTATCCTTGTATGGATTACCAGGATTAAATATTTTCCTCCCACAGCTTCCGTTTCTTCCTGTTTTCATGAATTTATAAATATTAATAGACTCCCGGGAATCAAAATACTGCTGTGGCTCAGCTGGTTAACGCGCGGGCAGGTTTCATTTTTAGCGTGCCATTCGCCTAGTGTTATTGTTTTATTATTATTAACATATTTATTTTTTAATTGATTACTTACATACTGAGTCCTTAAAGTAAAACATAAAACTACCCCTTACCTATCTACAAACTACTTAAAACTAGAACAACCATAGCGGCAAAACTGTGTCCATTTGTTTGTCCATGTTATATCTGTTATTTGTTTTTTTTTTCATTTTTTTTAAATTAAAAAAAAAAAAATTCGTTTTGTTTGTATTTTGTATGTATTTTTTTGTTTTTATAGTGCTACCGTCCCTACTCAACTTATCCTAACTATCCTAAGACTAAAACCAGGTATGTAGGCCGGCCAAGGCAAAAACTACCCCTCTCGGTTTACCCCATATTAAATTCTTTTAGCCACCAAAACTGGTTCTCCTGCCTTCTCCTATCTATACGGTCCTGTTCGGAAACAGCCGTATTGAACCGGAGCTTCGTTCCATCTCGGGCGGCGATGTCTCGTTCCTACGAGTGTCGCCGGTCCACGGTTCTACGCCTGACGTATTAGATAAGCGGTACTGCCAATCTATCATGTATCAAGCCGCATTGGTCTAAATAGAGGAATGCCTCTGTTGGGATAAAGCCGCTCAAGCGCGCCATACCGAAGTATTCGTCGTTTGGATAGAACGCCCCGAAAATCAAATGTGACCCAGAACAAGTTTTATCACGAAATTGTCAATTCTGTTGATCCGAGCTTCGTTGTTTGAATAATTATGCAAATAAAAAGATTCTGGTGTCCGATACCAACCGAGACATCCCGGAGACACTGCTTCTCGAACACCCGAAACTTCTCCATTTGGGAAGGGGTAATACTGATCCAAACAGTACAACCAAAGACAAGCATTGGTAATATGATGGCCATGTAGCGAATTACATTCACTCTGGGGTCAAGCCAACTGCTCCAAAACAGCCGTTTCGTCAGAGCGATGCCTCCTCGAGCTCTTGTCAGAGCAGCACCTATGTATATGTCTGTCGAAATGCAAATACTGCTCCAACCAGATACCGAGGTACTTCACTACACTTTTACACGCCAATGGCTGACCGTCAGGCCCAACAATGATCATTTTGCGCCAATTCTTACATGCATCTCTCGTGGCCTTAGCCAACGGAGTCTGGAACAGAATTGTCTCCGACTTTTGGACATTTGATTTCAGTTTCCAGTCGTCGAAGTATCGCTGCTCGAAGTCACGCTGCAAGAGAATTCTAATAACCTTTCGAGCCGTTCTGTACGCAATCAGGTCGTCAGCATACGCAATTGCTTTAGTTAGGCTACCTATCAGATCGCTGGTATAAATGCTAAAGAGGATCGGCGAATTGACCGCACCCTATTGAAAACCGTTTTTAATTTCGAAGATGCTGGTAGAGGTTACATTTCCACTTTTGACAACAAATTTTCTACCATTGAGCATATCATAAAGCATATCGTCGGTGACAGGTGCAAAGTGTGTAACTCTAAATTGTCCAAAAATGAGATTTTGATAACATCTGTTAGATTTAAGCGAATACTACAACTCCTTAAACTAGGAATCCCCATTTTATCCATAATAACTGTTAAAATTACACTTTAGAAAAAAGTGAAACTCTGTGATCTATCAATTTAGTGAAGAAAAAAGTGTATCTCCACAATTTCTAGTTGTAAAAGGTTATGAGTGACATCGTGTTTTGAAAAGACATCAAATATTCGTGAATGTTCTTTTGCTCTCCTGTAAAACTTAATTCTATAGAGTTACACACTTCTGACGCGTTAGTAGTCCGCTTTTCTGTCTGTGAAGTGCGTCTATAGTCGCGTTACTGTAGGCGGTTGTTTGGTCGCGTTTCTTGTACTTCAGTAATGTCATGTGCAAGGTGTTGATCGATTTCTGTGTTTGTAAAATTTCTTTTGTTGGGCGGAGATATATCACTCGAGCGGAGTTCTCTTGATAGAACTTGGGTGAAACGTGGCCATTTCATCTTACTATAATTGTAAGAATGCGCTGGGACAAATTCCTCCAGTTCCACAAACTCATTACGACGCAAACTTCTAAGGTCTGAAGCATTATTGAATATAACTTTATGATTAATGCCTTTACGTATGAAGATTGCAGCACCGCCTCTTTGATTAGAAACGGGTCGATCCCTTCTTACAATATTGTAATTTTTATGAGTCAATTTTTGTTTCTGGTTTAGCTTAGTTTCGCTAACCATAAACACATCAGGACTTTGGTCTTTCAGCAACTGGAACAAAATGGCTCTACGTTCGATCCTAATCAATGAATTTACATTCAAACCTAGGATCCTAAGGCGCAACTTCGGGGGAGCTGAATTTGCGCTTGGCCAGGCAACAAAGAGTAGAGATAATCTACTCTTTCGCCTCGCTCCCTGATCTGACTTTGCAGTCCTGTCAACTGGCCTTGAATGCTCAGCAACAAAGATACAATACATTAACGACTGAACTTTTGAACTTTGTCTTACGGGTTGACTTAGAATTTTTGTCTGGCCTGTTTTTCCCATATATTTTGGACCTTAAGACAACTCCGATAATAACAGGGTGCCCCTCGTTCCCGCAGATGACACACTTGACATGGGCCATGTCTTCGACATGCTCAGTCCCTAACCTGTAATCTCCCCTATTGTGGGTTTCGGCGCATTTCACACAGCGCAACTGCATTTCCCAGTTGGCTGCAGCGTGACTGAACCTTTGGCAGCGCATGCATTGCAGCATGTCGTCATGCCTCTTTAATTTTTGCCAGTGTATGACCTGGTAGTCCAGGACAGTAATATTCCTCCAGTCTACTTTGGGGCGACAGTGTTAGAATGAAGATTGTCAGTTTATGCCCCTCCCGTCTAGACTTGACCGTGATAAATGGCTTGACCCCGACGAATTCGAGGTCATCGCTGGCCTTCTGACGAAGTTCAGCTAGGAGTTCTCTGGGTTTCGTGTAGGAACTGATTCCCTTTAACAGGACCGTCTTCGGTTTTTCACTCCTAGAAGTGAAGCTGAAGAATTCAGCAGTGGCCTCTTTAAGGCAATCTTTAACTAATTTGTATTCGGCCAATGTGAAGCATTGAACCGAATACATTTTCTGTTTTTCATTCATAATTTTAATGTTAAAATTGTTACTAGTGGCCGACTTGTTTTATGTCTGCTAGGTCGACCCTATAGGTTCGAATTGGTGGCAATTTCTCGGACTTTGGCCGTGGTTGCTGCTGGTGTTGCTGTCTCGCTGCTGCTGATGTTGATGCTGATGCTTGTACTGCTGCTAGTGCTGGTGCTGCTACGGCAGTTAGTATTGTTTTTGTTATTGCAGCTGGTACTGTAGCAGCTTCTGGCCTTGGGGCCCTCGATGTACTGGGGCCTGATTGTGCCGCCCCTGTGTTTTGTTTGGGAGGCTGATTTTGTTGTTTCTGTGGCACCCTTTGTGGCTTGGGTGCTGCTGACGGCTTTTGCTGATCAGCTTTATTTTGCTGTTGTTGTTGTTGTTATTTCAGCCAACTCAGCCTCCTTCTGCGGGCTCGCCTCCTGCTTCTTTTTTAGCAGTTGCAGGTAGGGCTCCATCAGTTTCTTGATCTTTTTTATTTCGTTATATAGATCGTTTACGATGGACTGGGTCTCTTCTACTTCCCCCTCTTCTTCTTCGTCCGAGGACAACCCTGTGCTAAGGAACGCAAACCTATTGCTGTCCCCTAACCTGAATCTTACCACACCATCTTCAGACACATATTCGATGTCGTCATCGGATGGCGAGGTATTTATTTGCTGTTGCAATTTTTCGGCTGCTTATCCAACAAAAAAAGATCTAGGGAATATTGTCGGTTTGGTTTTTATGGATCTCTCTAAAGCATTTGACACGGTCCATCACAAAACACTTCTTAGAAAACTCACATCTGTCGGCGCTAGAGGCACATCGTTCAACTGGGTTTTTATCATATCTTTTTTGCCAGGTCAATTTATTTTTTTTTTGTTGCGTTACACCTATTTAAAATTAAAAAAAAAAACTTTAAATCAATTATATGTAAACACAAAATGAGAGAAATCTCCTCTGGCATCTACTCGTATATCGATGAAATAATTTTAAATACCATTTTATGTTGATTACTAACTTTAAATGCAAGTTCTTATTTCAAAACTCGAAAAATTGAGTTTTAAATGCGTACATGCATATATGTTAAATGTGCATTTATTGTATGTATTCCTCTTTTTTTACTGAAATAATGCGAGTAAAAAATAGAATAGAAAAACAAAAATCTAAGAACTACAGTTCTAAGAATACCTTATATATGTACGACCGAGTAAATAGATAATCTAACCCCAAGGTAGTTAATAAGTACCTACTTCAAATCCATATATCATTTTTACCATGTATTTTAGTTTTATATGCTGCAAGAACGGTATTAGAAAGTTGATTCTACACAGAAATCTAAGTTTACATTAAGCTTCTTCTTCTCAACGCTTGAATTAATTTTAATTGTAGAGAATTTTATATTGTAATATAATTATTTGGTACATGGACATTAGACATGCTTCGAATCTCGTTGCATACTTTTCTCATTAAGTACCTATTCACCACCTTATCTTATTTTTGGTAGCAACATCAATTACTCTTTCTAAAGTTATCTCTTTTCAAACATAGCCCTGCTGGGGAAATTAAGCTGCATAGTAAGTTTAGATCGTAGGCCCAGTCTTTAAGTAGTTTTCTAGTCCGTCGTCTTTTTGTTCTAGATGTTAAGTGTAAGCCTAAATTTAAAGTAAAATAAAATTTATCACCTAACTACTTATACAAAAATTTCTATTCTCAATTAATTTTGCATTTAATAACATTTAATAATATTGTTTCCAGCTTAGTTTATTTTTATATTTTTTTAGTCTGATGTGCGTAGCGTGTTTTCTTAGTTTTTTTAAACTATATTTTTAAATTCAAGTTCGAATTTTATAATATGGTTTATTAACTGTTCATTTACAACTTTTTCAAGAACTTTTGATCACAGGCAAAATTGATATCGGCCGATAATTGATTGTGTCCTAGGTGTCTCCAGATTTAAATATTGGAGTGACTTTCGTAATTTTCATTTCATCTGGAAAGTTTCCTTCTCGTAGGGAATTGTTTTCCATTTTAGCCTTAGGGGCATGTAGATACATCGATAATATTTTTACCATATGTGTTATTGTTAAGATTAGAAAACTGTTGGATTACGGTCTGAATCTGAGGTTTAGTTGTGTGATTGGATTTCTGTAACAATCAGTTTGTGATCGAAGCAATTAAGCCTTCCAAAGTGGGAATTGACTTCAAAAGTTGGATTATTGACAAATATGTAAGTGATCAATGTTGTTTTATTATCGTTACATAAATTTTATATCCAAATGAACTCATTGTGATTAAATAGATTTTCTTAAATGTATCATTTGAGATAAATTAATATTGAAATCACCAACTATGAAGGTAATGCTTGAGAAATTACTTTCTAAAAAAATTTGGAGTTTATTTAGGAATTCCGTTTTAGCTGACAATGCTCTAATTGGAGACCTGTAAACACATATAACGTTAAGAGAATAAATATAACTCATAACAATTATTTTTGATGCACAAATGCTATTATGACAAAAGAAATGACAGAAGCCGAGTTTTATTCGTAAGTGAATACGCTACCTAGTAAAAATTTACAAGGAAAACAACAACACCTAATTAGTGAACAAAAATAAGCTAGTAATCAACAAAAGTATTTTAGTGTAGATAGAGTTTCCAGTGGACTTTGGTACGCCTTCGTAAACAGACGTGTTTGTGGATAACTTTTTTCAAATTACCTACGCGGTTTATCCGCAGCTATACAAAATTAAAATAAAAAACTTTGATTTAAATTATTTTCCTCTGTGAGACGTACTTAGACCTAAAAAGTGGAAGAAAGTGAAGAAATCAATAAGTATATTCCAGCTCGGCTGGAATATAATAACAATTTTAGTTCAAATGTGCATTCATTGACAAGTGATAATTATCAATTTGATAAAACAAGTGGAAACATTCCATCAGTTTCAATGCCTAAAAACGTACTCATAACCAGTTCTCCGAAAGCAAATATTTCTCAAGGCCAAACCGAAGAGAACACCATGAACAATCAACAGCCAAAGTCAAACGAGTGGACTACTGTTATCAGTAAATTAAATCGATCAGCGTATAATTTTAATCACAGTCGTAAGAGAAAAAGAATAAATGAAGAGCCAGTTCTTGTTTCTCATGACAGTAATGAACCTAATCTAAGCAACAATCCATTCGGAGCACTTGTGGACACGGAGCAAATGGAAACCCCCCTTAATGCATTAGAAGATGATAAGGGTAACACAAGCGAACGTGCTGGTAAATCGTTAAGACAAACAAATAATGTAAATAATTCTTCTGATACTCAAATTGTTTATAGTCCCCGATTTCTACATTTGGTGCCAATTGCACATTAACTTCTGATTTAATTTAACTTGCTGCGGCAAATTGCAAAATAACAGACATTCAATATAAATTTGTTAACATTGGTTATCAAAAAACCAAAGTATATGTCAATAATTCGAATGTGCATAGATTAATAATTGACGGACTTCGTAAAACAGGTTTAGGTGCATATTCTTTCTCTCCAAAGGAGACAAAGAAGGCTTCTATCTTATTGAAAGGTCTCGATGGTGATACACCAGAGCAATTATAAAAGCTCTCTGAGACTCCGTACCAAACGTTACAATTTGCAAAGTGTCTCCTTTTTCTACTGCGAGGACAAAGGAACTTATTATTAAACTCAATATTATTTTTGTTGTTCAACTTGGTATAGGTGAAACAATCAAGGAGTTATTATGCATTCGAAGTCTACTTCATCAAAGAATTTATTGGGAGAAAAAAATAGTAGGCTTGTGATTAGATGCTACCGTTGCCAGAGATTTGGGCACACAGGTGACTGCTGCGCGTACAACGATCGCTGTGTTGTGTGCGGAGACAATCACGCCTCTGAAACTTGTTTTGAATTGTGTAAATCTAAAAAAGTAGCAAATGAGGATGTTCCAATTCCGAAATTCATTAACTGCAATGAAGTTGGTCACGCAGCTAACTCTCAGAGTTGCCCAACATATTTAAAATATAGGGAAAGAAGGCAGGCCTCATCCCAAAGAGATAATTTTGTAGCTCTAAATAACAGAAAAGTTGTTCAAGAAACTTTTTCCCAATTGGCGAATCACAATAATTCTTTTGCTGATATTATGAGAAATTCTCTATGAATTTTAATTCTATAATTTCCCATGAACGACGACTTGCACTTTTGAATATTTTAAAAAATGACAAGCCAGATATTTACTTGCTCTCTGAAACAAGACTTTGTAGGAGACATAGACCATCTTTTGAAGGTTATAATATCTTAAGAAACAATTCAGGAAGGGGCACCGCTGTCCTTCTAAGACAAAATTTTTCATGCCAAGCTGTGCCATTTCACAGCGATGTATTTTCAACATGCTTAGCAACGATTACTTTTCATAATTCAAGGACTTCCGATCTTCGATTACTGTTGGGAAGTATACATGTATGTACATACCTGGAAACTGTGGTGATAATCTACAAAGGGATCTGGACAGACTCTTTTCTTTAACAAGTTCTTTTCATGCTTTAATTATTATCGGTGGAGACTTTAATGCACTCCATTCCCACTGGGGAGACAGTGTTCAGAAGAAAAACGGGAACTTAATTCACGACTGGTTTTTTAATGATGGGCCAACTTTTCCACGCTCCTCTTCATACATTGATTTCTTCTTCGTTTCTTCGAAGCTTACAAATGATTCAACTCCTGATATCTGCTCGGCATTCGCAACACCTTCCGATCATTTCGGTATTTCCATTTATGTAGCTCAACAATTTTCCCTTAGATTGGAAAATAGCAAAATTATTACGAAGTGCAAAAAAATAAATCCACCAAGGAAATTAAAAGTTTAAGACCTATATCGTTGCTATCAAACATAGGGAAAATTTTCGAAATACTATCAGAGCCCATAAACTCATTTTGCGATAATATAATACCTAAAAATCAATTTAGATTTCGAAAAGAACATTCTACAGAACACGCTACTCTTCTTCTCTGCAACAAAATTATTCATAATTTGAGATTTAAAAATGTACAATTTTTATTAAAATAGACCTTGAAAAAACATTTGATTCTCTGTGGCACAAGGGACTGTTATACAAATTAATAAAACTTAATTTTCCTAAATAGTGGATTATTCGAATTGTGTCAAATTTCCTCGAAAATCGATTTTCCTCAATATTTATACGATCTGAACAATTAGATTTGCTTACAGTATCCTCAGGAACACCACAAGGATCGATTTTAAGCCCAATTTTATTTATCATATACCTGTATGATTTTCCATTCGAAGACGACAAACCAGAAGCGATTCTTTTCGCAGACGACACTCTGATCACAGCTAGCGATGTGAGACCACAAAAAGCTTTATTGAAAATAGAGCAAAAACTCCCCTTGCTAGTTAGATACTTTCAAAAATGGGGTTTGAAAATTAATTATGAAAAGTCCAGTTTTACATGCTTTCGAAATGCAAGCGGGAAAGGCCATCGATTGGCTGTAAGGAGAGCAAATTTCTTTCGTTGAGAATCAACACCAATTATATTCCTCTAAACACAGAAATGCAATACCTAGGAATAAACTTTCATAATAAGTTCCTCTTCAATAAGCATGCACGGAAAACATTATCTAAGGCCAAAGCTGTAACCGCTACTTTAAAACCAGTTTTGCACTCTACGACAGTGTCGATTAACACAAAAATACTTATATATAAAACTTTAATTCGTCCAATTTTGGCATACGGGTTCTGTTCATGGTTTACTATTTCTCCCACAATAGCCAAAGAAATAGAAAAATTTGAAAGACAAATTTTGATATTTTGCTGCGGAAAATTTAGAAGGGCAAACAAAAAATACTTCTCGAATAAAATAATTTATAAATCTTGTAAAGTAACTCCGCTTTTAACATATTTAATAAATCTCTCAACAAATAAACTCCAGAGTACTGAACATCATCCGAATGCAATAATAAAATCTTTGTTTGATTACAACACAACAGAATGCTTGTCAAGTAATTATTATATATGTATCGCCATTCAATATACTTACTTACTTACTTAGGTCCTCAGACCTACGAAGTCCGTTGGTGTTCCCTAGCGGGACATAGGGCCTCAACTACTCCTACGCGCCATCGTGTACGGTTTCCAGCGATATATTTAAGCTCCCTCCAGCTCTTTCCCAGTCTCGCAGATTCCTCCTCAACTGTTCTTCTCCACGTGCTTCTCGGTCTACCTACTCTTCTTCCTTCTTGTGTGAGTGGGTTCCACTGCATTGCTTGGCCTGCAATGCAGTCATTACCTTTTCGAAGCGTGTGTCCAATCCACTGCCACTTGCGCCTTCGTATAATGGTATCTATGGATTCCTGACCTGTTCGTCTATGTAAGTCATAGTTGGAGATACGATTAGGCCAGAAAACCCGTAAGATGTTTCGAAGACACCTATTAACGAAGGTTTGCAGTTTCCTGGTTATTGTGGTTGTTATTTTCCAGGTGCTGCAGCCATATAGCAGAACTGATTCGACGTTAGAGTTGAACAGTCGTAGCTTTGTGTTCAAGCTGAGAGATTTGTTCCTCCAAACATTGGACAACATCCCGAAAGCAGCCTTTGCTTTTCCGATGCGGCTGGCGATGTCTAATTCGGTTCCTCCTTTAGGAGAGACGATACTTCCAAGGTATTGGAAGCTATCTACTTTCTCTACTGCTTGTTGACCAATGTTCATCAGAGCGGATGATTGCGAGCTCCCGAGGCTGAACATCTTTGTTTTTCCCGTATTGATTTTCAGCCCCACGATTGCTGCTTCTCTCTCCACCCTTGTTGCCATTTGATGGAGATCCATGATCTTATGGGAAAGCAAGCAAACATCGTCTGCGTAGTCGAGATGTTTAAGGTAAGTTGTCAGAGTCCATCTTATTCCTCCGCTTCCTGTCAAAGCCATCCGCAGTACATCACTTATCACCAATAAAAACAGGATTGGTGACAGTATGCAGCCCTGTCTGACCCCGCTTTGGACTTCAAATTCTTCGGACAACCTACCTCCGTGTAAGACGTGACATTTGGACCCATCATAAGTCGCTTTAATAATAGCAATGAGTTTCTCCGGTATACCCCTCCTCCGTAAAGCAAGCCAGATAAACTCCCTGTTGACGCTGTCGAAAGCCTTCTCGAAATCAATGAACAGCAGGTGAAGTGGTGATCGATATTCGACGCACTGTTCGATGATGATCCTCAAGGTGTTAATGTGATCAATACAGGAGGACCCAGTGCCATTCAATATGCTTAACGACAAATCTCTGTCAGCTATTATACCCAATCTTAATAGGGACTCAATTATACTCATGACTATGATAGAGTCACGCACCTCAACCTGAGAGGATAAAAGTTCCTTTAAATACAAATATCGCACTCTTATTATGTTAAAGTTTTTTTGTTTTCCTTTTCAAATGTTAATTTATTTTTTTTTTTTTTTTTTTTTTTTTTTGAATTAATGTTTTGTTTGCCATTTTTGGCCTTTCTTATGTACATCTAGTCATAATTTGTACGTATGTATATTTAATTAAAATAAAGAAAGTATACCGGGAGCAAGTACACAAGATACAATTTGCTATACAAAATAAAAATATACCCCATTAATATGTGTAGTAAGTTAATAAATAAAATAACCTTCTTGAATTGTTTTGCCAGGCATATCTTAAGTCGGCTACATATTATTTTTAAGTTAAACATTGTTAAAATTTAAAAACAAAAATCATGTGTTTCAAAAAGTCTCAATAAAGAATTGAATTGAATTGTAGATAGAGTTTCGTCTAGTTAAAGGGGGCAGTCAAGTGGTGGAAGAAATATATAAATGTTGGCAATTCTCCACAAAATTGGTAAGACTTATATAATTAATTCCTATAAGATAAAATAATTTTCTTTAGGATTAGTGCATTTAACCATACCATATTATAGAAACATTATTGAAATGTGCTTGTTTTCATTACAAAGATAACAAAGTAATATGAATATAGCATTGAGTAGAATAAATTGGTATTTATGACTCTGCAGACAACTTAAAGTAACTTCTCGAAATTTGTACTTAGCATTTCTTTATAATTTCGTGTTGACTTTTGTCTTCTAATATCTTATTTATTCAATGAAAAGAATAAAAGAATGTTTACTATCCAAATAAATAGTCTTTATAATAAATTGGATAATAATTTTAAGAAAATATTGAACCACGATTATTCAACTGGTCTTTAAAGTTGCCGGAAACTTTGTTCCACAGTTTTCACTCTTCTATATAAGCCAATGCAATTGAACAGGGATAGTTGCTCAGGTGGTCAACTTTAAGCTGTTTGTGGTATGTCTGACACATTTTTCGAACACACCCCATGTCAAACAGCTGTTGTTTTATTTTTCAAATTCAAATGGACTACTTAACTAAAATGTAAAGATAAGCCAGACATTTTTTAAACAAGTGAGTTTGTATATTTACAACTTTTTTTTGCAATATGCATTTAATGTTTTCTATTTTCAAGTTCACATTTTCCCTTTAATTTTTTGTCCGTGACAGAAGATTTTAAAATTTTGACATCAATAATTTGACAAGTAATGTAGGGATACCAACTTTGGGAAGTCAAGTTAAGAGTGAGTTTAAAAGTGAATAAAGCGTTTTATTGGTATCGTAATACTATGTTAAGGATACATATATTGCCAATAAAACATCGTCACTATCGTTGAAGACTTCAGAACACTTGTTGAAACATATTGCACATCCTCCTCCTATTTTCAATTGTCTGCAGGTACTTCTCTTCAATATTGTTCTTATCTTGCGTTCACGTACAGTATTTGTGTTGTATTCTTGTTAAGTCTTATATGGTTGATATCTGTGTTTCATGCTTTTAAGAGAACAATGTGAGTGTTATTGAACATTATCAAGAGAGCTTATATTTTGTATTTCTTTGACTTTGCTGGTAGGTGTAATTCGAACTTACACCTTACCGTCTTTCACCCACGCAAATTCTATTTTGCTATCGTAGGGCCTCACGGGGCCCTTTAACCTAAGCTTTTTAAGAGCTGATCAGCCAACTCGCCAGCTCCTGAAGCTAGGGAACCTCGAAAAGCACGTGCTGTTTTATATTGTTATTTGGTAGTTTCGAGTCATTTAGGTCCAAGGCCACCGAAACCGAAACCGCGAAAAAATACGATATCGATCCTACTTTTCCAGAAAAGCGACGAAGAAAAACTAAAAAGCATTTCGATGAATTGGCTTCTGATCACTGATCCAAAACCAGGAAGAAGTTTTCAGAGTATCTATTTTTTTTTAAATTGTGTACTCGACATAATATAATCAATCAGTTAGATGCGCGTTTTTCGGTATGAGTGCACAGCAATGTGTTTATAGCAATGTTACTGTTTCATACAATTCCCGTTACTTCCGCGGCAGCAGAAAGATAATTCAATAAATTGAAGATCATACAAAATTATATTTAAGAAAAAGCAGTAGACAAGATCGCCTCCGAAATTAAGCGTTAATTGTGATAGAAAATAAACCGGCATCAAACTTGGATTTTAGTGAAATTATAGATTAATTCGCAAAAATTAAAGCGCACAAGAGGTTGTGAACTGGACGGAGAAGTCTGTTAAAAATCTTTTTTTTTGTTTAACATTTATTGATTTTATCTGTGTAATAAATATTTTATACTGTCATGTGTGTCGTTGTTTATTTATTCCTATTTTCCTTTTTCAAACACAGCCATTCTACCTCTCATAGAGATGACGTATGAATTTAGCCTACTAATGATAAGTTCAACCCGCTGTATCCTGTATCCCATTATTATTCCTATCTTTAATTTTGAAGCGCAATAAAAGTTTAAGCTACATGGAGAGCCCGATTCTTTCTCTATGCAATGAGGTCTAAGTATATAGGTTCTTGGCTTTTGCAGTTGAAAATGGAGTTATTAAGAAATTGTTTGTTAATAATTGTGGTTTTGTACGCAGTGATAATATTGTCCCGGGTTATTTTATTATTAAATTCCACGATTATTTTATAGAATTTTATCACGTGGTCTTTAGACGCCGTCTCAGCTGTCGCATTGTTTTTTGGTATGCAGAAAGCTTCTTTAATATCAGATACATATATGTCAATTTCCGAGTTTAAGGGGCCAGTTATACATAAATATGTAGCTATAATTGCTTTTCATCATTGAAAATTTTATTTCGCGATTAAAAGCGATAGAGAAAGTCAAATTTGTCATTGGGGGTATCAAATTGAAGCTAATGACTTGGAGAATTTTTTTAGTGAAAAAAAAAACATTTATTTTTACCCATAATTTTTCTGTAAGTTAACTTCTAATTTTTCAATGATGAAATCGTTTTCAATAAACAGCTGATTCGATTTGGAACAAAATCGTTCCAGTGAAAGCATCCCATTCTCGTTGTATTCCCCCCTTTCAGTTTTTCTTTCAATGATCATTTTTTCTTTCAATGATCAACTCTAACCTCAAATGCTTGGAAAATGTTCTCGCGAATTTTTACGGCTTTAGGTTCTTTACATGCTGAAAAATTAAAGCAAAAGATAGGTATACCAACGGTGGCGAAATGATTGAAATCGAAATAACCAAAAAACGAAACAATCGAAAACGAAATTAAACTAAATAATTAAATATATAAACAACAATTTTCGAAACAAAAAGAAACCAAATAAATAAAAAGTGAAACAATAAAATGCAAAAAAAAAAAACAAAATACGAAACGATAGAAACGAAACAACAAAAAAACCAACAAAACCAAAACAAAAATTTACTATAATTATAACGAAAATGAAAAACTCCTTCGCTGGTTTAACTCATTAGATGGATTTTATTTTTTGTTATCAAAAAGGGGCTTAGTACACTTTTTGAGAGACTGTGTAAAAAAATACTTCGTAATTGTTTTAAAAAACATTAGAATTGTATTTAAAGGAAGTTTGTTTTATGCTTTATTAAATATCAAAAAGTTATAGTTATAGTGTATTCATACTTGTATACATTGATTGCTTTCAGATTTAGTTTGTGCCTACCTAGCGACGGAGTCGTGTGTGCTATTCATTTTGGTATTTTGCTTTTCTAAATTCGTTTTGGATTGATTTTTAAATTTTTGTTAAAACTGATTCGTTGTTGCTTAATTTGTGGTCTGTTGCATTTTTTTTTTTTGTTTTTTTTTTATTTATTTTTTTTTTTTTATTATTTTGCAAATTGGGAGTAGGTGGGTAAGTAAAAGTATCGTTTCAGGTAGGTGTTGCTACTTGATATTTAAGTTATAATATTTTATTTGGTTTAAGCAAAAATCTTTAAAGGCAGATTTTTAATTAATTTAATGAAATAATAGCAACATCACAATCGAAATTATAAATTTCACGTGCCTATATTTTTCTTCTCGTCATATCTCTTTAATATTCCTAACTATGCTTAAATATTATTTGGAAACCACAGCTGCAGAGGTCGCAAAGTGCGTTCCTTTCCATTATTTTACTATTCCATTTTACATATACAAAGGTCGAATTTTGACACTTGGTGATACTAGTATTTATAAAACTGTAAGCCGTGAAAATCACTTTCTGATCAATCCTATCTTCATACTAAAATTTTTAAATAATAAAATAATTTACATGTACATTTTTATTTTTGTAACTAATCCTTGAAAAATATTCTTTAAAGTCTAAAAGAAATGTGTTTATAATTTATGTTTCTAGGGGACGCAGAAAAAGTAAAATCTCTTATTCGATTAAGAGCAGAACTATCTCCACTATTTACAGGGAAAAGAAATGCTTCAAAGTATGCATGGGCGTAAGTATTTAAAACTTTTAAAAAAAATATTAATATTTGTTTTAATCCAATCGCTTGTACAAGGAGAAACCAAAGAAGAAATCAAATCATATCGGTGTAAAAGATTAGAATTCAATTAACTTTTATACTAAAAATAAGCGTTTAATTGTTATTATTTATAAGTCTTTGCAAGTTCATAATGAAAGAAAATCCGTATGAGAATAAATCGCTTTTTTCCAGAATTGTGCAGAGGATATAATATATGTAAAGTAAAAACAAATCGCATTTAAAACACTATTTAGCTTTTGAAATGTAAAACCTAGTACCTATACAATATACATGTATATAACATATGTACATATGCACAAAAAAAATTACCTATACAACAAATGATAAAATCGATTTTGATTATAATAAATTTTCTTTTGATATAATTGAGAAAAAACGTTAGACATTACGTTACACATTACAGACACACAAGTATCTGAGTATCTTCACTTGGAGCCATTATTTCAACTTCAGTCGTTGACAGATAACTCTCATCAGTACACAGTAAAATATTCCAGGAGTTAACTTTTATTAGAAAATTATCTACATTAAGCACATTCATTACATTTGTTTCCATTTTAATTCGACAACTAAACAACATAGGGCTAATGCTCTTCAAATCTGTGAGAGTTTAACTTTATACTCTACGATAGTAATGCTACTGATTGTACAATGTACAGATGTACACCTATTTTCAACTCGGTCAAGTAGTTTCGGAATCTATTCAATTCGAATATATGTATTTCATCTTTATAATATTGAATATTAGTAGCTATAGCTAGTAGCAACTATGTAGATTAAAAAATGTTTGCCTAAATATAAAAGTCCTCATGTATTGACCGAAGTCTTACCTAATAGTTGAGTTTTTTTTGGCAATGCTATCCGTAGTGAAGTAAGATTTTACACGCATTACAAATATACCAATTTAGAATTTTGACGTTTGCTCGAGTCTCGAATATATAAATGTAGGTACAATTGATAACTTTTGTGTACCTCGAAGGCATGTTAGTAAAAACGATAAGTATTTAGTTTTTGTCTAACATTTTTCACTGAGTGTTTACACTTTTACTGTTTGCTGCACTTTTTGAGGTTTCAATTTGATATAGCGAACTCAGATTTTACTGTACATCTTTTGTATGTCAGCCGTGAATACAATTCTATGTTTTTGGCATCGTATAAGGATTGAAGTAAGGTCTTCTTGTAATTTGGGTCCTGCATGCATTAGTTGGTTTATACTGTTTTCGGTAGAGGCACGACCGGTCCAACCATATGTGCAAGATGTGCAAATGCAAAGGGCGCAAAGTTGTGGGGGCGCATTAGCAGAAGCAAAAAAATGTAACCTGATATTGAGCATACAAATATATTCTAACAATTGCATTTTAACCTTAACCCTTCATCCTAAAATAATATCCATCACAACAGTATACAGTAATTAAAATCACTTTCATTTTTGCATTCAAGATAAATTTAACTCGTGATATCGTCAAATTAAAGACCCCACTAGACCCATGCAAGTTTAACTCTACCTACTTTATTTTACCATATTTCATCCTGTTCATTACAAGAGAAGGGGCTTGCACACTGAGTTTCAGAATTAACAGGGAGAACTTGGCAAAAAAAAAGCTTATTCATACTGAAGCATATTGGCTAGAACGTACAGGTTTTGTTACTTGCACAGTACCTCTGCATGTGTGACTTCTCATCTACCAGAAGCAAACAATACAAATGTACCCGAAAATGAGACAATACCCAGTGGGAAAATAAAAAAAAAACAACAAGGAATCACCAACTTTTTCCTCGAGGAGTGGAAGTTGGACCCGAGGAATTGGCGGTGAAAACACACTGGAAAATTAATATGGGTTGACATTGCCGCTCACCAAGTTATTTTCTAGGTGACTTTTCACTGCGGGTAATTCGAATCGTTACTTAATTGTTTATTTTTATGCAAAGATTTTCCAGCGCACTTTCTCTGAGATTTAAGAAAACTGAATTTTGAGAATGTTCTGTTGTTGTATGTACACATATTTGTTTGTTACTGAGGATTTGGCCTACCGGGGATACCTCAATAAAGCATACCGGATAATGTAGAAGAGTCTCATGCATGTGTACTATAGTGTGTGTATATATTTATGTGTGAAAATATAAATGGTGCTGTTTACAAATCTTGCACAGGGCGCAAGTTTCGCTGGAGCCGGTGGTGGCGGCGCAGGATATAGAATTTTGGTGAGGCATCAAATACTACTGAACTGTTTTGATTACTAACAGCCAGCGTGGTGTGGTAAGTAGTATATTCTATTCCTTGGTCAGTGGTTGTTCTGCATTTGGTCATGTGTCCTAAATCGATATATGTATGCTTTCATAAATGTTCGATAATAATCTTAAGCTAGTTTCTGATTTTGAAAAAATTTTTTGCATCTGTAATAATCTTGCTGCTGCTCTCTTCTTTGAGTTATTGTTTGTCAACTCATGTTCTGGTTGAACTTCGAATGGTACCCTTACAATTTACCTTCCTTCTTTGTTACGTGCTACAGTTTTATTGTAGTATTCTCCGCATGCTGATTCATTAGTTTGGTCTTCTTTTATCACCTTTACAAGTTCTACAAATTCCTAGAACCTTTTAACTTGATTGTCGACATCAGTAAGTGTGATATGACATGATAATGATAGTTGTTGAGTGTTGTTGCCAATATTTCCATCCAAAGATGGTCTGTTGGGCTATAGGTGAGCCTGGCTTTCCCTTGGTGATTCTGCACCCACAATCATGTTGATTTTGCCTGGAATGTTGTATTTTGCTGTTATGCGTGTGGATGGTAGCTTAGGTTGAATTTTTTTTAGACCTATCCATTGATACAAATGCTTGGATTTGCGCTTAAAGTGATGTTCACCTTATGCTTTATAGTTCAGACCTCGTGTGATCCAAGTCCGGATACTGTTGCATCTACTTTTGTTTTTGTAGTTGTAGTTTGTTTGTTACATCTTCGGTGATAAACGATGCTGGTAAACTTTGGTCTATCAATGCTCTGACGCATTGTATGTTTTTGTTAGGTGCACTTATTTTGATTAAAGCGGTTGCAAGCAGGACATTTTGGTCGGTTGTACAGTTGTGAGAATGCATTTTGCCTGGTTCTGTTGTTTTTTCGACAGGCATTGAACGCCTCGGGACTTCGGATCTTCGTTCGGAGTGGACAGCAGTGTGGTGCTTTTTATGACATTTTTGACGACGTCTAGGTGATAGGTAATTGGAACAAAAAATTTCCTGGTTTAAGCAGCTTATACATATCTTCTTTTCCATTGATTGGAACCTCTTCTCTATGAACTGCAGCAAAAACGCATAAACACTGATATTTTGATCATTTTCGTTTATAACGTTGTGCTTGTAAATTTTTCTCTTCATGATTGCCTGTTGTTTTTTCCATTTTTCTCTTTTCTTCTTGAGTTACGATTGCTGCACGGTCTTCTTTTATCAGTTTTAATATCGTTTCGTATGACGTGTTCATTTGGTCGAAATACCCTTCGTCTCGGTATTTATGTTGTTCATCCTTGTAAACTTCTTTAATTAATGTGTCATTAAGTACAAATTTGTCTCCGTCATTTTGTTTAGAGCTCATAGAGTGTGCTCTGAGCTAGCTCCGTTTGATAAAAGAAACACAACCTGAGCGCACTGATGTGTCTGAACTGAAAAAGAAACACAGATCTTTTTTGAAAGCTCAATTCGCTTTTAGCAGTTCAGTGCTTAATGGCTGAAACACAAACACGCTTCAGTTTCGGCTTCGCCTGATGTTTACGAGTTCAGGGATTGGAATTCAATCAATGCTATCACAATGATGCTTCGGCCTCACGTTTAGTTTGATAATCGTAAGGCAAAGAACGTAATGTTACGTAATGTGACTCCAAACGGAAGCTCTAGTTTTGCTGAACATTTGCTTTGTCTGACAGCTCAAAAGCTGTAAAAAAATCAACAAACAAAAAACATTTGTTTTTGGAGGGATTCCCATCGTTTAATAGATGTGGTTCAATAAGAGCGTGGAGTATCTCAAATGCTTTAGGAGACATCCTTGTTATTTTGAAGAAGTGCTCTGGGTCTTTATCCTTCATTTGGTTGAAGTTCAGAGCATAGAATCCTTCTTTATCTCCGTAGGGCGTAGATTAAGCTCCCGGACCCACCAACGTCTCTCAGTCTGCGCTTCTTCTTGCTCCATGAACTGAACATACTCACGATAGGTTCTGTAAGCTATGTACTTATGCGATAAATTTAATTTTTTCGATTTCAAAATTTATACTGCAAGAAAAATCAAAACAAACTTTTCAGAAAAAATAACAGCTGGTAATGACAGAAGTGTCATTTTAAAAATGTTATATTAGAAATGTCATTCAAAGCAACCTTGAAGCGGGCCCATCGTAACGCAGACGAATCTGAAGCGTGTTTGTGTTTCAGCCATAAGTGTGTTTCATAAATATATCGCAGAGCTCTGATCAAACTCCGCTCAGAGCATACTCTACGTACTTATTCTCTACTCAGTGCTCTACTCAGAGCTTTAAAAAAAAACTCCTATAGTGTTAGCCCTAAGAACACTTGCTTGAATGATTTATTTTGGTTTGATTAACCTCTTACCGTTAGCCTAAGAACGCTTGCTTGATTGCTTTTTTGGTTGAGCCCCAAAAATATTATATCTATTGAATATCGATGTTACCTCAGGTGGGGGATTTGATATTAATAAGTGAAAATATGTTTACTTCGTCTATAAACTTATTCTGATATATTCTTTCAATTTGTTACAATATTTATAGTAATTTATTGCTTACTCTTACAATAAATTAATATTACTTAACACTATACATAAATACAACATAGTATTACTGACCTATATTAATGTTATAACGACATAAACAATAATAGCTTAATATAACATAATATTATTGATCTTCATACATGCATATGTATGTATGTACATATATTAATGTTATAACGACATAAACAATAATGACTTATACTATTTTGATGACATTGCGCTTTGGAGTAGGTCGCCTGTGAGTATCTAGGCCTACTGGTGTCAATTGTTTGGTGTATTGTTTCTATATTCATGTTGATGTCATCAACAGACCCCTTGACTTTTGTTTTAATATTTGTCACAAATTTTGAATTTCATTTGAATTTTTATTCTAAAACCATAAGAATTATGACATGAATTACTATGATCTATTACTATTACCTTATGATCTTGTAAATATTCAATTTAAATTTAATTATTAATAATTAACTAGTCATTATACAGTAGTACCAAATTTTAAATCGAAAAATTAAACCACTGCGGATAAACGTTTTTTGGGATAGCGTTGCCAAAAAAATAAACCTAACGATAGATATGTATATCATTAAGGACCTCGAAAATTGAGTCGCTTGTTGGCCACCCTCTTACCTAATCTGCCTAGAACCAGGGTTCCTGAATAAGTGCAATCCCCAAGTTGCCAAGTTGTCAGTAATAAATTTTCTCTCTAAAACAGCCGATGTTGCTATAGCATGGTGAATATTTACTGGGGCTAGCCTAGTATTCGCCCCGCATCTGGTTATTTTTGGTGTTTTAGTTAGGGCGATTACCCCATCCTCTGCCAGAACAGTTTCCTCTTTCGTTATATCAATTCTGATCGGAGAGAGGTGCATGCCATCTGCTCTATCTATTCACTTCCTCGACCTATGGCAACATTTTCCAGAGATAACAAGGGTGTGGGTTAGAGTGTTTCTGATGGCTTGGAGATTTAAAGGATTGTTGCTAGATGAGGACGGTTCGCCATTTGGATAGATCTGAGATTGAATAGTTGTTGTTGTTTTTAGATGAGCCTGCAAAGTTGTGAAAAATTGGGCTTCAGCTTGAATAACAAGAGTTGCCATCTCTTCGAAGTTGCGTGTACTGTGACCAATGACTCGTATCAAGTGTCAGAATAAGCTTATTGGGGACCACAAACAACCCACCCAAACAGATTATTTTGGGCTACTACAACTTTTGCTCAGATAATTTACTTCCTAGGGAGAATTTAGAAGAATTATTCAACTACTAATGGTTTATCTACTTTATTTAGTTTGTTAAAATGCCGATTTGTTAGATCCAAGTAGTTGACGAGAATACCTATAATTTTATGTTGGTACTACATTTAGAAACTCCTACTTTTCTAGCGAAGAGACCAAGGATTTTAACATTAGATGGACGCCTAGGAAGACACTTGGAGCATGCGGATGTTATCAGAGTGTTTTGATATCCAGACTCAAGTAAAATATTAAAAAGTTGTATTATTATTATTATTATATTTTATTAACAAGTAATTAAAATTACATGGTAATATTAATGAGCTTAGCTGCAAAGTTGTAACTTGAATCCTTAAAGGAACATTTATTTAACATTTACGAATTCCCTTACAACTGAGCGAAGCAATGTCGCGTTCGTGGAATCTATGTATCTACTAAAATAATATATGTATAATGACAAAATAAAAATTAAATTCAAGTTAAATGACTTGAAAGGTTTACCATAGCTTTCCTTTAATTTTTCTAAAGCTCTTCATAATTGGTTTCCGTCACAGCTAGCTGCTTAATCATTGACCCTTTAAATAATCCCTTTAAATACTGAAATTATGAGCTAAGACTATCATTTCTTTGGACAGTTGTGTCAAAAATATCCCAAAATGGTTTACATTTATTATATTGACCTTCAAAACTTGTGATTTGAATATAAGAAAAACGAATCTCTTGGCAATTAGAAGTAGTCTGGCTAAGTGTTTCTGCTAAATGATTAATGACTTCAACTTACTGAAATTCTGCTTAGGCGCTCTAAAAATATTTTTTGTTGATCGACTAGCATTTGGAAGGCATCTATTGTAACAATAGTGGAGCTATGAAGGCAAACATATGCCTTTAGTTTGAAATACCTATTCTCTGCTATTTCAGTTTCACTCTGGTGGAGCTTAATTTGATTCTATCGTCGTCAATTTTGACGAACTCAGGAACAGATTTTCAATTTTGTCTAATCTTACTTGTATTTCATGTGTGGAAATCTCGTCAGTTATTAAATTGAGAAAATTCTAAAACCTAGTGGCAATGCCCTTGCAACGATTACGTTTTAGCTTCAGGGGCCCTATTATGTAAAACGATTATCGTTGAAATTACCTCGTTATCGTTTAAATGCGATCACGTATAGCGAGAATCGTTTTAGTTTTAACGATACCTACTTGTTTTTTCTTACGACTGACATTTAGCTATCGTTTAGCATCAATCTGTCATAATAATATTGTTTCTGGCGGTAGAATGTCGAGCTCCAGGAATGTAAGTAAATTTAAAAAAAAAAAGTAAATTTATGAGTGAAAATGTATTATGTATAATAATTATGTATTTTATTAATAGCCACCAACGCAAACCAAACAATTGGATTTATTAATTCATGGAAAGCAACCCCGGAATGGCTAAAAAATATTTGCCAAATAGCCAAGTCAAGACGAAGTCAAGAATTCATTGGGAAAACTTGACGGAACAGTTAAATTCTTGTGATCCTCCGCAAACAAACGCCGCCGACGGATGGAATAATTAAGATGAACTTTACATATTTATTCAATTATTTTTTGTTAAAGGTATGAAAAGATTATAAATATAATCTTAAACCAAAATGCGTGCGGCACAGGGGCAGACCCCAATTAGCAAAAATCTTATTCCGACAACGAAAAATCCTCCATATCCTTGATTTGAAAGAAGCTGTTTCCGGAAATTCACTCGGAAAACATTTCGGTGGTCCATCCGGCAATGGAAGTGAGCCTTAAGTTGATAAAGAAATTAACATGGTGGAATTCCTATTGGAAAATATCCACTAGGAAGCGGAAAATTCCGAAAATAATGACTCCCATACAAAGGGATGTCCTCGTGAAGCTAACCTCGATGAAAAATACCCAAAACTCAATCCTGAACGAGCTCCAAAACATGAATCGGTGGCATAAAGAAGCCGATAGATGGATGAGAAAATCATTTGAGCTTAAAAGGCTTATAGAACTTATTTCTATTAAATCCCTAAAATTGAAGAAATAGGATTGAAAATGAGATTTCCAAAAGGACAATCTTCTTCGTCTGAAAGCCCAAGTCCAAGCAATAAGTAAAAGTAAAACCAAGTTTATAGGTGCTTAAAAAAATGTTAAACAAAGTGCAAGATTAAGTTTAATGTTTATTTATTTTTTAAATTTAAAGGGAAATACATTGTGATCTTATTTTTTTTAGTTATAGAAGTACAAAATAAATTAATTAAGTGATTAAGTTTACAAGTTGTCTTTTATTTGATTTCTCACATTTGTTGCAATGCTTGAGAATTTATTTTGATTGTTTGCCACTAGATAATGCCCTTCTTCATCATCATCATTGTCTGCAGCAATTGGAATATCTGGAAATTGAAATTCTAAACAGATATTGTGTAGTGCACTGCAAACATTGACAATCTGAATCTTTTCTGCTGAGTAATGCAGCTGCCTTGCACTAAGAAGGCATCTAAATCTTGACTTCAAAACACCGAATGTACTTTCTAAAACATTTCTGCATTTTCTGGTTCCTTTTTCCGCAGATCTGTAGGGTGTCATCATCCATGGCTCTAATGAATGTCCAAAATCACCTAATTGATACAATAACCACAGAAAAACTGGACAAATACTTACTTCTCGTAAGTAGGTACATTAACATTCATACGTACCAAGAAGTCAACTTCGCTTATCACCATTATTCCATCTCTGAAGGAGGTGGTTACAGTATTCGCTTAGACTGAATACAAAAGAGTCATGGGATGCACCTCCAAACCTTGCGTCAATAGCCCGGATCCTCATTTTATAGTCGCAGACCTACAAACACAAGAAGAGCTTAGATAAAAATACAACTATGTATGTACATGTAAGTACTTACGATCATTGCGTTTATACTGTGGTCAACCTTTCTATCTCATCTTCCCTCATTAGGAATGATATATTTTCAGAACAAAGAATATCTTCCATAATTGATAAAACCTTGCTTAAGATTGCGGAGAGAGTTGGTTCCACCATTCCAATAAGGAAATCTTATCCACATCCTGTTTGATATCCACCCTCTGCCAAAAAGCGAAGAGTCGCAAACAATTTTAACATGTTTGGAATATACATTGACCTTGCGCTCGGAAGTTTGGCATCAATCATTTCAAAAACGTACATAAATGCTTCCTTGTTCAGCAGAAAAAGGTTTTTGCATCTTGAAATCACATTTTTAATTTTATATTTATAATTATAAGACATGGTGTATGTCATGTATAAATTTCAACTTACGCTAAATTTGGAATGCTCATTGGGTCGGATTTGTCCCTAATAAGTCTTCTTGAAATGATGGCTTCCTCCTCTTCAAACTCATCATCGGAATCCAAAAAATAATCGCAGTAAAACAACATTTAAAAAAAAACTAAAATTATGTATTTGAGTGATTTATGATTTTTTTTTTTTTTTGTCAACTTTATACCAGATTTTTGAAATTCCTAACTAGGCGAGAAGTTGGTTCGTCTTGCAATATTTTTCTAACTCCTTTCTCGTTTTACATAATCGCTCTTAGTCGTGATCGTGACCACCGTTTACTTCAGTATCGTTTACATGCCACTCGTTTCGTAATACATAATAGGTAGAATTCGTTAATAATACTCAAATAATAAAAAAAATTCTTAATTTATGGCTAATTTATGGCTGTATAAAAATGGAATTGATCAAACTTGGATTTACATTGGCCAAGATTAAAAATCGTCTCCATCATAATAGTTAGAAGAATTTCTTGCTTGAAAAAGGCATCGCTATCTTTTCAAATAGTTACTTATCTACCTAAACAGGTTCTTACATTAGCTTTTGAATTTTGTCCTTTTAGAGGTGACGGAGGTAGTTTATATTTTTGTTGAAGATAGCCAGATTTCTTTAGAAATACTAATGTGAAACACAATTTTATTTTGTTTCTTATCTGTGGATTTATTTTTCCAGTAAGATGTGTTAAACTTAGTTTAATTTCCTTTTTTTTTTGTGAAATATGTACATAATATGCAAATTTTTAAAGTGTACTGAATGTAGACAAATTGTATTTTTGTACTTGTACAATCTCAATACACATCAATGAAATTGCAATAAAATACTTTGAAAAACTTTTCAAATCGACAAGAGATAACTCAAACAACTCATTTACTTTAAATTTTAACTCAGAAAATATCCCAAAACTGACAAAAATAACATAGAACAAGCGATAAACGATTTAAAGAAAGAAAAATGTGTTGGAAACGATATGGTTTAACGGCTGAGATGCTTTTATACAGAAAAAAAACCTTGTCTTCTATATTAACTTTACTATTTAACAAAATATTTGAAACTCTAAACATATCCAAACAATGGACACAAACCACAATAACCATGATCCATAAAAAAGAACCAAAAGAGGACACGATCAACTACAGACCTATTAGCAATATTTCTAATATCTATAAACTTTTTCAAAAATAATATATATAATCAAGGGAAAACTATAAACCAATTAATAGAAAAATTTAATGAATTGAAGAAACTACTTTACTTTTTATTTATTGACTATCCGCAAAACATTTGACTCCATTGAACATGAAAATATCTGAACTGATTTAATAAACCAAATCATCAACCCCATCTACATTTATGTATATTCAAACTTTTAAAAATGTATATGACAATAGCTCAGCGAAAATAAAAACTGAAAGGATCGGCCGGGAATTCAAAATTAAAAGAGGAGTACGACAAGGAGACCCAATGTCACCTATGTTTTGTGCAGTGCTGGAAGAAATATTTAAAAATTTAAACTGAAAGACTTGCTATGGAATAAATATCTGGGAACGATGCTTAAATAACTCAAGATTTTCTGACGATATAGTACTCATATTTTGTATTTATTGTGATAATTTCAATTTGATATTCGTCAATGCATTATGAATAGGTTGAAAATAAAACACATTTGAAGTCAATATAATTGTATGTAGTGATGATATTTAAGTCGAAAAACAATTTATGACACTTTTCTCTAAATTTCAGTTTTAGTTTTTTTATTTTAGTAAAAAAAACTGTCATTTTCACATTTGTCAAAAATATACCATAAGTTGACAATTCTATTATGCACAAAATAAAATAAATTCGAAGTTAAAATGATTTACCACTCTGAACATTTTTTTTGGTAGAATTTTTTGTACTTTTTTATTTTTTGTAAAAAAACTGTCAATTGAATTTTTTTGAAGATTTTACCAGATGCCAAAGACAACATTTCACATAGTAAAAATTATTTTGAAGATAATATCATTTCTCCTTCATTGTATATTTGAGAGCCAAAACTTTTTTTTTAATTTTAAAAAATAACGGTACGCTGAAGTTTTTTCAAATTTATACCAAATCTCTACCATAACACAGTGTATACAATAAAATTTATTTGAAGTCAATAGCATTATCCGTTCCTGAAATATTTTCCACCAACCAAAATTTTCACATTTTTTTTTTAAACTGCCATAGTGAATAAACCGCTTGACCAATTTTTATAAAAGTCCTTTCTGCATCTTTCGAAGTTATAACATATGTCGAACAAAATTTAATTGGAGTCTATATCTTTACCCGTTCTCGAGATACCGTGGACGAAAAAGGGTATCTCGAACGTACGAACGTGCGTAAACACACACATCTCGCTACAAATGACGGATTTAGATTCTAGGGACTTTGAGACGTCCATATTTGTCAAAAATAACTACCTATGGGAATTTAATAAGACGGGAAAGATGGATAAAAGCATTTCTTTCAACAGACAAGTCTTATTATGTTTTTGGGCAAAGAAAGTGATGTAAATTGATTGAATTGATGCCTCGCTTTTTTCCAACAAGAGCACTTCCTTGTATTGTTCTTCTATAACGTTCAACCAGATTGAAAAATTGAAAGAAATGCATCCCATGAGAACTATACATTTTACCAGGATAAAAAGTCATATTGCGGACTATAATCTATCTCTGTGGTAAATTTCATCAAAATCCAGGGGCGAATCGTGAGTATGTGGGGCCCTGGGCTGAAACTACTTAAGGGCCTATCTAAGTACTCAACTTATAGTCATGTCAAAAAACTTTTTCTATAATGATATATTAGTATTATATGTATATTCTTCATTGCACAAAAAAAATATTACTTAAATCGACGAAAGTTATAGATATAGATATAGAAAGTTATTAATATATACAACAGGGAAATTCCCGTTCCGTTTCATAGACGCGCACATTGATTGATTGGTCCCAGGGTTGCCATTACTGCCAACCTTATGGTAGTTCTTTTTTTAATTTTATATTTTTTTTTTGGCGTGATAACGTCTTGTAAATCGATGAACGCCGGCAGCAACCACGAAAAAGTATGACACATTGTCACTATTCAAAAATATATGTAGATTTAAAATTTCAAGGTTAAATTTGTATTCGTTCAGAAGTTATAAGCGATTTAGTAAGTGCCGTTCGGTACAGCACTTTTTTCTTAGTGCGTTTTTCAAACCACCACTGGTATCTTCGCTACTTTTTAAGTTATACTGTTATAAAATATGAAGAAAAAAACCTCATGAACATACAGTGGTGGAAAATTAATTAGAAACACACTTTTTTTTACTTTTTTATTTACAAAAGGAAGATAACCTTAATAAAACTAAATAAATATCACCAAATAACAAAAACAATGATCTTTTTTTGATTCATCGCTCCGGAAAACTTTTTTCCAAAACGCTAATGGTTTTTGTCCATGTACCTTGGCAAATGCTAATCGATGTTTTAAATTTCTTTTTTGAAACGTGTGGCTTTTTGCGAGCGATGCAACCCCGCAACCCTGCTTCCAGCTTGCTCTGGTTTTTCACCATTTTTTCGAACTAGATAGTAAAGCTAAGATATTTGAACAAAACAAAAACGTAGCACCAAAGATTTACCGTTATATAATATCACTTCTTCAATATTTGCTCATTGTTTCTAATTATTTTTCCAAGCTCAGATTTCAAATATTCCCTTGTAAGCTGGTTTAAATTGCCGATAATCACAAACTAACAGTTTTATGAAACCTGCAAACCAAAAACTTGCTGCACAATATCAGCAGAAAGAGAATTGTATTTAACCGTTTATCATTTTTTGTGTGTGAAGAGCATAAAAAATGATAAGAAAAGTACATATGTTTATTCTTTTCATTGTTTCTAATTATTTTTCCACCACTGTATGTATAAAAAACCTAATATTTTCAATAAATAATATTCATTTCTTATACTTTAAAAAATTAATGAAAATCAGCATGAAAACATCCTTACACTTATTTCCCACTTAACTCAATTCATATGGTAGAAGCATGCAATTTGTCATCAATGTTTTGTTTTATGACGTTATCACGTAAAAATATCGTCCGTAAACCCACTTTATTTTTTTAATTTAAATTATTGCCTATTGTTTTCAGCGGGGTCTGGGGGCCCCTTGTAACCTCGGGGCTCTGGGCTGCAGCCCGAGCAGCCCTTAGGTAGATCCGGCCCTATTCAAATCCGTTCAGCCGTTCTGGTGCCATTATGCAACAAACATCCATACACCCAAGCTTTATAATATTAGTAGGATCATAATGACATTTCTTACTTAACAAATTCAATAGTATTAAACACCAATATACCATGCGAAGTAACTAGACGTGTCTTTTTCGTCGTCCGATAAATTCCCAAATCTAAGTTGAAGTCACAATTTAAGTGCATGAAATCACAACAAGCACATTTTTTACCTTAATCTTGTTCTGTGCCTTTAAAGTTCACTTTTCGCTTTCATTAAAACACGAGCTATATTTATATTTTTCTGTTTGTACTCTGTTTATAATTATTGCGAGCACAATATGGCTCCCAAAACGAACAAAATAATCCGCTTACAACAACAACAAGAAATTAATTGTGAATCCTTTCCAAGAGAAGTTGGTGCAAACAATTCAGTTGGAATTACTGACAAGGTGACTTTCAATCACTCGCTGGATGTTAAGATCGCCTAAATGCCCAGATATGAGAAAACAGATTGTTTTTTGAACAAAAACTACAAAAAGCACATCAAGATGTCAAGAGACTTGACCTCATCGTTGACCAAATGGAGAGGGAGAGAATTAGTTGTAATGGAGTAATTGTTGGTGTACCTGAATCTCAAGGGGAAAATTTGGAGAACATATAAAACAAAATCTGCCCACTGTGAATATTCAGCCCCCTCTCATACAAAACATCTTTCGCGCTAAAAACAAACAACATACATCAACCGAATCAAGCGTCATACTAAAGTTTAAGGAGAAACGTGGAAAACAATTGTTCATATAAAGCTAGTGGTAGTGGCCTTTCGCAAAACTAATAAAGCTCCACTTAGACTCTCTCAAATTGACATTGATTCACAGAATAGCTTTTTCATTAACGATAGTCTTAAATTTTGATTGTAAATATCCGCAAACCTTTCAGTATCGTCATTTTCGTGTTATAAATGTTGAATATATTTATTTAGAGATTGCTCATCCATTGATTTTCGTTCAATTTACACAACAATAAACGTAAATAACTAAGTTGAATGCCTTACTTCAGCAATTAATCATTTATTTAACAAATATGTTCCACTAAATACTCGAACGCTAAAACCACGAAGCTTTCTTTTGAAATTCTATGTGCAATAAAAACACGAGATATAACATACCGTCGCTTGAAACGTTTTGGGTGCTTAGAAATGCTAAGACAATTTAAAATATAACGAAATTTAGTTACTAAATTAGTTCAATCCGCAAAATATAATTGTTATAATAACAGGTTTAACTCAGACCGCTCGTCTAAATTCTCATGGAAAGAAGTTAAGAACATTGGTTTTGAAAAAAGTTGGATCTGTTTCAGACGACAATATGGATTAAGATGATTTGAATCAAAATGTCCTTACACCCCGCGCAAAATTCACTAGTCGATCGGAAGTGTGGAGTAGATGCATATCAAGTAGGTAATGCAATTTTTAGCATCAAATGAAAACCCATGGGACTTGATAACCTTCATCCAGACACATAACTTATATCTTTAACACTTTAATAATGGCCTCAACCAATCCCACAACCTGGAAAAAATCTAAAATAATACTTATCCCTAGTACAAGGGAAGACAAAACAATATAGACCAATAGCTATCCTTTCTTGAAGTCATTTTGAGTAAACAAATAAAAACATATATCAAAGACAAACAACTCCTTTGCGCTTTGCAGTCAGGATTTAAATCTGGACATAGCTGCATTTCAGCTCTTATTAAAGCTTCGGTCGATATAAGACAAAAAAACTTTACTTGACTTTTCCAAATCGTTTGACTGCGTTGACTCTAATCTTCTCTGTGTAAAACTGATAAGTAACTTCAATTTCGGTGATACAACTAAAAATCTAATTTAATTATACTTGAATAATCGCATGCAAGCTGTATCTTGTAATGGTAAACTTTCTTCGTTCCTTCCTGTTAATTCTGGTGTTCCTCAGGACCTTTACTGTTTTCTATGTTTTAAATGATTTGCCAAATGTTTTATCTTACTATCAATTTCATATATACGCAGATGATGTTCAGTTGTATATTTTATATCAGTTTTCCCATAAGAATGGTTGAAGATGCTGTAGTTAAAATGAATTCGGATTTGAGCTCAATATACGACTGGTCTACATTGCATTGGACATTGCATATGACTCCAGAAAAAACCAAACCTATTCTCATATCTAAACACAAGCCCTGCCTTCAAAATTACCCCCCCCCCCCCTAGGTATAATTTTCAATGATAGACTAACGTGGGACACTCATATATTTTCTGTTATTTATGCTTCACTGAGAGAACTATCAGTAGACAAATCAATACTTCCAACTGACGATGACGTTAAATTAAAACTAATCAAATCACTTATCATACCGATAATATCTTATGGATGTGAGTTATTCGCAGATCCTGATTCTAATTCACTTCACAAGCTAAAGGAGGTTGCTTTTAATGCGATTGCTCGGTTCGTCTTTAATCTTCGTAGGTTTGATCATGTTTCGTCTCAGGTTCGTAAACTCATAACAGGCTGTTCTTTGAAAGCTTTTTTCAAGTATAGGTGCTGCTCTTTTCTCTTCAAAATAATTGTTAACAAGACTCTCAGTTATATCTTTACCACACTCAATTTTTGAAATTCTAATTGAAATTTCTTATTGCGTTCTTATTCACGCAGACATTGAACATTTAAAATCTACGTATAGGATGTTGACTGATTAACGCCGCAAATCCTTTTAATAGCACATTTTTTTAAAGTGAGAAGAGGTTAGATTTTCGTTTGATATGTTCCTGGTTCCACCCTAGCAGCTTATGCCGTATTGAAGTTTTTAATGAAATATGCCAAAATAAGTCTTTTCAAAATAGCTTTATTGTAAAATCCTGTGGGATCCCAAAACTACCCAAAACGTGTTTCTTTACTTTTTTCTGGCACGAAAATGCCAGAGCTCTTAATTTTTTTTCGTTTCCCTTTTCGTTTACCCGAACATTTTAGCTCGGGCACTTTCTTGCTTCTCAAAATTAAATCAGCTGATCGAAAAATTTGAAGTTTGTGATTTGTGAATTTTTCTGAAGAGATTGCAAATTAAAATTTAATAAAAATAAACAAATATGGAAGTACTGTTATCTTCCATATCATCCATTAATAAGAATAATTGTTTAAATTTTGTTTTAACTTCCTCTAAATGGATCAGTTTAAACAGAAAAAAACTGTTTCGCTACATGTATATATGTACATACATATCTGTCTTTAAATTTGAAGTTTACCCAGAAACATCCCAAATGCTTTTCTTTACTTTTAAGTTCGGGCAGCAAATTACAAAAACAACATCAAAAAGCTAGAGCCCGAACTTTTTCCCGAGCTTTTTCCTAAACTTTACCCGAAAAGTAAAGAAACAAACCTATATTTTAAACAGTTTTGCCCATGAAATACAATCAGGTGATCACATATTTTTGAATGTTTATTCAAGAAATTTAAAAATAGTGTTCGCATATGGTAGACTATTTTTTTAAATTTTGTGTCTGCATACATGCATACATATACATATAACAAAACACAAATGTACGTTATAATTTTTTTGAAAAAAGCATCTAGAGCTTTTAAAAGTTAAGTTTTAAGGTTTTATGGCAGTTATCATGTTTATACGAAATGCAAACGAAGAAAAATATGAGAAAACTTGGCAGTTATTACAAACCCTTTTGAAAATAGCAGAGCAGATACTTAGGTTATACAATTGAGCTATTTAATGCGTTAAATTATTTATTCTTTTAATAATTTAATTTTAATATTTATTTATCAAGGGTTACAGCATTCTTTCTGATTTATTGGCTTATCATTGAACGGTAGCAATCCTCATTCACTGTAACGTGCCGGTCTTGATCATCACGGAAGAAGTACGGCCCAATGACCCCGCCGCTGCCCATAAATCACACCAAAACGTAATTTTTTCGGGATGCAATGTTGACTCATAGAGTACGTGTACATTGATGCCTGACCAATACCGCATATTTTGTTTATTAACGAAGCCATTCAGCCATAAATGAGCCTCATTGCTGAAGATGATTTTTCGATGAAAATCCGAATCATTTTGCTCAGCCCAATTTACGAACATACGACGATTCTGGTGGTCAAGCGGTTTCAGTTCTTGCGTCAATTTAATCTTGTAAGGATGTAGGCAAAGATCTTTTCGCAAAAATTCTTCATAACGACGTAAAAGAGATGCCCAACGCTTGAGAACTACGTGTGATAGACACATTTGGGCTTTCTGCAACTATAGCCTCAGTGGCAGCAATATTCTCGACACTAGGTTAGGTTAGGTTTGGTTAGGTTACGGTGGCTGCTGGAAAGAAGACCAGCTCACTTAGACCACCAATGGTCCATTGTGATACCACATGGATCATAAGATCCTCCTACTCGTTGAACCATTTGGAGCTAACAATAAAGCGGTTGAGACTGTGAAGGTCTGTGTTCATTAGATCACTGGAATCATTGTAATGGAAGTCTCCGAGGTGTATTTTACGTTTTTGTGCAAGTTCAGGACAATGGCAAAGAAGATGAGGAACTGGCTCCTCTTCTTCCTCGTCCATACAGTTTCTACAGAAATCGTTTGCCGGAGCTCCAAGTCGCAAGGCATGTCTGCCTATTAAGCAGTGACCAGTAAGGACACCTATAACGGAGCTATCGAGATAAGTTGCTTTGAGCGTTTAGCATCAAGCTTTGGCCAAATTGATTTTCTTGCCAGACAGGTGAGTGAATCCGATCACCTGTGATTCACCTTTTCAATGGTATCTTGCTTTAGCATGAGTTTACATGTAGCTAGTGGTATACCGATATTAGATTTATTGTCTAAAACAGGTAGAGATGTTCCATTCTTTGCAAAGTTCGTCTGCTTTGCAATTACCTGGAATGTCTCTATTTTAATAATTTTGACTAGTTGGCTCGTATATCTTTCCATCATGAAATGGCAAACCTTACTGAAGAGAAATGTCAAATGAGCGGCAAGAAATATGGCGTGTCCTTTGCTGTCCCTCTCGCTCTACTTTTCTAGCGTCCCTGTTGAAAAACCCTATAAAAAGTTTTTTGGAAAACGATGATTTCTTTCAATTTATTGGAAAACAGGTTCATTAAATAGAGTATTGGCTTTAAAAAAATGTATAATACTTAATTGGAAGTATTACCGTTATTTTTTGACATAGTAAAAAATGCTTTTTTTGAACCCCTCTACAAGATACCCTTATCAAATCTTGGCACCCTAGTTGTCGTACTTGTATAGACGGTTCGAAGTATTTCCTTCTGTTAAAGGTTATGAATAAACAGTTATTTTTTTGTCATGCCTTCCTGATATTCAGCCCTATCGAGGTATTCGTTCGGAAGAAATTTTTCTCCGATTTGTTCGAAATCGGAGAATTTTCTATCGAGGTATCCGTTCCGATAGAATTTCGTAAACATTTTCCGACAAAATACATCGGTTTCCATCGCTACGCGTTGTAATACGATTTTTCAATAATTTTTGACAGCTATGCGTTGAATTTCTCAGAAATTGTCCGATGAAAAATCATTGCGGAATCTATTCGGAAATTTAAACAACAAAATTGTAAATAAAATATTAAAACGAACGCGATTGGTTGCTTCATTTTATTTAGTTCCGCAACGGATACCTCGAAAGTAATCTGAGTTCCGATCGGAATTCACTTTCGTTTCTTAAATTCTCCGAACGAATACCTCGATAGGGCTGATTGTTGAGTTGTTTTAAGTTTGGCTTTATTCATCGTCAAGCAGAAACAGGTGTTAACAACTGGTGTCTTTACATACCATGATATACTGAAGTACCTTCAATGTGCGTATAAAATATCTTTTATGGTGAGAACCTTTTACGATTCATAACATAAAATTGGCAGAAAAGGTCCTAATATGTAAATTCAAGAAGTCTTCAGACGACAAAAATTCTTCCAGAGATTAGTATGTTTTTGCTGGTGATGGTTAACAGCAACTTTTGATGGTTTAGAGTATAGCTCTGTATTTTGACTTTGAAATACCCTAAATAACCGTGTTCCCGGGTACCTGACATCTCACAATATCCGGATAAGACCCTAGATTCCGGATACCCGTAAGTGGTTCGATATTGTTGCAAAACCAAAATAATTTGCATTCTCTCCCAATGCTTAACTATTCTAATTATTGATAAGGAGCCTGGTTACAAGAGAGGAAAAAAGAATCATTTTCGTGGATACACACAAAAAGAAAAAATGAGCATGCAAGAAATATTGACAGTAGAGGAATGGTCCGAAATTAAAACACTAGAAACCTCATTGAACAAAGTCACGTGAAATTTTGTTTAAAACTTGTGTTATTCATTTTTATTAATCATCCTCTTTGCAACAATATAGTTTAGTTGATGGTGACTCTGTAGTCTGTACTCTCTGAAAATAGTGTTGAAAGGTATCGCTTCTTCAAAGGTGATTCAATCAAGAAGTAGAACTTTTTAGAAGTGTAATTGGAACTACTTACTTTTGTGTCAAAACCCTTGCATAAGTGTTTGTTTGGCGACTGGCGAATTTCCAATAGCGTTTGCCAGGAGACACTTAATATATTTTCTTCGTCAAGCTTTTTATTATTTTTTTCCAGCTCTAAAAAAAATTTACCAAGCTTACTGTTGTCTTTTTTGTTTTTTTTTTTTTTTTTTTTTTATGGCTGTAGTTAGCCCTATAATAAAAAAAGAATTAAATATTATACTTTCAGCTTCCCAAAAATGAAGACGAAAAGTTGGCCAAGATTTTGAAAAAATCTGCAAAGCAACATCATCAAGCCTTCAACTATAGATAAATCATTGTTTTTATGGCTTTTGTTAATTTAAAGCATTAGTTTATAATGGTTGAAGCTGGCGCAAATGGAAGAGATCCGAAGGACGAAGGAGGTGTTTTTTAAACACGGAATTCGGATTCAAATTTTTAGACAATGATTTTAAGATTCCAATTCCAGCAATAGTTAATAACTATAAAAAAGCATCCATGCAAAAAATGCAGAAATTTTAACTACCGCCTGTCACGAGCTAAATACGTAGTTAAATTTACGTTTGGAATAACCTAGTCTAGTCTAGGTAAAGCAACAGATATTTGCTTCTCAAAATTTTTATTTAGGAAAAAATGCAAGAAGTACCATTGTAGTTGAACGTCTCATCTAGTTGCCGAGCGAAGAAAAAAACAATGCAACAGATATTTGGCTTTCCAAACCGGCTACCGGAGTTGGGTTGGGTGACTTTTTTGTGCAGTTAGGTATAGGTCTCAATAGAACAGGATTAAAATATTAAAGTGAAGAAACCCCTCTGAATCCTAAAAAAAAATGTTTTGTGTTTCGGTTTTACCCCAACTTTTTTTTTGTCACTTACTAGCTTATGAATTAAAATTGTTTTAATTCATAAGTCACTAACTGGCTTGTGAATTAATTTTTTTTTAATTCATAAGTCACCTACTAGCTTGTGAATTAATGCCTAGAGTTAAGCTATGAAGTGAATTAAGCTTTTGCAACCCTGCACATGGCACGCGATTGTTATTTGATTATTTTCAGAATCTTTAAAACCAACAGTTGATTTCAAAAATACAGTTTTCAAAAATCGTGCAAAATATAAAATTTCCTTAACCAGTTAAAAAAAAATTGGCTGCAAAAAAGTCTATCTGGTATCACTAAAACGAATACAAAGAGGAGAACTGTCAAATTGAGTGGAAAAAAGCCATTTTTGTGTGAATATTGTATGAAAAAGTGGAACTTTGAAAATTAATTAAAAATTCTAATAAATGTTTCCTCACACTAAGAATGCGTTAAATAGTGTTTTCTAAGTGGTTATCTATAGAATAAAAAAAAATTGGTGTGTTCAAATTACAGTCGTTTTGAAAAGTTGAGCCAACAATGCTTCTTGTTAACTTAAATCGCAAGAAATAATTTTTGTAAATACCTTCCATCTACGTCTGTACTTTAACTTATTCAATCATTTTTATGAAATATATAAGGTTTTTCTTTAGGTACCTGAATTTTTTTTGTAATACTAGTTTTTTCACCTCAGTTGAAATTTGTTTCTCCATCCCCTTCATCATCCATTGAGGAAACGACACTCATTTCCTCCTCTTGATAATGCAAAAAGTTAAGTTCATTATAGTACGTACAAATTCAGCTCTGAATTTATACTTTCCTTAATTTTGTTTAGTTCGGAATGAAAACAATCTTGGATAGGGTTTAAAGTGTGGCGTGCATTTAAAAAAAAAATATATAAAAAAAAAAGAAACTAATACCTTCCTATACTCTGTCCAATCAGTTTGTGCAGTACAGGGAAGACACTCAATCTAAAGGTAACGAAATTCATTTTGTTGTGTTAAACAAATAATTTTCTAGGGTTTCCGTATTGCATGTTATAAATTTGCAAAAAGCTCTGATTAAAATCAAAATTGCTGCCAACTATGCTTTACTCATACTGTTTTAATTTAAAACTAAGAAATGAATTTTCACACATCGATCAGTTAGGTAATAAGAACTTTTTTATAGAAAAAACACGTGCTCGAAAATCCACTCAAATGGATCATTTTTTTTATTTTGTTAGCCAAAAAACCTTTATAACTGCTTTTTAGTTTTTTTCCAAACCACCAAAAAAAATCAAATCTATGAAACATAAAAAAAGACAACGGCAATATTTTTGTATCCTTTAAAGCTTAAAAAGCTCCCATTATTGAAAGCTCAATTCCCAACAAAAATATACACTTATTAGCACGGTAACTCTAATTTGATTGCCACGGAAACTCTAATTTGATGCGGCACACACAAAGATCAGTATACGATCAGCACAGTACGTACTTATGTCCCGGTGGCTTACCGTTATTTTTTGAAAACTCTTTTTTCGTTGAAAGCATTTTTATTTTAAATTGCCCCTACCGGCTAAACGGGTTGAGATAGACCCTCACCCTCCCATTGTAAAAAATGCTTATTTTGAACCCCTCTAAAAGATACCGTTATCAAATATTAGTGCCCAAGGTATCTCCTCTCTCCCTAAATTGTTAAAATATAATCAATTTTTATCATTTTCTTTGATCAAAAACATAAAAAAACTAGCCTAATGCTTTTATCCGCTTTTTTCGTCTTATTTTCACATAATTTTACACCGCACTTTATATTTTGTTCTTGTTTCTATCAAATATGCATTGTTTATATAAATAACCTAACATAATTATTATGTTGATTTATAAACACTGTTTAATTAATAATTTATTTTCACTCTGTCATTTTTTTGTTAATCAAATTAAAGATTTGACATTTGAGACACTTAACTTAGTGCATCACTCACATAATTATATTGTATATGTGAGAATTTATACTACGTTTTCACCGGGCACTTAATCGAGATTTAGGTAGATTTGTCACAAATCTCCTTTAAATCTTGAAGATTTATCATACAAATATGAAGTTTTAAAATTATACATTGCCTTACTAATAATGATGACAAACAAGTCTTGGCGACTGAAAGAGTAAAGATCCCTTTTTTTCTTTTGTGAATTGTAAAATGTCGCAGAACAAATTTCAAAATAAATCTGATTGTGCCGGTGAAAAGGTAGTATAAATTCTTACATCGCTAAATCTCGATTTTATGTGAAAACGCAGCATTACACTTCCTAGCCCTTAGGGCTAGTTTTTGACTGGAGAGTTTACTCTGAAGTTAGTTAATCCTGATCCCAGAGTTAACTCTTGAATCAGTTTTTCAGTGAAGAGTTAACTTTAAGTCTGATCAATGAAGCTGTTCCGAATAGTTTGGAACAGTTTAGAACAGATTAGAACAGATTAGAAAAAGCTTTTTTGCTTTTTTTGCTGTTCATTGAGGTTTTTGCTGTTCTAAAGTGTTCTAGTTTGCTGTTCAGTGAAGCAATCTAGAACAGTTTGGAACACTTTAGAACAGCATTTCCTACACTTGCTTTTTAGGTAGAACAGAATTGTAAAAAGTGTCAAAATCATCGGTCTGTAATTTGTGATTAGTTTTCATTTTATCTGTGGTGAGAATGAATTAAATAAAATATTATATTTGAAACAGTTTTAATCGATTTTTATGTTGGAAACTAAATAAGTGGTTTATTTATCAAAAATTGTTAATACATTTTCATAAAACGTGAGTCAAAGCAAAACAATTTTTTGTTTACAATTTCAGATGCCAGATTTTTGACTATTCTAAGTTGTCTGACGTTTATTGTTCTGTTCTATCCTATCCTACGCTGTTCTACTCTGTGAACAGACTTTTTATCATCAAAATGTATAAGTTCATTTGGCTTCACTGAAATGTCATTTGTCAATTTGTCATTACATATACCGGTATCTTTCTCTGTTTTGTTTTTTTTTCAGATTTATTTGTTGTGATTTTGTGTTATGAAGAAAATATTCAAAATTTGAAACAAAAAAAAAATGTCTAAAAGAGGATTTCAAATTATTCATTTCTATTTATTTATAATTATTTCTAATAAAATTTCAATAAAATATTCACTCGTTGAATTTTTGTTTGCAAAACATCTGTTTATCAAACAGTCAAAATATTTTTTTAGGCCCACAGTTAACTCACATAATATCAAGGGTTAACTCTGAGTTAACTTCGAGACTAAATTGAATTAAAAAACTGAAATGAAGAATTAAACCAGAGTTAACTCTTACTCGAGGATGATCTCGAACTGAAAAACTGGCCCAAGTCCTCTGCAGCTTAAGGACAAAACCACATGACAGATTATTGCTTTACCGAATTAGAACTTAGCATTGGTCTGGTATAAAATATAATTTATTTAGTCACATAAATATCTATGTTCCAAAGAGATAGTTTTTACAAAAGTCTAATTATAAATAGAAGTGTTTGCTCAATAACACACGTTAGTGAGAAGAGAAGAGTGGATGAAAGTGCCAATCCAAACTTCTAGTTCTAGTGCTGCCAGAATGTATTTACATATTAACAGTAGTATACTTGTAAAAATAAATAGATAATAATGATAAATACTCGTAATAATTTAATACTGCTTATCGTTGTTTTTAATTCTTTTTTTATACATTTTTGTTTTGCATGATTGCAAGTTAATTAATGTTTTAATTTATAATATCATTATTTTTCATTTAATGAAAAGATGGTAAAGTTTATGTAAATTATTGAAATATGAGGCCGACAACGAAAAAAGTGGTGGGTCTTAAAATTGGGTCATCAGAAGAATTTAGAATTTTGAGGTCTGGTATTAGAGTTAATTGCTTTTAAAGTTTCGCCATTCTGTGGGTAAAGGTTCTGTTGAAAAGTGCTGATAAATTAAATTGAACAATAGAAAAATAATAATTTTAATGCTGGAAAATATGGTAAATTAGATGTTCTTTGTAAACGGTCCAATTTGTCAAATTAAACTTTTTAGAAAAATCTGGACGTTTTATCGTTCCTAGAATCTAAATTCGTCATTCGTAGAGAGATGTCTGTGTGTATGTACGTACGTTCGTACGTATGTAAAAAAATTGAATTGACAGTTTGCTTACAAAAAATAAAAAGTACAAAAAAATCTACCAAAAGTTGGCAATAAATGTTTTTTTACTTGAATATCACGAAAATGGACAACGATATTGACTTCAAATTTATTTTAGCTTACTTTTATACAATTATTAATATATGGTACAATTTTGACAAACATAGAACTAACAGTTTAAAAAAAAAACTTTAACAAAAATTAGCCGAAAATGTCAGAAGTAGTTTCTTGACTTGAATATGTCCAGAGTGGTAAATCATTTTAACCTCCAATTTATTTTATTTTGTACATAATAGAATTTTCAACTTATGTTATATTTTTGACAAATGTCAAAATGACAGTTTTTTTTTTATTAAAATAGAAAACTAAAACTGAAATTTACAGAAAAGTGTCATAAATTGTTTTTCGGCTGAAATATGTATCATCACTACAAACAATGATATTAACTTCAAATGTATTTTATTTTCAACTTACTCGTAATGCATTTGTCAATACCTTAAAAATGGTAAAATATTGACGAATATCAAATTAAAATTCTCACAATGAATACAAATACAAAAAAATGGTAAATATTGTTTTCAGATTCAATATCTCAGATATTTTTTATGTAATAAAATTTTTATCTACTAACATCAAAAGTTAATCAATTATTATTATTAGGAACACCAAGTTTTCAAATGATGCATAATGGGAAGTTATCAGTGATGTGGGTCGCACCCAGCCCCTTTTTTTTTCTTTAGAGAACACCGGAAATGAACATTTCAAATTAGATTTTAGTCAATTTCCTCATTTTCGGTATATTATTTAGATCTTCTTTTTGAATCCAAACCCTAGAGATAATACATGCTATGTTTCAGAGTGGGATTTCTATTCGTTTAGAAGATACCTACATAATTTTAAGTGTTCGGCTTACATACATGCCAAAGAACATAGTTTTCATATAGTATACCGGAAACGGTGGGTTAAACTTCAATTTTGAGTAATTTAGACCAGTATGATTTTTTTTCAGTCCATCAAAAACAGGCATGTAGCTAGAGGGGGGGGGGTGGTGCTTGAGGGACTGAAACCCCTTGCTAAACTCTAAAATAAAAACTAAAACTTTCTAATATATGTACATGTATTATATTCAAATCATACGGACAGATTCATGGTCAACGAAGACGTTCTACCACCACCGTTTTAAGCTCTTCTCCCAGGTTTTGCTGTTGAACGAGGAAAAGCTTACATGTTATTGTTAAAATGCAATTTTGTTGTCGGCTGTGAAAGCTGGGTATATTTCTTGGTGCGAAAAAATACTGTCGAGTGATCCTTCTATCGAAGTTTTAAAATTGCTTTATATGTACATATATGTGAAAAGACTTAATTTAGAGGGAAGACTTCTTGTATGCTGTTTTTGCCACGCTTTCAGTGACCACAGTTAGTTTTAAAATAACTTCATATATATATAAAAATATTCTCCCCAAACGTTACGGCGAATACAAAAGCTCACTTGCTTTCTATGTATTTTCATTCGGATATTAATGTGGATGATGAGGTAATTGACTTCGTTCCAAAAAATCAGCTTTGTCTGTGGAAAAAAAATAATTTAAGTACGTTCATTTGAGTAAAGGGTGTTTTTTTATACGTGTGGTTTTCAATAACGCAATACTTTTTTCGGAGTTGGCCTTTTTGAAAGCTGTCGTTTAATTTATGCTGAGTTTGATTTGCCTTTTCATAATGAATAGAAAATCGTTCAAATTTATTACTATAATAATGGTTCGGTTTAAGGGCACGTTCGATAATTGGAATGGGCTCGAAACGATTTGGCCAACGATTCCGATTTTCACAAGAAAATTTTGTTTAGCAAATACTATCGTATTTGGAGTGATCATAATCGACAAGCTATTGGTGAGACGCTGTTACAACTTTGACTTTTTCGTGTCTGAATTGATGTCGACGATCGACGCTCCATGCCTACAGCGAAAGAAACAATCAATTTATTGAAAGAAACTTTTGGTATATAATTCTGTCGCATGGAGTGCTTGTGGCCCCCAATATCGTGAGATTTGACACCACTGGACTATTTTTTACGGGGTTATATAAAGTAGCTTCTCTACACAGATAAACAAGAGATGATTGACTCCTTGGAAGAGAATATTCGGCGATGCTGACATTCGGCCCAACTGTCAAAAATTGATCCTCGGTTGGAATTTATTCGATCCATCTAGCCGCCGCCGCCGCCGCGCTGTGGTCACTTGTCTCTAATAATCTTTAAAACATAGTGGCAATATTCAGCAAATAAAGCTATTCTTAGCCATAACATTTAAGATTTTTTTTTTTCATTTATTTCAAAATTTCGAGTTTAAAAATTAATTTTTCGAAAACTGTTCACAAAACTTACTTAATTTATGGTGAACATTAATGCAGAAATTTCACGCTTTTTAAAATGGTATATAACACGGTAATATAGGTCTTACCGTTATTTTTTTAAATAACTTCCCATAATATTTTTTTCTTCCATTAATCCCACCTACTCGTTGTACCTCTTTGCATACGTTATAAATTTCCACTTTACAGAAGAAAGTTCAAGATACTATGAAGAAAAAAAATTTTGAATTTCTAGTAGAATTTTTCATGCAATTTTTGTAAGAATTTTAATAAATTAAAAAAATTGTGGTCTAATTTTTCAATTGTTATTATAATTTAGAATAGTAATGAGAAACTGAGTATATATTATGAATACGTATTTTTTTTATTCAAATTACACACCGAAAAAATATTTGGTGAATATTTTGGTTGGCCACTATTTTTTTTTTTTTTTTTTGAGTAAATTATTACTATCCCTACCATTTTAATTGCGCTGAATTGAACATCTGACTCATGACGTTTTTTCTTGGACTTGCTCTAACAGTTTTCATGAATCTGCAGTGTACTACACTACTCTACACTAGACATTTTTGAACAGGGCTAATATTTATATTTTGTATTTTAAAAAGATTTTTTTAAATTAATCAATAAATAATAAAGAAATCGCAGTAAGGAACCTTAGACTTGGCACGACTTTGTCTAGATTTCATTACTTTTTAGAGATAAACAAGCAGCTCCATCGCGACTTGGGATAGTTTTTTACAGAATTTTTTTGATGGGATTTCACTTATTTTGTAGAAACGTGGGATTATTGATTTATTTTATTAAATTTTCTTTTTGACGTACATAGTTTTTTTCTTTTTAGGAGTAGTTTTTTTTATTATTACAAATCCTTCTATTCTTTTTCCGGTTCTGATTCTTATACAGTAGCAACATTTTTTCGTATTGCCTACTGTAATACTAATAACTCTACGCGCTTCTAGAGGGGGTTAGTAGGGGTTAGTATTGGTCACTTCTTGGTGTTACATATGCGTAGTAAAAGCAGAAGGGGAGGCATTCTCCCAGCAGTGGGACGGTTTAGGCTAGATTAAATTTCAATTAGAAGATGTGTCCCACTACGCCGGATTTTTGCAATGACAATCGATTTTTTTATGTACCAATAGTAGAAGGGGGCATATACATACATCTATGTACATATATATATAAAAGAAAGTCTGTTTTCTTGCGTTCGTTCACTAACCAGCCAAACCGGTTGGCCGATTTTCTTATTTTTTTTTTTAATTAAAGAGGCATAAGAGTAGAAGGTTTAGGGCGCAAAAAAAAATTATAAAAAAATATTTAAAATATGTTAAACAAAGAAATTAAATTTTGTTCGCTTATTTTAACAATATTTAGGAATTTGCGCACACCTAAATCTGTAGAGATCGTGGTGTCCTGGTAAGTTCTACGCTCTAGACGTTAGGAGTCCTAAGTTCGATTCCTGTCGCTGGCAACTTTTTTTTTTAATAAAAATGCATGGCCTGAATGAATTATATTTGTTTATTCTTTTTTATATTTTTTATCCAATTATAGCAACAAAATAGTTATTTCAATAACTGTTTTTATTTAGTCGATATCTCTACCCGTTCTTGAGATATCACCGAAGAAAAATATTTCTCGAAAGTACGAACGTAGGAAAACGTACGTACACTCACACATACAGATATCTCTCTAAAAATGACAGATATATAGGTATTGTAAGACCTTAAAACGTCCAGATATGTCAAAAATTTCAGTTTGACAAATCGGACCGATAACATTAGCCTCCTACGGGAGGTTGCAAAGCGGGCGGGGGTTTCGCTAGTATATGTATATTATGTCTAATAGTTTGGTTGGGCTCTTGTGTTTTCTAATAAGGGTCACCAGGTACTCCAGATCTTCGATTATCTTAGTTTTTACAGTTTTCCCTTTATGTGGCTTAACTTCGGAACTAAATGACCTACATACTTGAAATTCTGGATTTTAAGTATGTGATTATAGCTTACTGGATGACGAAAATTTCTGCATTCTGGTCTTATCCAGAGGTTCTCAAATAGGGGCCTGAAAATGCGGCGAAATGGTTCCAGTAAAGGATGGTACGACAGTGTTTGTTTCGCGCTCGACTTCAGAAATGTTAGACATATTCCCAAAAATTAAAACTAAGTCTTACTTACCGGCAAGCATAATGAAATGTTATTTTGTGGTATCCAGAAATATAATTGCTTTTGCACTTGCATATGGTGATCCTATAATTAATGATTTATTATTGAAAAGTAATAGAAAAAGTTAAGTTTAGTTTTCATGTTTTGTGACCTCTCTGCCGTGGAATTACCCCCACTCCAAATTAAGATTAATTTTTATTTATTGAAATTGAATTTTTTTTTCAAAGTCAAGTAATGTTTGTATCTAATTCTCCTTGACTACATTTCATTGTTCGACTAATATGTATAAGAATAACATCATTATTGTATGTATTATTTTCAGAGTGGTTGAAAGAGAGTTAAACGTACCACTGCCACTTTCAAAAATAATAAAAAAATGGAATAACTTGCTTCAAGAATACAAGGTATGTATTTGACGCTAGTTATAGCTATCATTGCGCTAGTTATACATAGCTATCATTGAAATGCATTTCAACCATGATTACAATTATCATTTTTACAGTTTTAATTATTGATCTAAAATAGTTGATAAGTGTATGGTACAGACCAATTTTTCTTCTAGCTTTATTTGGAAAAAAAGTCATAAGAAATAATGAGATAAAATGTCTCAATATTAAGACTTAAATTGTTCAATGATGTATTTCAATGAAAGTAATGACTGACGCTTAGGGATGTTTAATGAAATATACATAATGTATGTGAATTATCTTTAACTTACAGGCTATAAAAATATCCGAAGAGCCAAAGAGGAGAGAATGGCCATTTTTTACTTTAATGGATGTTTATTTTAGTGACCAAGTAAATGATCCATCCTTACGATTATTTTCTTCGACGAAAACATTGAAGGAATCATTAGATGAAAGTGTTTTTGAAGACGACCCAATTATAGTTTCAGCAATTGCTGCCGTTACATCTGGTGCTTGTATGGAAATAGAAGACTTATTGAAACGCCAAAAAGAAAGAAGAGCAAACGAAAACAAGTTTAATATTGAAAACCAATTTCATTCCGATAGATATAGAATTACTGAAAACAAAAGAAATGTGGTAACAGTAAAAAATTTCAATTGTTTAAAGCAGCAAAGTGAAAAAGTTTTTAAAAATTTGTCTGATCAATGCAATCTTGTTAAGCATGAGGAAACAATACATTCGGAGCCAAATCGGCTGCAGGAACCATCACCACCAACTCCAGCAGTGCAAAACAAATTCTCAGATCCAAACTCAATTGATCAATATTTATTATCTTGGAACAATTTCTTAGGTAATATGTCAAGAGGTTTCCATACTTTACAAAAAGATGAAAAAATGGTTGATGTGACTATAGCAGCAGGGGGTAAAATTTTTAAAGCCCATAAATTGGTAAGTAATTTATTTTTAAAGCATTGAAATTAATCAGTTACTTTTAGGTGCTATCGGTGTGTAGTCCGTACTTCCAAGAAATTTTTTTGGAGAACCCATCAAACCACCCAATACTTTTAATGGCCGACGTAGAAGCTAACCATATGGCAGGACTTCTTAATTTTATGTACAGTGGGCAAGTGAGTAATTTTGTATTTGAATTAGTTGGCCAGAAGAAACATTAGGTAAGACAAAAAGACGGTGTTCTTATTACACTCAATTGCAAAAAATTAAAATACTTCTTCTGGTATTTAATATCATTTATCAATCTGAAATTTATATTGAATTGGAATGAGACGAACAGAATATTCTCTTCACAATAAAAAAATACAATCTATTCATAAAAACGCGAGTTTATCGCCAACACCAATAATAACTCAAAGAGAACGAAAAAACAACGAAAGAATCGTATGATGATGGTGACAATTATTTTCTCCTTGTTTTCGAATTTTATTTGTTCTTTGCCTGCATCGCACAGTGGGATATTCAGGAATAAAATTGGGCATTAAACTATTTTTTTTGTTATTTTTTGAGAACGAAAAATAATGACATATTGAGCCTTTGTATATCAACGCCTTTAGAAAAATAAAACATTAACGAATGAATCACATTGTCATTTCAAAGTCAAAAAGTCAAAATAGTGACCTGAGTTTTTTTTATGAAAAAGGAACTACATTTTTCGTCAAAAATACAATGGAATCTCAAAAAATATATATTAGCTGAATTAATAATATCTATCAAACCTTTTACATTTTAAGCAATGTAATATTAATAAATAAATAATTAAATCATTTATATATTACGAAAATAAACATTTTTGTCGATATATAACGGACAATGTGTTTATTCGTCCCAACTTGCCTCATTTCAAGATCATAGGTTTTTTTCAACCCTTAATTGAAGAATTTAATTATCTTTTTTTATTTTTATAGTTATAAAACATATACAGGGTGATCTGTGTAAGATGCACCAAAAATCTATAACGAATAGGGGGGATATTTTTTTAGTTTAAAAAAAAACTTAAAACAGAAAAAAATATTTCAACAGAAAACTTAAAATGCCATGCTATACTTTTTTGAAAAGCCAGAAATCTCTTCATTAATTTCCATTTTAAATCAAGTTGTTTTTGTAAATAGTTTTCGAAAAAAAAATATTTACGATGTTATCCTTAAGGGGTAATAGCTAAAAAACAAAGGAAATAGTACAAACATTTGTCCCTAAGCTTATCATAAATGCTGAAATGCTCAATCCACCCCCATCCCCCTTAGGGTTAATGACCACAATGCAGCGGTCGTACAAGAAAAAGATGCTTATATAGCTTAGCTAATAGTATATTCTCGCAAAACACGTCTTATAATCTTTGGATACAAAATTAATAATCCTTTGCAACGATATAGTGGTGATTTGCCTAGGATGCGACAAGGAGGTATAACGAGTAGGAAGAGTTAAGACAAGAAAAAACTTGGTCAAATTACTATTTGGTTCATAACAATGCCAAGCCACACAGCACAACTACATAAGTCAGTGTTTCGATTTATTGTGCTTTTTAACATATAGATTATTATGACTCCTTTGTTCCTTTTTTTAGAGAAGATATTTAATCCTTTTTATTTGATTAACAGGTATGTAGGTATGCATGTCAAGTCAACCTTATTAGATTGCACACATTACATTTTTTTTAATCTAGTAGAATTGTATTTTAATTTGTTCACACTTAAAAATCAAAATTACCAAATACATTTTTTTTAACTGCAATAAATGACAAATTTTCACAGTGCATAAATGCATACATCACTTTAAACGAAGAAATTTTATTTGAACTTTGTACCATATCGAGAACAGGTGAGAATACAATAAATTCATAAGTTTATATTATTATATCCTCATCAGGATTGCCAAAATTAAAAACGAGGCTATGTGCGACCCGCACTGATAACTTCCCATTATACTTTGAAAACTTGAAAGTTTTTGTACTACAATAAAAGATATCAGGTGTTCAATTACAGTCTTAAAACAAAATATAATTGTTTTAATCCTCGTAATTTTGTTTAATTTTGTAGAAACTGCGTAATCGACCTTATCTTGATGTTCATCGATTTACTTTGTATGTTCCTTGATGACATTATAACTAAAAAAAATGTTCGGCCTTAAGAAATGTCTCGAAAAACAATTGTAGGTATCCATTTTTTGTTAGAATTTTAGCACTTGTTATTTTTCAAACAATTGTCAAAGATGATATTAGTTTACCTTCAGTGTTAGTGCATGTTTTAACGCATTTTTTTTTTTTTTTCATCTAAAAAAAAACGGTACATTGTATTACATCTCAATATTTATATAGAATAGAATTCATCTCAAGAACATTATTTCTTCCTGAGATATTTGCCACCAAACAAAATTTTTGAAAGCCTTTTCTTCATTTTTCAAAGTTATAACATGTCGAATAAAATTTAATTGGAGTCGAAATCTATACTCGATCTTGAGATACTGTTGACGGAAAAGGGTATCTCAAACCTTAGAACGTACAAATGTACAAACATACAAACGTACAAACGAACAAACGAACAAACATACCTACATGTAAACGCAAACACAGAAAATTACGGAATTAGATTCTAGGGAACGACCAGATTTGTCAAAAATTTCAATTTGACCTGCTTTCCAACTCGAGCACTCGTTTTATTTGAATTAATAATTCGACTTTTTCTTCATTGGCCTAGCAGTATAAGGCTTAAGTTTTTTTTTTACGATAGGTGACGGATTTTCCAGGCGTGATCACGCGTGGGTTGGATTAAATTAACGACCTAATTTTAACTATTGATAATGTAATGGGTCAAGAAAATGCAGTCCATTACCCACAGGAGTTTCATAATTCTTTAAACCCTAGTGGCCTGCCTCCACATTCCCTCAAGTTAAAAATAGGAGCCCCAATTATTTTATTTAGAAATTTTAAACCATCAAATTTATGTAACTGGAACCGACTTCAACTCAAATTTCTTCGTAATAACGTGATCTTTGTGGACAGCTCGACATGTCTTATTCCATAACTTGGCGTATTTTAAATACGTGAGGATCTCGGCCTCAAAGCGTTCAAAATTCAACTTGTGCAAGAATTGAAAACAGACGACTTGAATTTGTGACGTGCGGTATCACACCTTTTTTATGGGGAAATGTTAAGTCTTAGGTACTCAGGAATAAGCCGGCTAAGATTAACGTTTTTGAAGCCAACATAACTCGTATTCTTCGCAAGATTACAGTCCCTATGCTCGAACGAGTCGCCCAAAACTGGGCCTTTCGAATGGGTCACCTCAGACATAATTTAGATGATTTCATTTAAAAAATGCCATTAATTCTCTCCTCCTCCTGCCGTAGGAATGCGTTCATTTTGACAGCTCGTGGCAGCCTTTTCCTTTGTTTTTTTTTTATTTAAATATACATAGTTTTTTAATTAGGCACTAAAGACAAATCATCATGAAACCTTACAGAAGTGTAGAGTATTCGCTAATTGGGTCTTGGAGTAGTGGGAATTTGATCCCAACTTTGGACGAAAAATCACGTGAATAAGCGAAAATGACACAAAATAAAACGCCAGTGCGGACTTCATATTACGTTAGTCGTTGAACACCTACCAAGTCGAATGCATTTGTTTGGTATTCCGTTCGATTCTTTTGCTAAATCGACACAAATATAGTCATTTAGAAAATTGCTGACTGCAAGAAAAAATTGAAGAGTGAACTTTTCTTTAACATTAATATTTTTTTAACAACTTTAAACTATTTTTGAGGGTGAAAATATCAAATCGGGTAAAAGTGCTAAATTTTTAGAATTCAGTCAATTCGGTTGTCGGATTTGAATATGTGGCCACATTTTCAATTTTTTAGAACCCCCAATGAGAAATGCTGGCCCAAACCCAAATTATAATCGTTTTCAACTCCAGCGTATCAGCAATTTTCAAGATCGTCGGAATGGCCAAAGAACGTTGCTGCGAAAAACTGTTCAATCAAACTTAAAACAATAACTGAATACGTTCAAGCGAAAGTACATTTTAAATCTATGTACAAACGGTTGTAAAAATAAAAATACTTATTTAGATTTTACCTTAAATATGAACATACTTATGGCGTTTTTTCTTTTTAGTTATGAGCAGAACCTAAACTGTCAAACAAAAAATTGTGCTTCTTTTTTACCTCTGAACGTTTACAGCCTCCGATCGACTTTTTGAAAATTGACTCATCCGTAGACATGTTTTTAGTAGTCAATTAATTTACAATCCATTATTCGTCGATCGATACAAACGTATACATACATTACATACATATGTATTTACATAAAAAAAAGAAACTTTTACTAATATTACCTATATGGGTTATTTGTTTTAATGTTTTCTTGCTTCATTTTAGGTAAATGTTAAGTATGAAGACCTCCCTGTGTTTTTAAAAGTTGCAGAAGCCATGAAAATAAAAGGTTTACATACCGAGGTAATTTTTATATTTTGTTTAATGCCTCCACAGGATAATATATAATATTTATGATTTTAGAAACCTGAAGGACAAAACTTCGAAGAAATACAATTTTCTAGAGACGACACTGATTTGCAAGTTTTAAATTCTTCATCTATACCAATTAAGGCTCTGAAACCATCCACGGCAGCATCGCTTACAACGGAAAAGGAACATCCTTCCCGCACTTCATTTTATCCGATTGATCATCACAACAATTTAGATCTTCAACAGTTCAAGACCGCAAATACATTAAACTATGAGGAGGCATCAAATAAATTTTCAATATTCAAAACTAACGGAAGTAAAAATCTTTCCGAACATCTTACACAACAAAAGTATTTGACGAAACGAAAAATATTTCTCCATTGTGAAAAAGAATGCGCAGAAAAAAAAAAGAAAGAAATATTAGAAACAAATACGTCTAATGATTCAAAATCAAACTATGCTCATATGACACAACGAACAATACACGGTGGAAACACAAGCAATGACAAGATTTTAAACTTAGCACAAAACGTAGCTCCAAATACTCTGAAAAAAATTCCAATGGAATCTAATATTGACAGCCCACTTTGTAAAATTTCTGTTTCTGAAAAATATCATGAACAAAACAAAGACACAAATTTGGATAATAGAATACAATTTTATGGGTCTAAATCGAATGAGGATGGTAATAACAATACTTTAAACACAGAAGACATAACATTCCTGCCAAATAATAACAACTTTGATGCAAACAAAAACTATGCAAACAATTGCTATAATCTTCTTAGGAATTCAGCTTTTCTAAATAATGAAATAGATCAAAACGATGACAATAATAATACATCTACGGATTCAAACTATGATATTAAAACAAATTCTAAGAAACAGGCAGATAATAACAATAATGTTTTTATAGAAGCTCCCAGCAACAACAATGCAAATAAGGACAGTATAACTGTGTAGACGAAATCAAACCTTGTATTCAAACTTTGTTATTTAAAATACTTTTTTTTACATTAACATTTCCATGGATATACTTATACTCGTACATATGTATAAAATAGCTAACTTCGAAATATTTCTTTTTTTTTTTCATTTAATAATTATTTTTTTTACATCCCGTAGGTAATATTTATTTAAACATTTTTAAATACATTCTTATTATAAACATCTAAGTTTTTTTTTGTAGGGACGTTATTTATTATCAGACTACACTGACAGTAGTTTTGTTTTACTACATATTTAATATTTTTTTTTAAATTTTCATAATTATATCAAACGAATTGATTTTTTCTAATGCCATGTTTTCATTATGATCATAAACATAATATTAAGTTGAATAAAATAAAAGTCTTGGTGTTACATTTTGTTTGCTTATGATTCAACATCACAACGGTAGGTATTTACTTTATGGTTACATATCGTTTATAGAAAAATTACGTATGTATCTGAAGTCGATAATAAATCTGTGGCCACAAGGAAAAACCGCTAAAGTCGCTTTTCAACATTTTTCAGGAGAGACGTTTGAAGTTTTTGGAAAAAGTACAAAATTACAAATTGCTCTAGAATATTATTAAAAAATCTGATCGTCTTGAAACTAGTATCAAATTGAAGGTATTTTAGATATCTGTTAATATAAAATGAAACAATGCGTGGGAGGCAAAATAAACACTGTAGTTGTTTTGGCTTGAGGTAATTGTTCTTACAAAAAATCTAAAATCGACTTTAGCTGTTTTTCCTTGAAGTAAATCGAAATTTTCATTGCACAAAGTTGAGTTTAGCTTTTCTTCCTTGTGGTAATTTTTTTTTACTATGCCAATTTGGACTTTAGTTGTTATTCCACAACATGAAACTTAGAATATATAAAAATATCATCGAGGAAGAACAACTAAACTCGAGTTTAGTCGTTTTCCTTAACATGAGAACGGAAATAAATCAATAAATTGAATACGGAAAAACAACCAAATTAAGTTTTAGTTGTTATTCCTTGAATAAACAAGAAGAAATTATAATCTTAAGTTAAGTATAGTTGTTTTTCCTAGATGACGTTGTAAGAAACTGACTTTAGTTGTTTTGTTTTTTGAAAATTGTGTGTCCATTTTTTACAATACGGAGTTAAAAAAAAATTTACAAAATAGAAACGGACACTGAATCTAACGACATACTCAATTTTGTCTAAACTCGACTTTAGCGGTATTGCTTTGTGGGCACAGAAATTATAATCTATGTAAATATGTACTACATACTAGTATATTTAGTGTAGGTTCTCTCTAAATATTTTATGGAAGTATTTGTTTGATATAAAAAAAAATAATGTTCATTTGTTTCTAAATTCATTATTAATCTTTATAACACATAATGTGCAGAATAAAATTTTATTGAAGTTTATTACATTATTGTATTTGTACATGATAATATCTTAAACCAATTCCTTAAACGACAATTCATAAGAGGGCGACCAACAACCGACGAATGAATGAACATTCGTCTATTTTGACATTTCGTTTGCATGTACTTTCTTTTATTCGTCGCGAATGGCGTTTGCTTAGACCAAGAAAATCCTTTTAGAATGATTTTGAGAGTTGAGAGTGCGAATAATTAATTTTGTTGCAGAGTGGGTGGTATGTGGAACGCGAATAGTGTTTGACAGTTCGTAGCAGTCATATTAAAATTCTCGACGACCAATTTATTCCCTCAAATTTCTCTCATTCTAGCAAATACAACGCAATTACAAGTACATAATTAATATACTAACATTAAATTTAACTAGATTTCTACCCTTTTGTAAAGTTTTTCTGAAGAATTTAGGCTTCAATATGTTTTAAAGCCTATTTGTTTCTTAATTCGTTTGTCGTTGGTCGCTTTTATGTGAATTGTCTTTAACACTACATATTATTTGTTTGTTGCCAATCCAAAAAGAGTATTCAATTTAAATATTCAAGGAAAACTAATTTAAATAATAAATCCTTGCTAATTATTTTTTTCGATGTACATACATACATACATATACATTATACACATGTCATCATAATTTTTTTACACATTTTGTTGGAATTCGTTGTAGTTTTAATGTTTGTAAATAAACATGTCAATTTAATATTCTTCTTGGAAAAAGTAGTTTTAATTTTTGTTTTTTTAATATTTTATCAAAAACAAAGACATATGCTAAAGTATGCATTTTTCAGTTTTTTTATTTTAGAATTAAAGTCTAGTGTGAAAATTAAACTTAGAATTGCATTGCAAAAAAGGGTTCATAAATGCAGAAGCAATTAGGCGGCAAAAAAATGACATATTAGAATTATATTTGCGGTGACGCGCGTTGCTTAGCAAAACAAAATTTTGTGCAAAATGTCCGAGCAACATAATTTTAATTTAATCTCCTGAATAAACTAAGCAAGTATTCAAGTACAACCTTTTTATAAATGGATATTAAAAGCTTCTTATCGGCATCTGTCCAAAATTTTCAGTCACTTTCATTCCATTCATTCATTCATTTCATGAAATATAAATGTATTTTTTTTTATAAAAAAACACGTCAATTTTTCACAAAAAATATATAATATTCAATTATTTTACTAACATATTCAGTTTCCTTTTATGAACCTAGTTACTGAGAATTGTAATGCAAAGACAATGCAGTCTGTCTACATTTATGAACGCAAATCTTGCATGCCTGCTGCATGTTTTAATTTATGAACTTAGCCTTCCTCCAATTTAATTTCCCTTAGAAAATTTACTATTTGGTGCACCGTCAGAGAGGGGAGGTTTAGTTCTTCTAGTTGGTAATTTCTCTAGTGTTCCCTCCTTTGGTGCATGAGTACTTCACACTGCCCTAGAATCTGGTCAGGTGTTTCTTCATGATTGCGACAAAACCCGCAAAGGTCGTTGTCTGCTAGGCTGAATATGTTTAAATGCCTATTTAGTTTGCAGTGACCAGTGAGTGTGCTATTCTTAGGTTGTTCCTACTTTATTTGGAGTTGAGGCACTAATCTTTGCTATGGAGTCTTTCTCTTCATTTCCCTGCATGTACCCAATAAAGAGTGACCGTGTTTACCTTGCCGAATTTATTCAGTGTGTCAATACAGTCCCATACTATTTTTGAACTAGCAGTGTAGGATGTTAGCGCTTTTAGAGCCGCTTGATTATCTGATAATATGGCTATGTTTTGATTACGATAGCTTCTTTTAAGATTATGTTCACCGCATTTCGCAATGGCATTCACTTCTGCCTGAAAAATACTTGTGGACTGTCCCATTGGTATCGAAAATTTGGTTCTTGGCCCAAAGATACCCGCTTCAGTCCCCTCGGACGTTCTCAACTCATCAGTATACCACCTGATGTCATTTGTATTTAAATTGAAGTTAGTAGCTTCGCTTACCCACTCCTTTTTACAGCTTTACTTTGTCGAGTTGTTCTTAACAAAGTTAAATTTTTGTGCATGCCATCCCTTGGGATGTCTATAAGATCCACAACACAAGATTTTGGAATGCGGAGTCCTGCTATTTGACTTATGCATTTTCCTGGTCCAATTCTTTTTTTTGCGAATCTCATAATTGCTCTCTTTGCAGCACTATCAATGACCTCGTGTAGAGGAGATAGGTGAAGAATTGCTTCTATTGCTGAGGTTAGGCATGTTCTCATTGCTCCTGTGAGCGTTTGTACTTTCTCTAATGATTTCCTAGTAGTTTTAAGTTCGGTTCTAGTATACCATGCAATAGCACCATAGGTAAAGATTGGTCTTACCATCATAGTGTACATCCATCTCAGGATGGAGGGTTTTACACCGCCAAGATTTTCCTGCAAGTTTCTTGCAAATCATTACGGCCTTTGTGGTTTTCTCAACCGTGGTATCAGTGTTTTTCTTCCATAGAAGTTTACTATCCAGTGTTATACCTAGATATTTTTCCTCCTTTTCTGGAACGATAACTGTACCCACTAACCGAAAAGGTTTCATGTCATTCAACAATATTCTGTTGGTAAATGGTATAATTGTCGTTTTTTTGGGTTTATTGAAAGCCCCACGATTTGACACCATTTGTATGTAATTGTTATGCCTCTCTGGATTATATCGCAGAGTGTGTCATTAAACTTCCCTAGAGCCGTGATAACAATGTCATCAGAAAAGCCGATGCATCTCATTCCCTGGGAAGTCAGTTTTTCTATAAATTCATCCACTACTAGACTCTATAGCTGGGGTGATAAGACCCCTCCCTGTGGACATCCTCTGGTTGTGGTGAGTTTTTGTACCTGCTAGTGCCTCAGCCGTTCTAGTTCCTCACATTTCGCCTATCCATCTTGTTAAAGTGGTTGGTACGTCCTTCCTCACAAGAGCCCTGTTAACGGTCTCATGAGAGGTTTTATCAAAAGCACCTTCGATGTCAAGGAAGGCAGAAATGGCTACTGCCTGAAAAATACTTGTGGACTGTCCCATTGGTGTGTTAGTAAGTTCATAAAGAGCAGTTTCTGTGGATCTTCCTGCTCCGTAAGCATACTTTCGCGGATTTAGTGGATTAATTCAAAGAAGTTCTGTATAGTTCGTAGTCTGTTTTTTTTGGGTTTCTTCTAGAAATATTATCTGTGAGGAAGCCTTCTAAGGTAAACAAAATTAGCCTATGGTCTGACACGTTGGACACTCTATCGTACCAAAAGTAATGTCTAGTACTTCTTTCCTAGATCTAGTAACAAAAAAATGTCGGAGTGTTCCCTTAATTAAAAATCTCTAAATTTTCTACTAATAAGTAGTCTAAAAGGTACTCACCTCTTTGATTAAATCCGTACTTCCCCATGTTTTCTGGTATGCATTTGCATCACACCCGATCAGCAGGGGTAGTCTTCTCTTTAATTTTCTCGCTTTACACTTGCTGCTCAGTATTTTCCAGGCTTGGACTTTCAGCCCCTCGTTTTAGGCTTGGATCAGTGGTAGTGTTTTCCTATCTTCCTGACAGGCGCTACTTGCCAGAAACATCGTAACCATCTGCATTTTGGGAATATAGTCTCCCATGCATGAGGTTATTTCGATGCCTTCCCATGCGCTGAGTTTCGGGGTTTTTAATTTAAGCCACTCAGCTGTGACTTTGTCAGCACAGTCGACCAGTAGAAGGCCAGTTCTGAAGTGCAGACCATTGAATTTCGGTTTGCTGATCCAGCCCAACGACACTTCCTCAATGATCGCTTCCTCCAGTAGCGATAATTCATTGTTACTGTTTGAAGATCTCGGATGTCCACAGGCAAGACCACCATTCTTAAGTTCATGGCCGCACTTGCGTAGGTGTTTTTGCCTACACCTTACGTGGTTTTTGCGGTGTTTATTCCCGCCGACGCACTTGCTGCCGTCTTTTCCTTTTTCCCTCTGACGCAATGCTAGGAGACACTATTTCAGACTTCCTCGCATCTACATTTTTCCCAGCTTCTTGGGAGGTTAGACCTTTTGCTAGAAAGCGGAGGTACCATTTGCAATCTGCTTCACTTAGTCCTTTCCTGAAGGATCATCTAGGCAACCTGGCTTACCCAGTTTCGGAAAAGGACCAGTGTTGCGCTTGCGTTTCGGTACCGTTTTTTCTCTGATTCTGCGGTCTTCTCCTGTAGTTCTTTCCCACTCCCGTTGCCATCTTTGGCTTCAGCTACCTCGGCTGGCTTAGAAGATGTTTTTTCTTTGCCGACGACTAAGATAGTTGGAATATCATCCGCATTTAACCCGGGAGGTATTCTGCCCTGGTTTTTGATCGGTGACGACTTCCCTTTTAAGTCCCGATTCTGCGGAAACATGTGAGGGTTCCTCTTCATTTATTTGCTATATCTGGGATCGGACCGTCTGCATAAAGATTGCTCTCCATGCTGGCAGCATATTCACTGGCGGTGACTTCCCGATCAGTGTTGAACTTCAGCTTGTTTTTTGTGTTTTTGGTTTTTAGGCATGTAGTTCCCACGAGTAGCTAGAGACATAAAGGGGTTCGTCATACCAGAGCTCTGCATTAGTATGGTAAGGTCAAAGTTACTCCCTGATTCGACCTGGCTTCAGGGAGGTTCCGTTATAATACAGTCGGTACACCCCCTGACTGCAAACCATCCAACGGGAACGTTTACGTTACACCCTGGATTAAGGGGGGGGGTAGTTCTTATTGCGTAATATCCCGAACTCGACAGTTGAGATGAATCTTTGAAACTTAAGCCTTCACACCACATCAAGGTTACTATACCTTCGCGAAGTGATATCCTCCACAAACGTCTAAGGCCTCAATAAATGCCTCTAATTACATTTTTTACATGATCATTCCATGTAAAAGTTTTGTTAAAAATGAAACCCAAATTTCTTACTGTATAGCTAAAAATAATCACATGACCATTTAAATTAAGTTTTGGAAAATAAGAATCTTCCAAACATCTATTATTGTATATTGTAATTATGATTTGCGACTTTGCTGTTTCTTACTGCCCACTCATGAATTCTATTTAAATTATCATTAATATCACTGGTTGCATCTTCCAAGAGTCCAAGAGGAAAAGACGAGTAGATCTGTAGATCGTCAGCATAAACATGGTACTGGGTGTATTGTATAGCATTAACAACGTCATTAATAAACATGCTAAAGAGTAAAGGTCCCAACAAATATCCCTGAGGGACACCCACTTTTAGGTCTGCAAAGTCAGAAACCAAGGCTTCAATGCTCCAATTAGTTTAAGGGTGCAAGAGGAAAATTCGAATTGATGTTTTAATTTATATAGTAAAATCTAGTGGTTAACTGACCCAAAAGCATTAGATAAACCAAGAAGCTTAATATCGATACAATGTCAGCATTTAAGGCAATCCGAATGTCATACTGTACTTTTAAAACAGCAGAAACACAACTATGCCTCTTTAGATAGTAGATTTATTTAATTTAAATTAATGGATACAAAAATCTTATACTACTAAACATACTTAATTAAAACTTAAATATTATTGAAGGCTGCTCATTGCCGCAGCTAATTTTTCAATAGCAGCAGTAGTGGCCCTTTGGACAGAAATCATTGATGCTTTCGACAACTTTGTAGAGCCTTGGACATAACAGATCAGTCTGCATTACCTTTTTTGTTCAGGCATCTGTAGTAGAATAATCCAATCGTTCTCTGTGAAAAAAAAAACAATGGCACTCTATCAATTTTGTTTTGTTTTTTTTTTTTTTAATAGCAGAATAATAGATTTGGCAGTAAAGGTCCCATTATTTTATTTCCTAATTTCAGAAAAGTCTGCTATTACACGATGAATCTAGATGCATGCGACACTTCGAACAACATAAGTGCAAAAGAGAGACAAAATTCGAAAACATGAGACGCAAGAAAATCGACGGAAAATTTTACCCGTGCGACACAGGTCGATTTGACGTTTGTCTTTGCTCTTGTTCGCTTTTTTACTGTTCTCTTTCATATGGTTTCGTTCTTCGAGAAGGAAACTTCGATGCATCTTAACATTATAAATGTTTTTTATACTAATTTGTATTCCAAAATTCATATTCTTCATCAATAAATAAAAACAAATCAAATTTAAATATTTTTTTAATTGATTTCAAAGAAAACTGAAATCATTTGAATTTGAAAAGTCTCATAAGCAAACCTACAAGTCAAACAACGAAATATAAATAAAAGAGAACTGTCAAAATAGATTCATGAATCTGGTTTCATCGTGTAATAGCGCTTGAGAAACAGGATAGGATAACAAAGAAGAATTCGAAGATGTCGCATGCATCAATATTCATCGTGTAATAGCAGACTATTGGGAAGCCAGGACGAATACCTGATGGAATTCTGAGCCGAAAAGGATTCGAAACTGCGTGGCATATCTATAACAAGCCGACTCCACTAGATATCTGTCATTGAATAAGAAATAGAGGAAGAGGCATTTCTCACATTACAGTGTACGTGAGTGAAGCATTAAAATACACTATCGTAAAATACTTTTTAATTGATATTTTATGGCAATTTTGTTGAAAAGAAAAATTTATTTTTATCATGTGATTTATCTGATTCATTTGAGGACAACCTGTCAAATAATAAATTCTTATACAGCGACGGATTAGTTTTTGTTGATGATGGCAAGGCGCAAAAAATCATTGAGCGCCCGTAGTGGATAATTATTTTTCTTCGTTTTAACTGTTCATTTCAGACAAATGTAACTATTGAGTAAAAGTATAACCTAAAATTATTGGACTAAGGAAAATATCTGTGTCTTATTTTTTTCATTAAAATGAAACATAAAACTAAAAAATAATACCTATTATTTTCATTTCTCCATTTCCAACTTTCAGGTTCCTGTAATAGGTATGTTTTATTTTATTACTTCAAGCTGGCCTTGTTCGTTATTATAACCCAGCTAAGCAAATAAATTCAAATAGACTTTTATTCCATTATTTATTTGATCGAATGAAATTAAACTAAACTAAAAAAAATTCTTTCAAGGCTGCAAACAATTTGTTTGGGCGTCCCCTCTTCCTGTAACTCTTATTCAATGCAGGGCACTAACTGAGATTTAGGTAGATTTGTTATAAATCTGCTCTAAATCTTGAAGATTTACTATACACATATAAATCTCGTCAAATGAAGATTTATACTACGTTTTCACCGGCCATAAATCCGAGTTTTAGGGAATGAGATTTAGAATAAATTTTTGTCTAGCTTTGAGTAGTTGTATGATTGAAGTAAAATTAAAATTTAAAAAAAAACAAAACATCGTTGCTGCAGACCAAAGTATTTTATTGGTGTGAACATAATTTGCTCCCACATGCACCTCATGTGTAGTGTATGCAAAAAAAAGGGGAAAAATAAGATCCGTATCATTTTATTATAATGATCTGATTCAGTTCATCTCATGTGCATTATAAAACGCGTCTTAAGTTACCAAGAATACACATCTCATACTAATTATTGTACCGAAAATGTTTATATGGCGGCTTCCAATATCGCTAGCCGCTCTCACAGATTTTTCTTTCTCATTGTTCTTTTACCATGAGATACCAATACCACACACAGTGATACAGATACAGCCTATTCCTACGTACTTACCTTTCTCCATATAAACTCGTTGTAGGTAGTCAAAGTCCTCTGCAAAAGGCGTTTTTCTTTTTAAGCTCAGAGCAAAGAACTGAGCTGTCAAAAAATGTATAATTATATGTTTCTTTTTTTTAGCTCGATAGATCAGAGCGTTCAGCTTGAGTTTTTTTTCAATCAGCTACGTGATCAGTGATCTCCTCAGTGTTAAAAAAGAAAAACGTCTTATGATGTGGTGAATTTCGTTGTTATTTTTCTTGTGAGGACTATATAAGAATTACATTAAAGTTATCGAGTCACAATTAAGTTCACAAGGAATCGAGTCACAAGAGTCCTCACAAGGTCACAAGTCAAAAACTCTTGTGCTTGTGACTCCAAAAAACTTTACAAAAATAGTGTTTTGGAGAGTAAATAGATCATTTGTGTATCTTCACGTTCACTTAAAGATCTTAAAAGCCGTAGGCACTGCAATGTTTTATATATGATTAATTTTTTTAAAATATATTGTTTAAATGTTACTTTTAATTTACGGATGGAAGTTCTGCAATATGTTGTAGTATTATGAAATTCACTTCCATTTTCGTGTACACTCACAAATCTATAAAATTCAAATTTTTTCACATTATATGGACTGTTCTGATATAGATCAATAGATCACAATTTCCATTGTTTTTGTTACTCGCACAAGTTGTGAGGCTATTGCAGAATACGAAAAAGTCACAAAATCAATTTCACCTCTTCTTGTGAGCTGTGACCTGTGAGGTATTAGTGAGGTTGGGGCTTTGGGCACAATCGGCTTTGTAGTGTTAGTGTGTACCTACTTTTCGTAATCGGGATATTTTGGTGAGTTGATGCCAGCTTTTAATGTGAATGTATGCCAGTTCATAGCATGTATGGCTCCAGGGGTGAATTGATTATTGTAGTCATATGATTCCTTAGCTTGTTGAATAATAGAAATTAAATATCTTTGGTATTACTTTCAGAAACCGCAATTCAGAAAAAAAATTGTATTTAAATATTAAATGCATTTATTATTAATTTCGACGATTTCTTAAAAAAAATAATTAGTTCTAAAGATTTTAAAGGCAATTGTAGATAAATATTTGTTTAGACTAATGGTTTCGTTGATAAACACAATAGAGACATGTCATGATGATATGATCCATGGCACTGAACTTGATTACTATGGCCTTTATCTGGCTACGTGTGCATCAGACAACTCCGTTAAAATATTTGATGTTAAAAACGATCAGCATGTTCTCGTAGCAGAATTATTAGGACACAGAGGTCCGGTGTGGGAAGTTTCTTGGGCTCATCCAAAATTTGGAAACTTGCTGGCATCGTGTTCCTATGATCGCAAAGTTATTTTTTGGAAGAAAACTGGGTCATCTTGGCATAAATCGTAAGTTTGGTTTGCTTGGAAATATTACAATTTATAGCAATATAAATACAAATATGTAGCTGTTTAAGGAGTGTTACAGCATACATATTTGATTTACGCGCACGGCGTAAATTTAATTATCCAATTTTGATTTGATTAGAAATTTAAAGTAAGTATTCTTTGTTGAATGTGAAATTTAATTTTTTTTCGCTAAAGTGGAAATAGCCTCTCAGCGAGCAGTTTGCTTTAATGCTGTTATATGCAATTAGTAGCCAATTCTGAAAGTAATTTAAGTTTTAATACAAGTATAGGGTGATTTGCATAAGATGCGACAAAGAGCTACAGAGTGTAGGTTGGGTGAAGACAAGAAAAAAATCGTTTGGTGGCTGGCGTATCTTCCTCCGTTTAGTTGGGAGAGGCAATTTTCCAAAAAAAATTGCCCTTCGATGCAATATGGTGTCACCTATTTTAAATTGTTTGATTACAGCCTTATGTGTTTGTGTTTAATATTTGGTTTGTTAGTACAATTTTTGCATCTTTAGCTAAATTATTACCTTGAGGTACAATGAAATCAAATAAGGTTTTTGGTTTAAATTTTAACAACATGTTTGCAGGTGATGGCTTTGTAACGATGCAAGGAGTATTCCTGTACTTGATTTAGAAATTATTTAATTTTAAATTCGAATGTAACTTACGCAATTTTAGGTCAACTAACGTTTTTCTTATATAATATTTAAATGTTTGAACTACACGTTCAACACTGCCGTTTGATTAGGGGTATGGTGATATGGTGGTGACTTTAAAACTTCAATTCCATTTAATTTACAAAACAAAGAAAATTCTTTGGTGATGAAAGGCGGTCCATTATCGCTAACAATGTATTTTAATATTCCAAGTGTACTAAAAACGGTTTTTAACCGTTCAATTACACTTGGCTGTCCTAGTGGTCATAACATAGGCTTCTATCCATTTAGAATATGTATCTACCAATATCAACACCATCACCCTATCAACTGTACAAAAATTTATGTGGATTCTTTCAAATTGAAAACTAGGCATAGGCCATTTCCTACTCAAATTACTCTTTTTAGAATTTTGTGTTAGTTGGCAAACCTGAAACCTCACATTGTAACACAAACATTTCTACGTCATTATCAATACTGGGCCACCACACATATGAACGTAATAGCGATTTTGCCCGTACTACGCCAATATTTCCATCATCAACAAGTTTCAACGCCTTATTTCTTAAACCTTCTGGTATAACGATTCGTTCACCGTAAAAAATTCACTCTGATTCTGTTTCTAATGAATTCCTTTTCAACAAATATTGTCTTATATCTATTGAAGCCACATGATCTGGCCATCCATATTTAACATATTTATAGACCTCTAATAATACCTTATCCCTTATTTTTGCTTGACGAATATCTTCTAGTATATATACTTATGAAACTTTTGAATAGCAAATATAATAGCCAATGCTTCTCTGTGCAGTTGTGAGTAATTTCTCTCAGCGGAACTAAGTGTATGGACACAAACATAACTGGTCGTTCTACTCCGTCTATTAGGTGAGACAAAACCGCAACTGTCATCAGGGGATATTATAATTGGTTTCCTAGGAGCAAACGTCGACGTAAAGGTGGAAAATTCATTGTAAAGGTCTGAAAATTTCGGATAATTGTAAAATTCATTATTACGCTTTGGATCCATTTTGGTTGCTCTCTCACATTAAAATTTTAACTATCTAGGTTTTATTACTATGTACTCTGGAGTTAATGTAAAGACGTTAAATTTGGGCGAGACGAAGTTCGCCTGGTCACAAACTTTGGCCACTTTCCTTTGACTTGCGCCACTTTTAAATAAATCATGTCGGGTAATAACCTGTCTATATCTGTGTTATGTCATTGAGGCACACACTTTTTAAATATTTGTCACCTTTAGGTTCCCACTGTCCATTTAGATTATTTTCCAATTTTAAGTCGTTCACAGAAGGGTGGCCAAAGTTCGTGGAAGCGAAGATACTTGGGTCACCCGAGCTGAACCTCACACACCTTCTTATCATCAGGGTGACGGTTCTGTTCAGGAAAATTTGTTGCGCCTCAGAATATAAAATAGGTAGGAACAAAAAACTGCGACATTCCAAATCTTTTTGACAAAACGAAGTCTGTCGGGTCCGCTATGTTGTAATATCACATATTGTGGCTCAAAAAGATGTAAAAAAGGTTTCTCGTTTAAATAATCATCAATAAATATCAAAAATCATCAAAACAGCACCATGAATTTTCTTAAAATATCTTCTTAATCTATTTTTTTTTCTTGTTCATAAGTAATATTATGTACTTTTTTAACTCGCATTCTTTTTTTATATCCCATCATGAATTTGTCTTTTCGTGTAACAGCTATTGAATTGAAAACAACAACGTAAATATCAACTAAGCTCCACGAAAAACATTCAAAAACCATATTTTCCGAACCCTGGAGAACTCCGTTTATTAAATCACTGTGGAAATTGCGATTTGATGTTTACTCATAAAGAGCAAGGCGGAGATGTTATTTCATTTTATTATTTTATTATCTAAAAACGTATTCATAGTATATATGTACATATGTATGTATGTATATATGTATATATATATATATATATAAAATATGCTAACACATATACATACATATATTTTTACTGGGCAGTTTTTAACTACAAATAAACTACAATAAATCGATTATATGTATATTCTTCAACAAGGTTTTGCTTAAATATTTAAACTTAACACCTGATTCATTGTAATACAAAAACGTCAAAATGCTAAGTTTAAAAAGTCTCCAATTTGAATTTTATTTAAAATTCAGAAAATCATTTATCGAATTAATACAACCATTTTTTATTTTGTTACAGATATGAGTATAGTAGTGAATCTTCAGTAAACTCCATTTCCTGGGCACCACATGAGTATGGCATGGTTCTAGCTTGTGCAAGTTCTGATGGCTCAATTTCGTTTCTGACTTTTAACTCGGAGCACGGTGGGTGGGACTTCACGAAAATTCCGAACGCACATTCAATTGGATGCAACAGCGTGTCATGGTATCCTCTATTCGCCCCTATATCAGGCGATATTTTAAAGCATCCAACAAAGCGTCTTGCTAGTGGAGGCTGTGATAACTATGTTAAAATCTGGGTTGAAAGGAACGGGCGCTGGTTTGAGGAAACTCGATTAGAAGCACATTCTGATTGGGTACGGCACGTTGAATGGGCTCCTACTTACGGAGGATGCAAAACACAAATAGCGTCTGCTTCCCAAGATCGACATGTTATTATTTGGAGAAGTGACAATATGATTTCATGGACATCAATTTCTCTGAATGTTTTCGATGATGCCGTTTGGAGCGTTAGTTGGTCTTTGACTGGGAAAATGTTAGCAGTAACAGGTGCTGATAGCAAAATTTCTGTATGGAAAGAAAACAACGATCACTACTGGAGTTTAGTAACTGATTGAACTATAGTTATGTTTTGAATTTAACTTTTGGAAAAAATGGAACAATAAAGCCATTTATATTTTTAACCTTGTTTTTACTATAGTCATACACTAATAATAAAAAACAATACAAATAAAAATAGAGAGGATAATAATTATAATAATTAATAAAAAAAAATAAGTGAATACGCTACATCGCATAATTTTACAAAAAAAAAAAAAAAAAAAACAACTCAATAGTGAAGAAAAAGTTCCGATTATGCAATTTAGGAGATAACTGGTCCAAAAAACCTATCGGAGAAAAGTTCCGAACGGAAGATTAATTGTCTTAGTGTTAACCGAATCGGAGAAGAAAAATTGATGTAAAACAACGCAGTCAATCTTATGATTTGTAGCTATAACCAACTTGGGGTGATTTTCCAAAACTACTCCCGGGGTTGGGGTTCGATTTTTTTTGTACAGTTAGTAAGGCATCTCAATAGAACAGGGGTGTCAGCACGTAACTTTATACAATCGAGTTTACTCGATGCAGTCGAGCTGTGGTAGCACCTAATTTGTTTCAATCGACTGTCCTCGATTGTATCTTCGTAATTGGCAGCACACAATCTTGAAATCGACGTTTGAAACAAAATAAAATACTCGACGGAAAATAGTTATCGTGCAAAGCAATTTAGTTTGAAAAAAATATTCTTTGCTGGCTTGAAATGTTTGAGAGTTCAATTTTATCCAATTTGGTCAAAATTCTTGTTCCCAAGTCTGCTATTACACGATGAATCTAGATGCATGCGACACTTCGAACAACATAAGTGCAAAAGAGAGACAAAATTCGAAAACATGAGACGCAAGAAAATCGACCTGCGTCGCACGGGTAAAATTTTCCGTTACAGGATAGTTCAGAATTTTTGTGTAGCCAATATTTTTATTATTCCACTGTGAGGAGGCTTTTAGCCGGATTGCTGTTTAGCGGCAGTTTGTTTACTGAAAATGTCTAGCGGTGTGAGATTAAACAAGATCTCCATCGCTACGGTGGGGGTTGAGCGCATTGCATAATTAGGCTGGTGGTTCTTTGGACTTTACTTAGCTATTTCTAGTGCAGTCCCCCAAACGCTACACCGTAGGTTAGGATCGGTCTGATGACTGACAAGTATAGCCAGTGTGTTTGTAGTCCCTACTTATTACCTATGGGTTTTTTGCAGGAAAATAAAGCTACTGTAGCTTTATTAATTCTCTCTTTTATATTAGGTTTCCAGCTTAATTTCTTATCCAGAATAAGGCCAAGGTACTTTGCTTTATCTGAGAATTTAAGCGGAATTCCGTTTATGCACGGAGGGTCTATGTGTGCGACTTTGTATTTCCTCGTGAAGAGAACAAGTTCTGTTTTTTGAGGGTTTGTTTAAAGCATTTTGTATTAGTTCTTTCAGAGTATTGAGATGTTTTCCTGAAACAGCTATGGCAACCTCGTCTGCATAGGCAATCACTGTTACTTACGTTATTGAACGCTCCTTCTATATCTAGGAAAACTAACAGGGTGTACTCTTTGTGTATGAAGGGAGTATTCGATTTTAGGAACCAATGTGTGAAGAGCAGTCTCTACAGATTTCCCTTTGTTGTAGGCATGTTGAGCATTAGACAATAGTGACTTATCAATGTTTGCCCTTAGATGTATATGAATCAGACGTTCAAAGGTTTTTAGAAGGAATGATGAGAGACTTATAGGTCTGAAATCTTTAGGATTATATTGATGTCTATATGAGTGTCAGTATTATCAACCTGAGGAGCGCTACCTGAAAAATGTACATCCAGGAGTTTGTCCAGGAGCCATCAAAGTTTTTTAGACCACTAGGCATTATTGGGGTTTTGGAGAGGATTTTTCGTAGTCCTGATGCCTCGGAGTTACTTTCTACGTTTTCATGGAAGTTTCTCCAAGACATACGTTTGGGCCTCCTGAGTTCTTTTTTTTATAAATTTTTAGGTATTCTTTATATGTATCGTAATCAGATGCATCTCTGGTCGATTTAGCTTTGTTAACGAGTTTCCTAAATTATTTTCTTTTGGGATCAAGCGAAAATGAGTGATCTTTTGATACTTTCCAATTTAAAATAATGTGGTGAATTTTGTCTGTGACAAGAGTTATGTCTAACACCTCTTGTCTAGTTTTTGTTACAAGAGTAGGTTCGTTTCCTACATTGCTTATTATGAGGTTAGTACTTAATAAATAATCGAAAAGAGACTCGCCTCTATCGTTTATATTGGTACTTCCCCATACCGTATGGTGTGCGTTGACGTCACTACCAATAACTAGGCTGATTTCTTGCCTCTTCGCTTCCTCGATCATTTCTAGGGTTTGTCCCGGAAGAGGGTCAAGGTATTCATGGCCGAGATATGTTGACGCCAGCCAGAGGGTTCTTTTGGCTGTTTCCAGTCTCGCACTGCTTATATCAAAATTTTATCCCGAATTAGCACACGTATCTAATCCTCAACCACAAAATTTCCAACAATATCATTACCAAAACCTGCAACCCCAACAGTTTTATCAATACCAAGCACCTAACTACAACCGTATTCCGCTTCCTCCCAAGCCACAACAACAACCAAAGGAACAATGGAACTGGGATCATCTACACAATCACGTAATATCTTTGTATATAAAAACTATAGTACTCTCATGGCTGAGTTCGAATGGTGCGGCATCTAGTTATTTTTCGTTGAACCTCTCTGGAGAAATTATTTACAGTTGGGAGACTTGCAACTGACAAGAATTCAAACAGAAGTGAGACAAGGAAAGACTTTACAATGTTTGTGAGAGTTAGAAATACTAAAAAACGGACACATTGCTGTTTTGGGAGACTTTGGTTTGTTTTCATTTTTTTAGTTGAGTATGCTTTACGGTAGTAATCTTTACTTTACCAGACGACACACAAAAGTAGGTGAAAGAAACAATTTTGGGTAGGTATTCGTATATCTGTATAGTTTGATCTTTGATGAATTTTGTGTTGTTGATGATCAGATGGATGTAAAGTAGATAGGTATGTAGGTATGGAAATATAATTATTATAGTGTTTAAAGTCCGAGCGTTAAGGAATATGAAAAAGGTTTGCAAGAGTTTTAAATTTTTGTGAAAATCCAAAATGAAGCTAAATATGTGAATGGTTATTATAGCTAGGCAAAACAATGTAGATTCTTTTATATATTGTTTAAATAACAATATTATTGAAAATCATGAACTTAGTAGATAAGTATAAGTAAATTATGTTCATATTTAGAAACAGAATTTGTTTAAATATTATCTGTTGTCTTTTTATTAAAATGTACATATCTGCATAGGTAAGTAGGTATATTTTTTTCTTTTAAAATAACAACTTTAATTGTTCCTTTTTAGACTAGTTTTTCTTACTTATCTTCTTATTTTGCATTTTTAATACTTTTGAAGCTTCGAAAAGAAATTGGTAGGTAGATACATGTGTAGGTAGGTAAGTTTGGTAATTGGTGCCGTCTGTTATTTTAAGGACAAGAGTAAAGCATTTATTTTTTAACATTTACATACCTACTTACATACATATGTGTGTACCTGTAGGTATGTTATTCGCTTTTATTTAATTAGTTTACTTACCTAGGTAGATATGTTTGCCAATTATAAAAGTCTTAAGATCATTTTTCGTTAATTTTAGTAAATCGTTTCAATTCTTATTTCAAATCATAGATATGTACACATGTGGTAGGTAACTACATTTCATGGCATGTAGTCTTTATGACAGAAGTTTCAGCTGGATTATGCATCCAGTAATTTTTATAAAAGTACCTATTTTACTAATTTAGATTTTTCCAAGTTTGCATTTTAATGACTTGAAGTCAAAAATGTATGCGTATGTACATATTTTATATGCAAGTAGTTCCAAAATTTTCAGATAACATTTAGTTTTTCTTTTACTAGGTATTTTGCAAAACTCATAACTTATTTCATTTAGAGCATTTTTTTCTAACAGCCCAGTTTTAAAACATTTTTTTCCCATTTCCTTACTGATAAGAATTGAATTGGGTTATTAAACTATTTTGAAAAAGATCTAAGCTTTAGATACATACCTAGTAAAAACTTGAAAATAGAGTTAATTCCCACTTTCTCTTTACAGGTAGGTATATGTACATATTGCAAACAAACGGCAAATAATTTATAAGATTTTAGATAATTCAAGCCTGAATAAACTCTATGTATGTATATCGTCAGGTTTTTAAAAATAAAAAAGAGGCTGAACGCACACTGATAACTTCCCAATGTAACTTGAAAACTTGGCTTTATTGAAATTTTTGTGTTACAATAAATCGCCAATCAATGAAAAATAATCCGGTGTTCCCTTGCAGTCTTCAAACAAAACACAATTTCTTTACATCATGTAAATTTTTAAAATTTTTTTTAAACTATGTACATATGTAATTGATTTATTCTTGATGTTAATCCATTTGTCTGCTATTACAAGATGCATGTGACACTTCGAACAACATAAGTGCAAAAGAGAGAAAAAATTCGAAAACATGAGACGCAAGAAAATCGACCTGTGTCGCACGGGTAAAATTTTCCGTGCGACAATTTGACGTTTCTCTTCTCGCTTGTCCCGCTTTCTATTGTTCTCTTTCATATGGTTTCGTTCTTCGAGAAGGAAACTTCTATGCATCTTAATAGTATACCATAATTCATATTCTTCATCAATAAATAAAAACAAATTAAATTTGAATATTTTTTTAATTGATTTCAAAGAAAACTGAAATCATTTAAATGTGAAAGGTGTCGTAAGCAAACTTACAAGTCAACAACGAAATTCAAATAAAAGAGAACTGTCAAAATAGATTCATGAATCTGGTTTCATCGTGTAATAGCACTTGAGAAACAGGATAGAATAACAAAGAAGAATTCGAAGATGTCGCATGCATCTAGATTCATCGTGTAATAACAGACTTTACTTTTGATGTTGTTTGATAAAAAATTTAAATTTTTTAATTGCTATCAGACTTAAGACATTTCTCGAGACATTTATACCAATTTTTCTTATAACTCCTTGCAGTTTTTTTATTTTTTGTAAAAAATGTCAAGTTGATTTTACTCAACATTTTATTATTTATTGAAAATTGTATAATGTTTGTTGAAAATAAAATACATTTGAAGTCCATATCATTGCTTGTTGCGAAGATGTAATATATATTCAAAATATATTATTTACTTCAAATAAATATACATTCCACTCACTGGAAAATTTTCAACGTACATAGATACTTAATTTTTTAAAGTAGAAAAACTAAAAAAAAATTTTGGGGCTCAAATATAAAATGAAGGAAAAATTATATCATATTCAAAATTATATTCTACTATGTATGTATATGAAATGATGTTTTTGACATCCAGTGAAAGTTTGAAAAGAAATTCAATTGACAGTTCTTTTACAAAATATAGAAATCTAAAACCAAAATTATGTAAAAGTAAAATATTTATTTATTTATTTATTTACCTACAAAAAATTCAATTCGAAAGCTAAAAGAAAACCTACCCCGAATTTTATAACAAAACTTCAAATCAAATAGAAAAAAACTAAATACCTACATACCTACCTGCCTACCTACTCTTCATAATACACACATTTTTCTTCCTCGTCTCGCACAAACTACCGTTAAGAACAAATTTCCTTCGTAAAAAACAGAAAAATCGGTCGAAGAAGTCAAGCGGCTGACGACGCAAAAATTTTATTCGGATTTCTTTTTTGTTCGCATACAAAAATTTCATATAAATAATAAACATCACAAAAAACGTCCTTGGCTTGAATTTCGTATGGAACCAAAGACGATGGGAGAGTTTTTGTTTTTTGTTATTTTTACAGGGAAACTATTTATCTCCTTTATTCCACTAGTTTCTATGGAATGGTAGGTTATAATATTCACCTCTCAGGCATTGACTCAAGGACAAATGCATCTTTCCACTCAGCGCACAAAAACGACTGGCACCTCAACAAACGCACACACCAAACAAAGTTCAACGAACTTATTACACAGAAACAAATCCTACCAATGGAAGGTGATAGCCCTTCTCCTAAAAAATATGACCCAGATCAACATGACGATGTCAACGGAGTCGAGGAAAACCTTGTCGACTACATTGCACCAACAGAAGGAGAAGAAATTGAGTATGGTGACTATTTCGCCAATATTAATTTTTTAGATTAAACTGCTCTTCAATCCCATACTTTCAATATAGGATGAAGAGCGGAAAAATTCTTAAATTTCTCCTTGATACAGGATCAAATAAAAATTACGTGAAGTCTTGTTAAATTCGTAATCCCATTAAAAACACTAAAGAATTTTTTGCTCACTCAGTAAAAATAGATATTTTTGGTTCTCAAATTAAAAAATTACAGTTTTTCATTCTCCCCAAACTAGATACTTTTGATGGCATTGTCGGAAATGACAGCCTGAAAGAACTCAGTGCAATCATTTACCTATACCGAAAAGAACTTCTTCACCTTAAAAGATAAATATAAAAGATATAAAAATGAAGAATTTGATAGTAATCGGAGATATTAACATTGATTTATTGAATTGATAATTATAAACATCTTATGTCGTCATATGGATTAAAACCCCCTATTTTGGAACCAACTCGTATTACAAGCTCTTCTCAAACATGTATTGATCCCAACATGGTTATGGTTAATAATATGTATTTCAGCTCAAGTCTTAGATCTTAAAATTATTGATCACTGCATGATAACTCTCGATATTGAAAGGAATTCAGCTTCAGTTACCAAAAAACCAATACCGTTTAAGATAAGTAAAAAAACGATTTTACCCCCTTAAAAAGTTGTTTAGCAGCTGAGTTTTAGGAACCGGTCTACGCAGAAGGTGATCCATCAAAAGCTTATGACATTTTTCTAAATATCCTTGAAAATCACATAAATTCTTGCACCATATCCTTCAACCTAAATAAATCGAAATTGAAGCGTTTGAAGCCCTGGATATCTCAAAGATTGCTCAATAAATTACATAAAAAAAATAAGCTTCGGAAAAAAATGTTTACGTCACCCTTTGAATTCAAATAACGATATTATGCGATTTTAAATGAAAATGTAAAAAAACTCATAAAGGCAAAACAATCAAAACCTTTTCCTCCTAAAAATAACTGTTCATGTAATTTATTTCCTGACTTAGTAACCGAGACTTTTAACGAGAAAACGTTTGTTTTTCATTCATTTTCTCCATTAGAAATTCATAAGGAAATTTCTTCTCTTGATAATAAAAATTCAAGTACCACCGAAAAAAAAAAAACTAACAGCCTTCTGAAAAAATTTCTTTTTATATTGTGGATATCGTGTGTCATTTATTCAATGAAAAGTGTATACTCCGGAATTTTTCCTGATACTTTGAAATCTGCCGAAGTAATTCCATTATTCAAAAAAGGAAATCGATGTTTGGTATCTCAATATAGACCTATTTCTATTCTTCCAACATTTAGTAAGATTTTTGAAAATCTTATCAAAAAACGAGTACTAATGTTTCTTAGCAAAATTAACTTTTTTAGCAATGACCAGTTTGGTTTTAGAAAAGGTACATAGGTAGATCTACTGAAGACGCAATCCTAAAAGTATGTATGTAGTGAAAAAAATGATGGTTTTAATAAATATAATAGTTCAGTAGTTTTGTTCATACTTAGATACAACTAAAGCATTTGATATGGTGAACCACAATATGCTTTTAGACAAATTATTTAAGACGGGACTAAGATGATTTTTCAGGTAGAAATCAACGTGTGAAACTTTTAGTAACAAACTTGAAATTAACTGTGGAGTGCCACAAGGATCCGTGTTAGGACCGCTTTTATTCTTGATATATGTACGTGAACTCATTGTTCCAACAAAATTTCAAAAGTCGTATTACTGCATCTGCCGATGACAAAGCCTTTACTTACACAAACAATAATTCATTTGAGTCAGTAGTTAGCCTGAATATGTACATTCAAGTTCTAAGACAATGGTTTGCTAAACACCAGTTACTTATTAGCGAAAAAACAAAATTGATGTTTTGTAACCTAAAAAATCTATACCTTGCTAATTGTGACATTATTTTCACTCTACAAGTTGCCAAAAAATGTCATTATTATAATCATATATATATGTGGTCAACAAAATTTTTCTGATAGAACTGCTTGTGATATGAGTTGCTTTAAAATTTAAAATGTTAAACACTTAAATATTTAGGTGTTTTAATTGACAAAAATTTGAATTGGAAAACACATATAGATGAGATGATCTACTGAAACCCTACTGCTCAAAAAAGATTCTCCTTATGATTTGCTATGCACTTGCACACTCTAAGTTACAATATGGCATTGCCAGTTGGGGTGGAATTTGTAATTCTACAGCTGAAATTATAAACTTAGCCCAAAAACATTTAATAAGGATTGTGTGCAAAGTAAATAGGCTAACGAATAGCTGGCCTCTTTTTACTAGCATCCATGTGCTACTATCTCAATATCTTTATATCTTTAAAGTATTGAAGGTATTTTTATTAGAAGCGGCTATAGTGCTACTTTAAGAAGTTCAAATGTCTATAAACTGAGGGTCAATAATTCTGTGACTCTAAATATTCCTATATCTACAAAAACTCAATTTTATACCTTTTGAAATTATAAGAAGTACACTATACACTATTTGCCTTTGTTTTTGAAAAAAGTAAAAAATTGGTTACTTACATTGGATAGTTCTATAATCAAAATCTTGTTAAATTAATTTTTTTTCTTGTTAATTAAATTTAAACTTTTGAATTCTCCTATATAATTTAAATAAAACTTGTCTTTCTAGTCTTAATTATTTTTATAATTTCAAGTTTTAACCCCACAAACATGAAAAAATTAATTATATTTATGGATCATTCGACACTAGCTACGAAAGTGCTAAAGAATGATACCTTACCTTTAAATTTATTTTTTTTTTCATCTTAATTATTACTGAATTGTTATCTAAAAATTGTTATCTTGTTTAATTTGAAGAAATAAATAAAAAAAAAAATAGAATCAGTAAACAAACTCAATATTAGGTGCTCTCACTTATCCCAAACTCAAAATTTTCGATTAAAACAAATGTTAAGATCATATCCAAATCTATTTGCTGACCCTGATAAAAAACTCACTTTCACTACGAACGTGAAAGGAGAGATACGAACATCGACTGACAACCCAATTTATACAAAATCGTACCCATACCCCATGGCCTTGAAAGCCGAAATTGACAAACAAGTCAATGAACTTTTACTTGATTGGATAATACGCCCATCTAGATCGCCATACGATTCCCCTGTATGGATAGTCAGGAAGAAGGAAGATGCCACGGGTATAAAAAAAATACCGTATGGTAATTGATTATAGAAAATTAAATACGGTAACGATTGCCGATCGCAAAAAATAAATATTTCACTACTTTGGACTTAAAAAGCGGATTCCATCAGCTATTTTATTAAAAGAATCAGATAGAGAAAAAAACGAATTTTCGATAAATAACGGGAAATACGAGTTTACTCGTCTTCCCTTTGGGCTGAAAAATGCCCCTTCTATTTTTCACCGCGCTCTTGATGACGTACTCCGTCAACACATTGGTCATCGATGTTAGTCCAAAACTTTAAAGGACTTGGGGCCCTTCCTTGGTATATCTATTTATATATTTTTTCGCCGTAATGTAATTTGGACCTGACGATTATGACAAGAGTCAACAGAACGACTTACAAAAACTTTTACATAAACAACAAGTTAAACAACAGAAAAAGACGAGACATAAAATTAAACAGTATCTGCCCGAACAAATAGTTTACGTAAGACAAAATAAGCGACTAGGGACAAAATTTTCCAAAAGATTTAAAGAAGAAATTGTAAAATAAAAAAGTAACACAACAATACTTACAGAATCTGGGAAAATTATCTCCAAGGGACATATTCGCAACTAATAATCTATCCTTTAATTTCAGATCTTTCCTCACCGTTACCCTGAGCAACTGGGAAATCCAAATACTAGACTATACTAACTCACAAATTATAACACTAGGAACGGCTAAAGACGGTGTAGTAAATTCCTACATTTTAACCAATACAGAAATTAATATAACAAAAGAAATTTTAGAAAAAGAAAATATGCCTTATGTAAATCTTGAACAAGCACTAGAATTTGGTGATGTAAAAATTGCATCTAATCTTTCTACAATTATTTATATTTTAACTTTAATAACAACAGAAATTAAAACATGTGAAACAATTCTATTAAAACCTGTAAAAAAGAATAATTTTATAAACAAAATTCCATATAATCATGTATTGAAATGTAAACAAAATCTTTATGGCATAAAATCAAAAAATTGTATAATCTTTCAATTTGTAGTCATAAGAACCTTATTAACATAAGTAATTCAACTTGCATAACAAATTTATTAAGAAACCTATTTGTACCAGAATAAATAACCACCATGTACCCACAGTTGAAGAAATTTCTAACGGAATATTACTCTTAAATCAATATAACAGCAGCACTGAAGAAGTAAAGCTTACCGGCACTTTCATCATTCAACACCACAATCAAATAATTACAGTAAATAACCAAACCTATGTTTCAAAGGAAGTTTTAACCATCAAACCCTTACCCGCAATAATACAACCGTTTTCAAAAAATGGAACATTTGAAGAACTCTTATCCCTAGCGATGCACACAAAAAACATAAATGACATAAAATTACTAGAGTATAAAAACAAAATAAATTTATGAAGCATATTGGCCTATCAACGTTAGTAGTCGTATTAATCCTGTCCATTCTATAAATCATGCCCTAAAAAGAAACAACAACCCATGAAAATTAATACAGTACTAGAAACAAAACCAGTAATTTTGGAATCCACATATGAAACACGCTTTAATAAAACAACAGAGCCATCATCACCATAGGTGTCCAGCATTAACCAAATTCCGTTATTTTAAAAGAACAATCGAACGAGGACGTCCAAAATTTTAACGGCGGAGGAGTTAACGACAACGATGTCAAAACGAAGGTGTAAATTAACACCTCACACGAGTCGTCCGAAAATGCCAACACCTCACACAAGTCGGAAAACCAACACCGCTTGTGGGAACAACATTGCCGACATTGCCTAATTCCATCACGTTCGCGATGTTACCTGTGGGAACCATCAGCAGGAAAAATTATATTTAAGCTCTAGATTTAAGAACAAATTTGTCTATTATAATTTAACCAGCGGAAGCACTGCCCGAATAAAAAATAAATTTTTTTTTTAAAACAAATAAATTAGATAGATTATTTACTTGCATATATAATATTATTTTGCTTGAAATAATTAAATATAACATGAAAAAATTACTAATTTTGGTTGATTTCATATTCAAGAAAACGCTTTAAATATATCGCTTAAACATAACCAACTGAAATATGTTAACATCAGGTTTAAAAGATCATCAAAACCAAAACAAAAAGTATTATGCGTTATTGGTCAGCAACAAACCCACATGTGCTTCTTTAGAAACTGTTGCATTCACAAAAAATTACTATTTGTTGCGGCTTGTATGCCACACCGGAAATTGCCAACTTTCCGGTCGAATGCGTGCCAGAGTGGTGGAAAATTGGGTTCAAAGAATCAATCGCTGTAAACGGACTCCAGATCGTCATATGATGGACATTGAATTTCATTCAGAAAATGTAATGCTTACACTATAGCCACAATAATTCTTAACTCGATATCTCAAAAAATTCTGTGTTTTATTAATGGATAAAATTGTTATGTTCTTGATGGAAAACCCTTTACTAGTTTCGAAAACAACGGCTCATATACAACTTCAGAACAAGTCCAAGCACGAGATGTGCAAGTTTTTTATACTGTCTATTTTCATTAAAATATTCATGTTGTCACTTACCTTTTGCTGAATTTAAAATTATGGTCCTCGGATCGGATGTCAATACGATAATTTATAATGTTTAAAAGATTTGGTTTTATTTCAAAATGGAATTAATTTTTTTTTAACAATAATTAAGTACTACTATATATAAGTGTTTCTGAAACTTTGTAATATAATAGTTGTATTTGAGTTAAATGTTCAAACGAACTTAGCTTTTAAACACTATTTAAAACCGAATTGGTCGTTTGTATTGAGGTAAAACATTATTTTTACGAATATTTAACCGATTTAATATTTTAAGTTCCACCTTTTAGCTGTTTTTTTTTCAGTCGTGTCTTGAAATCGCTATTTTTGGAGACAATTTTTATTTGAATCTTTTTTGATCATAAGACGCTTATTCGGATGCATTTGAAAAATTTTAAGACGTATCACCGCCTGCCTCATCATTTTCATAATCCGATAATATATCTTGGTTAAAGAGTTCATTATCAACAATCTGCTGCGTTTTTTGTTCATTGTTTATGTAGAAATTATCACACAATCTGGCCCTTTTATCGAGAATAATTTCTTTTTCTAAAAATTCCGATGTTGTATTTTCTATGTGTACAGATTCATGAAGATTTAACTGACTTTTATTTTGACGAGTTGGTTTAATAGGTTGATTTTGTGTTATGGGAATAGATACGATATGGCTACTTAATTGTGGGTAAATTCGACTTGTTCTCTGCTGCAAGCAATCATAGCGTGGTAACCCCATTTCATCTTTTTTAGCTGAGCTTAACTCTGTTCTGCAAATATTCTCTGTGCATTTTTTAGTATGTAAATGATAATCATTACTCTCACTCAACTCAATTTGTTTTTCTTCTTTTGATTTTGGATGCTGAACAATATCAGATGTTGATATTTTAATTTTAGAATCACAATCAAAATTATCCGATCGCATGGCTTTTTTGAGTATAGGTCGTTTTTTACGATTACCTCGATATCTTACCATTATTTCTTGCTTCGAAAAATCGGAAGAACTATCAGTATCATTCCCGCTTAGTGGTGCGCTGGTGTGGTTTGATTGAGTTTGTAAAAAGTTTTTACTTATTTCATGAATAGGAAATTCTGATCTGAGGCTTCTTGAAAAGCAAAGTGAAGAATTAAAAGCCTTATCAATACCATGATATGAAGATGAAAAGTTTTCTTTAACCATTTTTGAATCCACAGTATCGGTACATGATGTTTGTATAATTGCCACCGCAGCTTCATAACTATCTTTACTAACTATGTCTTGCTCTGGAATAAATTTCTCCTGAGGCGAAAGAGAGTATTGTAATTTTTCCGTTTTGGATTTTCTTATTTTATTTGCAAATAGTGAATTATCCTTATAGCTATTATGTTTTAGAAGTCCCTTTTCTGGTATTTGGTGAATTAATGGTTGTTGGAATGTTTTAAATTCTTGACTTTGATAACGAGCAGAAAGTTTTTCAGTCGGAGGGTACAAATATTCGTTAAAAACTTCTTCATCAGATAGAATTTCATGACTTTGATATAGTTTAGACATCAATTCCAATGAATTACGGTTCTTGGAAGTAGAACCCAATATACTGTCTTTCTCCTCTATGGGCTCAATGTCAAATTGTTTGAATCCTCGTGAGCTCTCACTTTCGTTATGATTATTTAAAAATACATTCGTGTGGCTTAGATGAATATTCTCTCCATTTGCATTAGCCTTGTAACTATTCATCAAAGGGTTTATGTCTTTTTTATCTATTAGCAAGTCTTCGCTTTTTGCATCTATGCTACTGTTCTGATTAGTTTTTTTTTCTTGTGTTTGTGATACTTGCTGTTGGCTTCCAATTAGATTTCGACTGCTTGATGGTGACCATTGGGTAATTGTTTGGGCCATCTCTGATAATGTGAGTGTTGATTCATCACTTTTAGTCACGGAATCGGGAAATTTTTCTGTTTCAGAACTCGAAAGAATATCATACAATAACCCATCTGATGAACTATTTTCTACTGACACTTGTTTACTACCCGAAAAATGAGCAAATTTTTCGTTGAGACTTTCAGAAGATTTATTATATGAACTCAAACTTGATTTTGTATGATTTGATTTTTCACTTTTGACACCAAACGAATGGTTAGAGACTGCTGAAAGGCTATCAGATCCTGAAAGATTAGCATATTGGTGTACTGTGTTAGTTCCAGTGGACCATTCTGACATACTCAAACCAATTGAAGTATCTTCTGAATGAGAGCTATGAGTACACTTTTTAAGTTGCAAGCCCATGCGAACTGTGCCATCGAGATCTGTGCCAATTGAACTAGTTTCTTCTTCAGAATGACTTGAATGGCTACATTTCTTATGGCAGTTAGAGTTTACACGTTTTTCAAAGCTTCTGCGTACAGTTATTTGATCATCTTGTAATGTCAACCCGGATAAAGATAGTACATCATCCGCTGATGTATCTGAATTATTGGAACTACAAGTATGAGTTCGACCGAGTTGTGGAGATAATTGAATTTTTACCGTTCCTGGAAAAAAGACATCATCATTTGAGATCGTCTCTTCTCCAGAATTGAGACTTACATTTTGTAAAGAAAGTGTGGGCTGCAAAATTATAATGTCATTTGATATATTTTTTTTTACTAATGTATTATCCGAAACAGATTTTTTAGCTGAACAGCAGTTATCTGTAAATACATATGGTAAAAATGATACAGAGCTTAAGCAAGTCGGTGGCTTGTAATCTGCATTTGAAAAGCAAGTGTCATTTTCTTTTTCTTTAGGGTTAAAAATAGTTGACATAAAGTATGACGTATCTTCATAAGGTAGAACGTCAGTTTTATTAGGAAATGACATACATGTTTTTTCAGTTGTGTTATAGTGAAAATCTTCTGAAGTATACTTGCTTGTATCTATGAACTTAACAGGTGTTTCCGCTTTACTTTTACATTCTGTTAGATAACACGGTTCTATATTTTCTGTTGAAGAAAATTCTCGCGAGATCGATGACGTAAAAGGCCAGTTTTGGGAATCTTGAGACTGAAACGGCGTACTAGACTTCCAACAAAATGTCTTAGGTACAGATTTTTCTACACCAGGCACTATGAAAATCAGTTCAGAATCCTTAACTGGTACAAAATCATACGGAATTTCCGGTAACGGCCAATCTTCTGAATCTTGGCTTCCAGGATTTGATAGGCACAATAAGGTATGTCGATCAAATTGTTCAGAAATTTGTTCATCAACTTGAGTAACAGCGAACCTTCCAGTTATTACTGTAGAAGACTTTTTTTCATTTAAACTACTCATACTAGAAAAACAACGTTCACCTGTAGCTGAATCACAAGGAATGTCCGGCATTTCATTCGAAGTTCTTCTATCTGCATCCGATATATAAGCCATATTTGTATTACTACGAGAATCCGAGCTAAGACTTGGTTGGTGATCTATTGAACCCACTGATTCATCCCGCATGCTTACTGAATGCGTTGAAGCTTTACTTACATCATCTTCGATACTAGACTTTTCTGAAGCTGTGCTTCTTTCCGAAATACGTGAAAGTGTTCTTCCGGTTGCAAACCCAGTACTGTATCCAATTATATCAGTTGGATTGATACCAATTCCACTTATTGCACTTGTCATGACTGGATAACCGAATGTAGGTTGAAAATCGATAAGCTCGTCTTGACATTGTAAATCGCTCCTTTTTTGACTTCTAAGTAAAAGTTCCTTTATATTACTTTCAGAAGAATCTTTTAAGGTAATTACATGGTCGATGTACTCAAATGATTCATGGTCAATATTTTGAAATTGTTCTTCTACGCTTGAACTTTCGGAATATTCCATAGTGAAAGGTTTCCATGTGAGCTGTTGTTCTTTTTGTGAGAGTTCACCACGACGTTGAGCCAATCCAAGTGATCCAGAACTACTTTCGGTTTCGAATGACCCTTTGGATTCCATGCTTAAAGATGTCTTGGATTCAAAACTTGATTTAGACTCCTGTGAGCTTTGGTCACTCCCGGACTTTTGTAAATTCATAGATTTTTTTTTCCTAACAGGCTTACAAATGTTAACAGACGTGACACACATATTACTTTTAGCATTATCTTCTTCCCTAAAAACTGTTTGAAAATTGTTTTTTTCTAAGCTGTCTTGAATAGTTTCACTGCTTGTTCCAAAATCCACAGGGCTCTGCTTCTCTAAAGGGTGAGGTGTTGTTTTTTCATTGCAGGATCTAGCACAATCTAGTTTTAGCATTTGTTGTTTGAGCTCTAAACATTTTTTATTTTCCAGCTCTCCAAAATCTTGTGAAATTCCCAGTGGACGTGCAATTGAACAACTAACACTAGACTCATCTTCTACTGAACTCTTTTCTTTTCCACTAAATGTTGGACTCCAATCGCATCGTTCACCTCCGATTTTTGAATTTATTTCAGTTTTTTCTTCTCTCGTACAACTATCTGAACTCTTTGGTTTATTACTATGTTTCGAAACACTTACTTTTTGGATTGCATCATGGTCAATGTTCTCGCTCGACAAAGGAGCTGTCAATAGCTGATTTATTTCGGTTTGTGTTATTTGAACATTTTGATCAGAATTCGATGTACAAGCCGAAGATATTATATTTAAATCACTATCATCGTCCACCATTGTTTGCTTTACTAAAGAATCTCTGTTGATTTGGAGAGGTCGAACTTCATTATCTGATAAATCAGATCCTATGTACTCATCACATTCTACAGTCATCCAAGAACCAGTCTCGTCACTACGGCTACGATCTAAGCTTAAATGGAAGTTACTAAATCGTGATACTTTTAACTGATAACTATCATTCAGATTGTCATCATCATTTAATGGAGGTTCTTCACATTCTATGGTAGGAACCCGATGTGCATAATCTTCAGCAGTAAAAGATGGTTTACTATCTGTAGTGCTTTCATCGATAGAGACATATGAATCAACACTATCCCCAGTAGAAGGCATATGACTGCCATCGCTATCTCTACCTGTATCTTCAGATCTAGAAGATTTCCGTTTAAGTATTTCCAGTGATCTTCTTTCCGATATAACGGCTTGCGTGTCAATTTCTTCATTTAAATAATTTCTGTCAATAACTGCGCAGCTAACTTTTTCAATTTTTTCTTCTGACCTATTCGCCACAGTCTCAGAGCTAAGAGATCTATTTCCATTGTTCTTCTTTTTTTCAGATATTCTTGTCTCGGGTTCAGATTTTTTTTCTACATTAATGAGTAACATATCTTTACTATTAACTTCACATTCTTCAATTGATTGACTTTTGATTGCTGTTTTCGGCCATTCCGTTGCTACATCACTTGTTGTGTCTGACTTTTCAGAATCTTCAAATGATTTTTTACGATCTTCAAAGCTTCGGTTTGCTTTTTCCAACTTTTTCATATTACATCCTTCATCGAAACTTCTACTAAACTTTACCAGGGAAATATCAAGCTTTCGAGGGGATTTCGCTATCAATACATGATCCTTGGCCCTACTTTTAAATTCAGTTTCTATAATAATATTATCACCTTCCGTCTTCACCAAAATTTTATCTTCTGGTGTAGGAAATGTTGGAAGCTTGTCCATCACTGGACTAAGCATGGTAATGGTTTGCTTCATTGCAGATTCATAGAGTTTTTGTTGTCTTTCCTTGCGCTTAGCAATGTCAGCCTCAGTTTCTTCTTGCGATTTGTTCTTTTCTTTGCTTAATCTTCGTTCGTTTTCAATTAACTTTGTATTCTCTTTTGAAACAGTTTTGTTCTCCTTTTTTGTGCCAACTACATTTTCAATATTTTGTTTCAGTTTTATAAGCTCTGAGCTTTTTGAACGTAATTTAGATTTTTTAAGGCCAGTGTTTTCTAAACTACTTGCTCGAGATATACCGGGTGATGTTATTCTAGAACTGTTACAAGAGTTTAAAGGCGAATAGTCGAAGTTGTACTTTGGAATATCTAAAATAAGGTGATCACCACTTTTAAGTTCCATTTTAGATTTTTGTCTATCTTTGATTTTAACACCTTTCAGAGTTATTTTTTCAATAAAAGCTAGTTGGTGAAGTAGATCACTTTCTTCAAGATCAATATTAACCGTTTCTAAAATTGGATCGCGCTTAAAGGATGAATAACTAACTGCTGATGGAATAGATCCAGCACAAGAGCGCACACTATCAACCGTATCTTCTTCGTTATTTTTTTTTTTTTGCACCCGCAACAACTTTTCTTCTAATATGTCAGCTTCTTCTTCAAATTCAATTGTGTCATCCTTGGAGGAAAACGCATTTAATGGTGGTAACTTATGCATGGTTAACACGGGAATGTCAAGACTTTTAGCTCTTCGACTTTTTAATGGAAATTCAAGAGCAGATATCTGGTTTTGTAATGTTGCGGAACCTTCTGATAAGTTCAGATAAGTATGTGGAAGCAATACTGAGACATTTTCCTTTGGCAAATAATTTAGGGGAGGATCTAATATCACTATCGTAGAAGATTTTTTGGAGTCACATTTCTTACGTACGTGGTTTATAGCTTCGATTTTTTTTGTATTATTTTTATTTGCAGAATAAATTTCGTCTTCACTATAAACTGAATCTATAGAAAGAGCAACGGGGAAGGTTTTTTGAATTTGTTGATAATCTTTGGTATTAACGCAAGCACCTTTAGTTGAAGCATAATTTTCCTCTTCTGAGCTCGGGATCGAAATAGATCTTTCTGAAATTCGCCGAAGTTCTTTTCCGTTCGCGTGCATTGAAGACCCAAGCCTAAGGTTATCGTATCGGCTATCAAGTTCTGCCAATCGTCTACATTGGGGTGGAGATCCTTCGATTTCTGTGGAGCTCATATTTTGTCCCCTGCCCCAAGCAGCTGATATAAGTTTGTTTTGTTCAATTCGCAGAATTGGTTCAATTTCTCTTCTTGATTGTGGGGGTGAAAATTCTAATGTTGATGGAATAGGCTCAGCAGACCCAAAAACGTCATCCGAGTCCAAGCTTTCGTCATCAGAAGAAAAAGATGTTATGCGAGTCTTATTCTTTTTTACTTTGTGTAACGGTCTCGTTTTAGAAATTGTTTTCTTACTTGTTGCGAATTTGGTTGAAGTAAGCATTTCATTTCTTAATGATTGACATAGGTCAGTTTGTTTTTGTTCAAAAATACGGCCTGGCTGTTCTTTATAAATGTTCTCTTTTGTAGAAATTGCAACAGAGTCAATTTCAATGTTACTTATTTTTTTGTTTGGCTTTTCCAAATGCTTTATATTCATATCCTTAGCTTTAGCACTTTTGGGACTAGAAAAATCATTTGTTGCCATAGGAGTTTCATCCTCTAGTATTATATGATCTATTTTTGAGATATCAACATTCTGGGTGAACAAAAAGTTTTCTCTCAATTCTGGAAGTAAGCTGTCCAAAATATCAGGCAATACTTTATTATAAATTTTGGTATTACTACTTGGAGCTATTGGAGATTTTGGGGATTTTGGTGATTTTGGACTTTTTGGCTTTTGATTCTTCTTTTCAATGGGCGAAGAACTAGTACCAGTACTAACATGTCGCTTATGAAGAACATAAGGAATTTCTTCTTTTAAGGTCTTAGAAGTACGATATTCTAATTCACGAAAGAAACTTTTTGGCGTTTCAAATCTTGAATTTTTTACATCTACAGAAGATACAATCATATTGTACGTTTTTGGTATTTCAAAATTACCAAAAGCCTTGCACTGTGGTGGTGCACTAGGTATTTGCCTATAAAAATAATCTTCATCACTGGAATCGGCAGGAGTAAGATCAATAGATTTTTGATGCATCAAAATATGACGCCGTTGATTTTTACATAGGCCTGCTCGGTTCGCTAATGAATTTGGATCACTCTTGGTTCGCTCCACTGTCGCATGACTGTAAGTCAATGGCACTAATACATTTGTTAACTGAGTTGCCTGATTGCTTATAACCTTGGGATTATACTCTTCAAAATGAGTCTTTGCCATAAGTTCTTCTTTTTTTGTTATCTTATTTGTTTTCGGATCGTTCAATTGTTTGTCAAATTCAGATAAAAGCTCTGGAGTCAATGGGTAGTCCGGACTGTTTTTATTTTTGGTATCATAATTACATTGCTCATTTTGCTTAACGCAGCTTGTAAATGATTCAATTTTATCACGATCAAAACTAAATATATTTTCACTGTCAGATTTTCGACGAAATGCTATAGTTGTTTGACCTTTTTTATCATGGTGTTTGGTATATTGATCAACAATAGCCACGGAGGATATAGAAGTTTGAGCTATCTTTACTTCTGGATTTTTTTTAAGATTTATGGTCTCTGGACATTTTGTTTCAAGAGATTTAGAACTTTTTTCAATTTCTACATTTTGAAGACTGATTGAGTGAACTTTTGACGTCTTGTTATTTTTGTTGGACGGAAAAATAGAGTTTGTGTCACATAAGAACTCATTAAGCCTCGACTGTTGTGTATCTGAAAGTAAGCACCCGATATTTTCTTTTTTCGACTGTTCCGTTAAAGATTCCCTTTCAAAAAATTCCTGTGCATCAAAGTAATCATTTTTAGAATCCTCGCTTGAATGTGTCTGGTATTGATTATTTTTTGAATCTCTTTTGAACTTTTTACCAGTTGTCATGGGCATTTCATAATTTCCTGGCAAGAAATCCTCTATTAGAGATTCTTTAGAAGCACTACTTGAAACAAGAGATGCCTTGCTTTTAGTTGTTTCACGTGATTTCTTACTATCGGTATGGTATAAGCTGTCACGCGACTTCTTACTACAATATGAACTTCGGGAAGCTTTTGTTTCGTAAATATCACTTCGGCTTTCTTGACTTGAACTTTGAGAATCGAAAATCTCTCTTACTTTTTTGTAAAAACTTCCATCCGATTTAACACAAAGTTTTTCACGTGGAAAATATCTTGGATCTTCTGAATCCCAAATTTCGTTCATTATGTCAGCTACTGACTTACATGTAACATCCATAGCTGAACGATATTTTTGATTTCCTGAAACTATTTCATCATCACTAGGAATAAAGTTACCTGAATCAATTGAACATGAACGAATATTTTCTTTAGATTGGTTGTATTTACCAAACAATTCATGATCATATTTTTCTAAGAGCTCGTAGCTGTCATGTGAAATGTCATCCTGCGATTCACAGTAATCTAAATGATTCCGATACATGCGTTTATGATGTGCAAGATAATTGCGTGTACTACCAGGATAACTGGATGAATAAACCCTTGAACCCATGAATGCTGAAAAATTTTGACAAGTGCTTAGTGATTGATTCTTATTCCAAAAAATTGAATGACTCGAATCATCATATCTCGTAACTGGTGATTCTATCCTGTTACATGATAGAAACCCTTTAATAGAAGTTGTGCTTGGCTTAGATATCTCACTTTCTTGAAGAAGATCCCTACAAGAGCTGCTCTTTAACCACGATTCCTTTTCTGTGTAAAAGTCTGTATTTTTTTCTTTATGTTGTTTATATTGAGCTGCTGAACAAACGTGAATATTAGTAAGTTCATGATCAAACTTCAAATCCCTCGATGATTTGGTATCATTTTCATATAGTACAACATTTTGCTTTTTACTTGTTTGAAGTATTACATTTGATTCTTGTGCTTTGTTTGATAATGGAGGGGTGTTTATGTAAACATATTGAGGATCAAGTGGAAAAATATTATCTTTAGATTGTGTAATACTATTGTATTCGAAATTTTTCAAATTTCCTTCATAGGCACAGGAATCTGAAATTGAGTTCACCATTTCATTTGAATCAGACATGTATTGCTTATTAAAACTCGTATTGGTACGAATATTTGACAGGCAATTTTGATGAATCCGTGTCAAGTTTTCACTCTTTGTCCCATGTTTTTTAATAGATTGATCAAAAAACTCGTTGCTAATATGTTTCATTTTAGATTTAGATTTGGCTTCTCGATTTACAGTTGCATATATGTCAGAATCATTCATCAGATTTAAGTTACTTTCATTTAAAATTTTATTTTCAATCGTACTTCTATGTTCAGTTGCATTTTTATAGTGGCATATATCATTTATATCAGTATAAATTATGTTATCTGTTTCTGTCTCTATTGATGTGTTATTATTAATGGAATTTTCTTTAGATGTCAAATAATTCGTACTGCTATAAAAGGCCAGTGTGGAAATCTGTGATTGCCCCGGAGTTGGCACAATATTCTTTTGACTTGTAGAAGACGTTGTTGAATCCAAATTTTGTTTGATTTTCGATAAGACTACTTCCTCTTCCGTTTCGTACTCCGAACAGTTGTTGAGATCCACCGAATAAGTTCTTGATTGATTGAGATTGTTGATGTTGGGTTTGGTTGGCTGTTGTTCCAGAGGTACAGTGACACAAGCTTGGGATCCCACTGAGACTTGAAGAGGGCTGTTGTTCTTGTATATGAGTGATGCTTGGTTCTGACCTGCAAAAAATTAAATAAACATAAGCTTAATACATCTCTGTTTAAGTAATGAATCATGCAAAATTAAGTCTAGTACGCAGCTCGCGAAAAGACAAAATTTATCTCTACAATCTTAATCTCCACAAAAAAATTGGAGAAATAAAAAAAAACTGTAAGGTGCGTACCTACTTTTCTGTTGGTGATTATGAGGCGCAACTGTTTGTTTTTTTAATCTCCTTTAAATTTATTAAGAATATTGTTTTCGTTTTTGAATTGTTTATTTAATCAAGTTATTAGTTCACTTTCATTTTTGGGAAAATATTCCGGAGATGTTTGTTTAATCATTTAAAAAAAAGAGTAACTTGATTCATAACTTAACAATAGGTACTAACAAAACATATCACTTTCTTTAAAGTGATATAATAAAACTCAATATTGAATGAAAATGCTTTTGTCAGTCGTTTCACGTTTTCCTTCATTTCTCATGTTATAAATTTTTCATATATTTTTTTTTTTTTGATTCAGTCTCCGATTCATTACTTTATACAATAATGATTTCGAAAAATAAGAAATGACTTTCATGGCGCCCTAGTAAGTTACAATAAAAAATCTATTTCTACTTTATACCGAGTTTTCCATTAGGGACATAAAAATTTCGATTGCTTACATGAACACACCTTTTAACTGTTTTTAATGAGCTGTCAATGGTAAAATTCACGAATCAGCAACGTTAAGAAATTATTAAAAATTATACTACCGGAATTGGGCTCTGGTAAAGCTTGAAGAAAATGAAGAATTTCATCGAAAAATCATCTTCAGCGATGAAGCTCATTTCTGGCTCAATGACGTGAAGTTCACAAACGCATCACTGCCATAATGATGCCCAAATGTTCAAAGTCAAACGTTCACATACGCAGATTCTGGCATCACTTTTTTCCTCAACTGTTCTTTATTCAAAAAATCATCACTACGACAGCGTGATTTGTCGGCATCGCATCAGCAAAAAAAATTTGAAAAAAATAAAAACAACAAAAATTTACCGAAAAGTGTCAAATATTGTTTTTCAACTTGAATATCCGAGGGCTAAACATGACATTGATTTTGAATTAATTTTATGTCTCAAAAATAATAAAATTTCTTAAGTGTGATAAAGTCTTTCTACTAAAATTGTTACTAATTAGAAAAATCAAAAATAAATCGAATAGATAGTTTTTTTTACAAAAATTTTGATATTCGTCAATATTTGATCATTTTTAAGGTATTGAAAAATGCATTATGTATGTTGAAAATAAAATACAGTTGAATACAATATCATTCCCATTTCTCGAGATATTTGTCCAAAATTTCAATTTGACAAATAGGACCAATAACAATATCTCCTATGAGAAGTTAAATTTACAAAAAATTATTTTGTTAAAAGGCGATGTGTAATGCAAAATCTTCAATAACTGCCAAATTTTAAAAATAAATGGAAAGTTATCAGTGTGGGTCGCACCGAGCCTCTTTTTTTATGTTTTATATTTTTTCATACCAATGTCTTTTTTATAAACAAAAATATCTTTGGTTTCATCATTATTAATCTTATAAGAAATGACCGATACTCGAGGGATGCGGTTACAAAAAAAAATGAAAACACTAAAAGACAACCGGACATCGCCAGCCGCATCGGAAGAGCAAAGGATGTTGTTCAATATTTGGACCAACAAATCTCTCAGCTTGAACACAAAGCTACAACTGTTTAAATCTAACGTCAAATCAGTTCTGCTGCACTGGAATCCACTCAGACAAGAACGAAGAAGACTTGGTAGATCGAAGAGCACTTTGAGGAGAACAGTCAAGGATGCATCATCGATATTGAGAAAGAGCTAGAGGAAGCTTAAAAAATACCAACGTACTTTGTGGGTCTGAAAGCTTAAGTATGAGCAATATTGTAGATTACAAAGAATAATTAGTATTAGTATTTATTGCATAAATAAATACATTAAGTACATTCTAATTAAGTATGCAATAAGACGTGGACTTATGGCAGACGCCTCGAAATAAAACTAAATTAGTTCTACCACTGGGTGAATTTAACAGAAATGAATTCTTTTATCTTTTGTTTTTAATTATATTTCTTTATTTAGGTTAGGTTAAGGTTAATATTTAATATTTTGTCCATTGGTCCATTGTGATACCACCATGATCAATAGACCTTAATTACTCGTTGAACAATTTGGAGCTTACAATAAAGCGTTTGAGACTGTAAATGTCAGAGTTATTTAGATCACTAGTTATTAGATCATTATAATAGAATTCTCCAACGTGAAGTCCACATCTTTGTGAAAGGGCCGGACAGAAACAAAGAAGATGAGGAATTGACTCCTCCTCTTCTTTATCCATACATCTTCTGCAGAAGTCATTTGCCGGAGCTCCAAGCCATAAAACATGTCTATCCAGTAGGACACCTTTAACAGAGAAAATGTGTAGTCTACCAACAGCGATGAGTTGCTTCGACTGTTTAGCATCAAGCATTGGCCAAATTAATTATATTTAGTTTACTTTATAACAATCGCCTGGTTCGCCTTCTATATGGTATCATACTTTAGCATAGGGATATACCGGTATTAGTTTGACTATATAATAAAGGAAAGGTTGTTCCACTTTTTGCACTTTTGTTCGTCAGCTTTATATTAACCTGGAATTTCTCTATGATCCGGCACCCAGATACATAAGGTAAATGTAGAAATGTTCAGCCATCTCCACCAGAGATGATCGACAATTATGGGCAAAGACTGAATTTGTAGAAACAGATTCCAATGATTTTATAGCAGCTTGACTATTCAAGAAGATGCGTATATCCGTAGACGATATCATGTTACTGGGTTTGGGTAGACGAAAAGAGGGTATAGAAAGGATGTACACATGAAGTTCTTATTGATACGAGGATGAGGGGTGATGTAACAGAGTTAAGTGGAGATCTGAATGAGTTCAGAATATTTGAGTGGAAAATATCATTATTAATCCACTGTGGGGAGACAGCCTCCTCACAGTGGATTAATAATAATATTGGCCACTCAAATATTGAGAAGAAATAGAACATTTAGTGCAGCGGTGGGGTTGAACGAATTGTTCCACCCATCATTAGGCAAGCTGTTCTTTGGACTTTGCTTCGCTTGTCCCGATTTGTCAATATTTCCATAGCATACTGCTATACAAATCGTTGGACTGTTCGCGAATCGTAGCAAATTCACCATGAAAATTCTAACCACCTGAAAGAGAAAAATCCTAACCCCACTGTTAAAGAGATTGTAAAAAAAATTGAAAACAAGAAATTTCAGAAACAACAACAGACACTACACCAAACAAACTCGATTTATCTTACAAGCAACATCCAACAGGAAAGCAATCCCACCTTGACCAAGAAAACAAACACGATAATAAAATCTCTCAACCTGTTGTGGAAAAGCTTCCCTAATCCTAAGTTGACAAATCACTTATCTCCTCGATCCCAGATCAATCCAAAAATCACACACATAAGTATTTCTTTTATTGAAGAAACCGAATTGTCATTGCTAACGAGAACTACTAACTCACAAAACAAAATTACACACAACAAATAACTTTGAAAACATTTAATTGTTCAGCAAAATTATTTTCAATCAATCAAACTCAGTGCCACAACTGTCAGTTGTGCAGTGTATGGTCATGGCTCAGGCTCCTTGCAATGCAATGTACAAAGTTTTTGTGCTAACTGCTCAGGTAGGCACAAAACCACAGACTGTACCTCTCCCAATAACAATCGTTGTGCCAATTGCAATGTACAGTGATGTCCACAATACACTACAACTTTCTCTAAATAAACCAAAAAAATATTTCAACAAATGGAAAATCAAAATAAATGCTCAACAAAACCAAGCAATTTGGTTTTCCCGTCATGTTGTTTTCCAGAAATGTTAAACTTCAATTAGGATCAGTCAACATCGAATGGTATAGGCATTGGACATACCTCGGCATTATGTTGGGGAAAAAAAATTAACTTTAATAAACATATATCTACAACCATACACAAAATATATATGTACATTATCTGAACTAAGTAAAGTCAACAAATTTATTTTCTTTAAATCAAATTTTCAATCTATCCTTCTTTATGGGTGATTGTGTTAAAAGTTATATAATGCGGCTGGAGATGTCTAGTTCGGTTCCTCCTTCAGTAGAGACGATACTTCCAAGGTATTGGAATCTCTCTACTTTCTCTACTGCGTGCTGAGTAATGTCCATCGGAGTGGGTGACTGTAACCTCCCGGGCTGAACATCTTTGTTTTTCCCGTATTGATTTTCAGCCCCACGATTGCGGCTTCTCTCTCCACCCTTTTTGCCATTCGATGGAGATCCATAATCCTATGAGAAAGAAAGCATACATCATCGTCTACGTAGTCAAGTCAAGTTGTCAGAGACATACGCAGTACATTACTTATCACCAATAAAAACAGGATTTGTGACAGTATGCGGCCCTGTCTGACTGTACTTTGGACTTCAAATTCTTCTCGCAACTTACATTTATGTAAGACGTGACATTTGTAACCATCATGAGATTCTCCGGTAGACCCCTCCTCCGCAGAAGAAGTCAGATAAACTCCCTGTTTAGGCTATCAAAAGCCTTCTCAAAATCAAGTCTCCTTTTTTGGGAGTTTGACAATCATTCCTTTTTTTCACTTTTTATATATTGCGAAAGGTGTTCCCTGAGTTGTTGACGAGTGTTAAGGTTCTTTATTCTGTCGGTGTGAAACTTGTGCATTCTGATGTTAGAATTCGATCCCCGAATTACAGCAACAGCTGTGAGTAATCTTACAGTAGCTTCCATAAGATGGTAACACCTCTTCTGTTTCTGACATCTAGGAGACTTCTTCTGAAGCGTGTCGTCGTCGTGATCAATTTTTTTTGAAGAAGCTTGTCTGTCGACACCCAGCTTATTTTATGGCATGTCTTATGTTCAAACATGTTGCCGCCAATCACAAGACGTTTAGCTTTGCAGAAGTCCACAAACCTCTCACCATTGCCAACTCCATGCTTTCCCATGACGTGCTTGAGCCCTTCGTGTTTATTGACAACTTTGGCATTCAAGTCTCCCATTACCATTATGATGTCTTCGCGCGTGTTGTTATTGTATGCGGCACTTAGCCGACTGTAGAAGCCCTCTTTCACTTTGTATGGGGAGAGATCCATTGCTGCGTAACACTGTATGATGGTGATGTTGCGCACTATATTCCAGCTGCAATTTATTCAAGCCATCTGGCCGGCCGGCACTTGTCTTTATAATATAGCTTAATTATTTTCCATAACATTAAAATAAATGTGTTTTGTTTCTTTTTGAAAATCACACGTCTAAAAAATACACCCTTTAAAAATAATGTAAACGTAACTACTGCACCCATTCAGAGAAAGCAAATGAATGTATTCATGCAGTCCTCTATTATAGAGCAATAACATAAATGAAAGATAAAATTCAATGTATATTGTTTTTTTTTTTTTAACTTCGAAAATTGTTGTACTAACTTCGCATACGTGAAAAAACTTTAGTTCTTTACTATTTTTATAAAGTCGCATTCATAATTATTTTGAACATTGTTACTCTAAAATATTTTAAAAGTTACATTTAGTAAGTATTTTACCTAAATTGAATTTGCCGGGAAGCACATGAACTTGACCTTGGTCTTCTGTTATGTTGTCCGTGCTTTCTGAGTTCCATGATGGAAGGTTCAATGGAGAGACAGATCTTTGCGCATTCATTTGGTCCAAATCCACTTTCGATCGGAGTTGGGGTTTCACTTCTAAAGTTTGCAATTCCGGTACATAATTCTTCGTCTGATATATCTCCACCAGGGCTGCTATTGCCTTATTTCGCGAATTATATTGAAATACATTTTTGAAGAATTTAATACATGAAATACTTTATAGTCCGGTAGACATACTTGAGAATGCGTGTGGTCTATAGGACTGCCTTTCCGGTGATCCCAAGTATCCGTTGACTTCTTCGTCAAAAAATGCATCATTGAGCTGTTGCAGAGATTGTGAGAGTCCCAATTCGCTGCAGACAAAAAATTAGAATTGGTATTTTAAACGAATCAAATTTTGTAAGTTTATCAAGGAACTTAATAAGAATAAAGATTACAATTAAATAATAATTTTAGGAAATACATGTACAAAAATTTAATACAAACCACTTTCAATTGGGAGAAGGGAATTGGCTGAAATGCTGGAATTCACATGGGAATGCGATTGGCTTCGACTACTAGCGTTCAGTGGACCTTGACGGAATGACTGAGACCTGCACCAAAAAAAAAAAAAAAAAAAAAAAAAACAAGAATTTCTCTTGTTTTATTATTTAAACATAGATTGAGTGCTTGTTTCTCAGTAAGTTGACGAGAAATTAAATGGAAAACATCTAAATGTTAATAATAAAATGGTTACTACATTATATCTAATCACTTCTTGTGTTGTTTTGATGCATACAGGGTGATTTGCATAAAGTGCTTCAAGAAGATATAACGAGTACGGGTTGGGTTTAGACATAGAAGGGAAAAAATATCTATTTCAGTTTTCTAAACAATTGACTTCAAACAGAACAGAAAAATACCTTTTTGGAAAGCCAGACAGTTCTTCTTCAATTTTCATTTTATATTAAGTTGTGTATTAAGTGTTTTTAGTATTCTATTTATTTCTCTATCTTTTACCATAGACTTAAGTCCTTCAAAAAGTAAAAGCTAAATTTAATTACAACAATCTAATTATGGTTTTTCAACAATTTTCAAATAATCCAATTTACATGGGTGTAAAGAGAGAAAAAACAAATAAAAAAGTAATTCTTTATTTTATTTTAGTTTTATTTAAAATTATTAGGATTGTTAGCCAAAATAAACGATCTATATTAGTTTAAAAATTATTTTAATTAATTAATTTGTTATATAGGTAAAGTCGATCTTTTTAGTTACGACATCTACATAATATACAGTCGACTCCCGCGAATTTTCACGAGATGTCATAATAGAGAGAGGGAGGGAGATTATTTTTTTTTATTGAATATAAGAAAGATAACAATCAATAGATAAATATATTAAATAAATAATCAAAAGCTTCTTACTTCTATTACCGTAATTCATTATTATCTCAAACAAAAGATTTAAAAAAAAAAAATTTTTGATTGATATTTCACATTAGCTGGAGCATTCACTCGTTTAAAAAGGCTGATTTGATTCTCATCTAGTACATCGTTTGTCAATTCAATCGCTGTTTGTAATATTTGAACTGCATTTTCGATTGCATTCTTTTCTGGCATTTCGATGATTATTATTTCGACTTCTTCGTCAGCTTCAATGTCGTCAACGTTAGCATCATCAGCATGAACTATTTCTTCCAAAATTTGTTTGCTATCCAGTATTTCTGTAGCTATACAATACCGGCATCGACTTCAACATAATTTCTGCAATTAACACCCGCAATATTGTAATCAGTTTCAGTTAGCCATTTCTAGATCCTCTCGATTTCATTAATGTCGTCGGCGTCGGTTTCACATAACAGTTGGTAATAATCGTCCCTGAAGATATCATTTACTTGTTTTGGGTGGGCAGGACAGTTATCGATGAAGAATAACACCTTGCGCTTTGATCGTCCAAACTTTGCGTCGAGCTTTAAAAGCCAACAAATAAAAAGATCTGCTGTCATCCAAGAACGTCAGTTGGCTACATAATGAACTGGCAAAGATTTTATTTTATGAAAACAACGAGGATTTTTGCTCTTCCCGATGAATAAGAGCTTAAGCTTTTCTGAGCCTGTCGTGTTGGACCCCACAAGGCATGTTACTCTTTCTTAACTGTGCTTCCCTTCAAAACATTTTACCCTTTCAAAGCCAAGGTACGTGTCGGCAAGGATTTCTTTAAAAAAATCTCGTTTTATCGATATTAAAAATGTCATCCGGACATGTTTTGAAATCTGTTGTTTCCATTAATTGGCTTTATTATTATTAACAGAAGCATTTTCACCAGACAAAACTTTGCTAAGAATACTATACTTGGTTTTAAATCTAGTTAACCAACCATAATTTGCCTTGAATTTAAGAAATCGTAAGCTGTCTGCAAATTCCAGCGTTTTCTTTCTTAAGATTGGACCACTTACAGGTAAACTATTGCCATGCATTTGAAAACAGTTTTGTCAAGACTTTTATACTCACACATTTTGTTCCGCATAAGGTGACCACTATTATTAGCACAATCTTGCCGAGTTATTAATCTTATTTTTTAGCCCATATCGAAGAAAGGGTACTCTTGGGAACGCCAAAATCAATTTCTTCAATTAAACGAACCTTCGTGGCAAGTTCTAATGTATTCAATTTTCTTCTGGCCATAATTTATCTTAAAGTTAGCATTGATAATAATGAAGTTCTTTTAAAGTTAACTTTTGTAAAATTTAAATTTTATAATTTTCTGTTAACGTTTGCACAAAAAAAAATTGACTTAGGTCTTAGAAGGATTGAAAATAGTCCAAGAATCTAAAGAATTTGTTAGAGTTAGAGGAAAATTGAGGGGAATGTAAAAATATGGCGAAAAAGTTCGAGTTAGAGAGAAATTCGACTAAAAGGGAGTTCGACAATGGCTTATTTTTGTCATTGCACTATCGAACACTGTACTTTGTCAAAAATAGAAAAATAAATAAAAAAAATGTTATTTCCTTCAATATTTCAAATCAAACTACTATATAAACCTATGTACCTATCCACTAGCAAAGTAAAAGTTTTTTTTATCTAATTACTGACAGTTGATAGTTACAGTTGACATTATCATATAATTTAGCTGATTTATATATCTACGGGATGTGACAAAATGACTTTCGAATTAAGACTTGCCCAGCACTGTTTACAAAACAAACATATCATTGAAGATTGAAGTTTAGAATGGTCTAATTGAATTTTTGACAAAAGTACCACATTACCTTAATCCATCGTTTCTAAAAAGAGTTGGTAAAATTTGTAAGATTGTAAGGGGTTATTTCTAGATCTACTGAACCGATTTTGAAAAAAGTACCAATAGAAAGCTACTTACATATATGTACATACATACATAATTTGATAGTAACATAGGCTTTATACAGTTACGTAGTCAAGAGGGGGGGGGGGGCTTAAGGGGCTCGAGCCCTCCCCCCCAAGCAAAATGATATCCGTTGCTAAGTTTTCATAAATGTATAATATCGAAGATTACTTTTTTTATCATTTTTTCGTTTAAATTTTATATCTTAATATATATAAATCTCGTGTCACAATGTTTGTCCTCAATGGACTCCTAAACCACTTAACCGATTATAATAAAATTCGCACACCATGTGCAGTTCGATCCAACTTGAGAGATAGGATAGTTTAAATCTCAAATTATGGTCGCAATTTTAATTTATTGCTAATTATTTGTCTGTTATTGTTTGACAGTCACAATTATATGTTAGCTCCAAACGATTTTATCAGATAGCGACATCTGTGCACTGGATTGAGTAAGTTAAGAATTCAATAGATGACGCTATGTCAAACGTCCAAACGTTTAATAGATGGCTCTATTTCAGAAATATAGTGTAAGTTCACAAACGTCAAATTTTGCTGCAGTGAATCGGCATTACTGCTGTTTTGCGATGCTGATGCTAATGCAGCTGTTGCTGATGCGATGCCGACTAATCACGCTGTCGTAGTGATGCTTTTTTGTTTAGTTTTTGCGCATCAGTTTATGAAACTTTGCAATAATGAACAGTTGACGAGAAAAGTGATGCCAGAATCTGGGTTTGTGAACGTTTGACTTTGAACATTTGGGCATCATTACTGCAGTAATGCGTTTGTGAACTTACACATAGGTTAAATTTATTTTGTAGTGAAACGGAATACAGCCAATTTTATTTTTCCAATTTTTGGTGTTAGCGTTACGTATTATGAAATAGTTATATTGGAAATATAATATAGAATGAAATTTGGCACAGAGATAGATTATAGCCTTATAAAGCACGTAGACTAATTTTTACCCCGGTAAAATGTATTTTTTAGGATTAAACATTGACCACGTTGTACATAAAAATTGAAGTAATCTGCGGTTACAACGAAACCGATATTCTCAACAACTTTGGTTGTCCTGCCAATCGATCCATTAAACTTTAGAAATTCACCCGGCCATTTGAAAAAAAAAATTATGGGAAATCAAATAAGCAACAACAATATTTTTCCATAGCTTGAGTTTCTGCATTTAATTGGGGCAAGACGAAGTTTGCCGGGCCCTCTAGTATTATATATTAACTTTCGTACGTTCGAGATACCCTTTTTCGTTAACGATATCTCAAGAATGAATAAAGATATCGACTCGAATTAAATTTTATTGAATAGGTTATAACTTCGAAAGATGCAGAAAGGACTTTTTTAAAAATTTGTCGAGCGGTTTTTTCACCATAGCAGTTTTTAAAAAAAAGTGAAAATTTTAATTGGTTGGAAATATCTCCGGAACGGATTATGCTATTGACTTCAAATAAATTTTATTGTGTAGATAACAATTTAATACAGGTTTGGTATAAATTTGAAAATAGTTTACCGTTATTTTTTAAAAAAGTAAAAACTAAAAAAAAACATTGGAGCGCGAATATACGATGAAGGAGAAATGATATTATCTTCAAAATAATTTTTTACTATAGAAAATACTGTCCTTAACATCTGGTAAAATTTTCGAAAAAATTCAATTGACAGTTTTTTTACAAAAAATAAAAAAAGTATAACAAATTCTAAGAAAAGTAGCTAAAAAGTGCGTTTTGACTTGAATACCTCGAGAATGGCAACAGATATTGATTTCAAACTTATATAAGTTTATACGAAATACAATTATTAATATATGCTACAATTTTGATAGATATCGTATTGATATTTTTTTTTACGAAAAATAAAAAAAAAACTAAAACCGAAATTTACAGAAAAGTGACAAAAATTGTTTTTCGACTTAAAGATCATTACAACAAGCAATGGTGTTGACTTTAAATGTATTTTATTTTCAACATACATTTGTTAATAACTAAAAAATGATAAAATATTGACGAATATTAAATTGACATTTTTGTACAATAAATACAAAATGGGAAGTTATCAGTGTGGGTCACACCCAGCCTCTTTTTTAGATTGCTGTTGTGTAACACAGCACCATTTTCAATTAACTCTAACATGCAAAACCGAAAATGTGTAAATTTTCTAGTGTAAACCACTAACTATTGTGATTTTTCGAAACCATTTTTTTGATTGGTACATGTTTATCAAACAAATTTTAAATCGAGTTTCGCAAAAAAACTATTTGTTCATTAACAGAAGACGTTAAATATTATCCTTGCTCTTATATTTAAAAATGGTAGATTAAAGTGCTTCATAGCAATTGTTATTAAAATCACGGTATTCAAATTGAATAAGTTGAGTTTCTGGAACAATGTTTGGCGTTGCAAATATTAAGTCATGTTTCAAGTAAGCAGGGGCAGAAATTTGATCATAAAATAGATTATTATCAATGTCATTTATAAAAACATCTAAAAGTGTATCACTATTATTTGAAAAATGCGTGGGAGTCTCAAAATAATATTTTTTGTGATACCTACATAAATTGCTAATTCCCTCAATAAATTGTTTTTGTTTCTTGTTTGAGTAGAACGCAGTTAAATCACCACATAAAATAATCTCTGAAAAGTCAGATGGAATAATATAATTTTTGTTTTCAAATAAAAAATAGAAAACTACCTTTTCAAAGAACACTAATTTTTTAGTTTGATCTATCTTTAAATAAATACCAACAGTTTTTATTAGCACGTATTGAAAAATAATTTAATAGATAGCAAATTTTATGATGTGTAAGATTTTTCGTTATGATCCGCACTCTTTAGAAGACAGACGGTGTATATTCTTTTTATGGCTGCAGTTAAATTTAAGTCCTTAAATTTAAAGCTTAAGTGGGCTGGAGCCCCGTCCTGTATTTATATATATATATTAAATTGTTTATTATAGCCAAAGGGACATTTTCTTTTAAATCTGTAAAAGTTTTTAGGATTCTCCATTTAAAAATGTATTCAAAAAATGTTCAGGCATTACAGATTACAACTAAAGTGGATTGTTTCAACTCCAAGTTGTGGAAATCGGTAACTTAATCTCTGGTAAACTGTGCTTCATCTGTCCACACAAACTTGTTAAAATAGTTGTGTTCTATTTCTTCCCTCAGCAATAGCAATCTATGTACATTGTACATCTATATAAATACTTCAGTCCTCAATATTTTATGATTCGATGTCAATTCTTTCCCTTGAGTAAAGTGATATGGCATGGGTGAAGGCTATCGGTATAAATCACCGTCAAAATTGGCAATCCAAGCATATAGTTGTTGCTATACTTCTGGTGCTAACAATGGTGTTACTGACTTAATCCAAAATCCGTTCCTATAATGTGTGTTTATCTATTAGATGATCTTTCTCTCTTTCGAGTCACCAGCACTCCATGTTTTCGAAGACGATTGTGAAGTCTACCAAAAAGTCTATAGTGGGGATATCTTTCAGCGTACAATCCCTGTGCTTCCCCACTGAAATCATCCGCTAAACCTAAACATACTGATTGACCCACTCAAGTACTTCTGGGTGTTTCACCATCGATCGCAGTTCGTAGGTTTCGTAATGCACATTGCACTTGACATACTCTAATGCACTGCTGTTGTTTGTTTACATATCTGTATTCGTTGCAATAGAGGCGCGCATTTGGCTTGAGCATTTGTGACGTGCATAAGTAAAGCGTTGTCCTATAGTAAGAATAAAATGAAAATTATGCTTGGTTGGTGTTTTGTTTCATGGTTCATTGGTTGGGTGACCGGAGTTGGTTCTGAATGAATGATATTATAAGATTTATTTGGGGTTTGGGAATAGTTGTTGCTCTCGGGTCACAATAGTAAGACATTGCAAGTGCAACACTTACCGTTGTTTTTAAATAAAATAGGCCCCCTGCCAAAGCTGAAGGAAAACGATCCAACATGTTTTTTTTCTGGTCCAACCTTCTTATTATAGCTTTTTGGTGCACCTTACGCAAATCACCCTGTTTATTATTTTCGGTTACACTGTAAATGCTTGGATTGTTTGTTGTTTGCATTAATAGTCAGTAGTTGAACTGAGTTTTTCAGAGTTTTTAATAAAATTCATTATTCTAGTTTTTATTATAATGCTATATCTTAATACCTTGCGAAATAAAACAACAATTTCCTTTTTACCAAGACTAATTTAAGATTAAATATAAGCAGGAGAATTTCCGAGCTGGTTGCTCTTCGTTCATGCGAATAAGTCAGAGCCTACAGAGCTTAATTTAACAAAGCAATTAACTACTGGCTACAAAATAGAACAGCTAGAGCAACTTACAGCCCTATTCTGCTATTAATCGGTGGAAATTTTTCTTGAATTTTCACTTATTGCTATTCTGTTATTCTTTCAAAATGAAACTGTATTTAAGTCGGTAACATCGTTAATACTGCGCGGTACTCTGCTATTCACGTGAACGCATTTGTTCCATACAATTCAGATCCCCACATGAAGTGTTGCGGATTTTACATTTATGGTTCGTCTTTCCTTGTGAAATTTTATTTAATTTATAGTTAAGCGTATGATTTTGAAATAATTTGTATATTATGTATCTATTTTGAAATGAAAATAAATCAATACGTTTCATCCGGCATGCAGTTCCACAATTTATTTGTTTTATTTTCTAACATTCAAGATTTTCAATGGAAAAGCTGTTCACGTCAAGGTCAAATTGGTTGGGCATAATGTCGGCTGGATCGGATATGCGATTCACTTGAATAGCAAAATAGGGCTGCTAGTCACTGAAACTCATGGATTAGTCAATGTACGCAAGCAGTATTTTTACCAGCTACTGAACAGGTATTATGTGCAGCAAGTGATAGGGCAAGAAGAAGATCCAGAAAAGCCTAGAGATCATGGATTATTTCCTCAATAAAATATGGGTAGAGGAAAGTGTGTGCAAGCAGTTCCGTATTTCTCATTTTTATAAAGGTCATCTTATGTTTCCTTAAAAATAGGTATAAAAAGATAAAAATACTATATATATGCCAAAAGTACTGTGTGAACGTTTTAAGCCTTTTTGTAATACTACAATCTACAATAACCAGTGTGATTTTTGTCCCGCAAAGGGATATCCTTTCAATTTTGGATATTTAGAATTTTTCTATACATAAAACTTAAACAGCCTTATTTATTCGATTTCACTAATTCTCGTTTCAACCTCGGAATGGTTACAACTAGTTGAATCACTTACACCGCCTTTACGCCACTTCAAATGAATCCTTATTTATAAAATATTTTCCTCTCCGTTTTAGTTACGACTTGCTTATGCCAAATCATGTATTAGAAAAATTACCAATCTAATACTCAGGTTATCATAAACCCAAACAAACCCCAGCTGATTCACACAACTATTCATTTTAATTGATTTAATAAATTTTTTGGTAACAAATGTCTATTAAAACAAATAAGTAATATAAAAGAAAAAGATCACGAAGGTAAGTCAATACATGCATATAATTTGCAGCTTACAACAGCTAAAAATAAATATATTTAAGGTTCATAGATACATTTCAGAGAGTTAATTAAATAAAAGATATGGATAATTGAAAATCAAATACCGGCAATTTCCATCCTTCATTGTTATGGGATTAAACCGAGTTTATAGTGCTTTGGCCTTCTCCTTCTCGTAGGTAAAGCCTAGTACGCAGATCGGGACAAGACAAAATTTATCTCTACAATCTTAATCTCTACATTCTCAATCTACAAATTGGAGAAATAAAAACACTTATCAGGATGTACTTCTCTATTGGTGATTATAAGGAGCAACTATATTACCCTTTATATTTATTAAGAATATTGTTTTTGCAAATGAGTCCATTTGGAATGGTATATTTTATCAAGTCTTTAGTTCACTTTTATTTTCAGTAAAATGTCCCGTAAATATTTGGTTGAAATCATTTTGAAACGTGTTACTTGATTCATTAACTAAGCAAGCATAAACAAATCACTTCACTTTCTTTAAGACAAATATAATAAAACTAATTTGAGAATGATAATGCTTTTGTCTGTCACGTTTCCTTTGTTCCTTTGTTTTTTGTAACATATGTACCTATGTTTATAGCAAATACACATATTTTCATATTTTGTTTTCACATAAGTTTTACTTTCTAATCGTATTTAAATCTTGTATAAGTTTTTTAAAATTTTTTTCTCGAATTCAGTCTCCGATTCATTACTTTATACTTATTTTCTAAATAAACTTTTATAAAAAACAATTATTTCGAAAAATAAGAAATGGCTGTTATGGCGCCCTAGTAAGTTGCCATCAAAAATAACTCCATCCCAGTTACAATGGATTTGCGTTTGTGAGAGCTGTCAAAATTTGTCTCGCAAAATAATGATTAGAACATTATTTTCGCGGACAAACGAGGAGGAGACTTTTTATGCATGTTTGGCAATTTGAAAGTATCGTTTACTTTGGGTTCTTTTCATTTGGTTTTTGGCAGCAAAATGGGAAAATTGCACTTTGCTAAACACACCGATCCAGCCAAACGTACTAGTTTTGCGCGCGCCAACTACGTATAGCGTACTACATGGAAAAAACCTGAGACAAAATTCGTCCTGGGACAAAAATTGTAAGGGAGACAAAATTTTGCCCGATCTGCGTACTAGGCTTAAGGCGTCAAAAGAAGTTAAATTATTCACAAAATCAAAATAATCATTCATTTCTCAAAGTTGTAAAACACTTCTATTACACTCTTTTTTGAGCTTTTCCAAAGGACTATCACTATATCATAGACCTTTCTTTTTCAAAGCTTTGCAGATTAGGCATTGTTTGTTCGTTGTTCTGAAAATTCCATTAAATACCAGTCACACGCTTTTTCTTGTGGTCTTTTAGAGAATAAATAATTATGCCAAATGATGATACTCAGTACGGCAACCATACGACAGTTGTTAAATGTGTATAGCACATTTTGGTTGAACGAATTATAGTTAGACCAAATGCATCCCTGTATGGAATTAAATTCCATAATTTTAACTCCTTATTTTTAACAAAACACAAGACGACTTACAAACAAAAGCTCACTTCATGGAAACAAAATAATCGCGTTCCAAAACAAGAGATAAGGTGCAGGGCCAGGGACAGTAGTTCCCTTAGACGTAAATCCCGATTTTTTTTTTTTTTTGAACACGGGACATAAGTCCCAAATAAAGCAAAAATAATTGTATAGTGTATACACATTATTTTGTTACATGTAAAAGTTCATGTCTAAGTATAAAATTTGAAATAGAAAACCTACCTACTTTGTTTCAAGTTCGTTTCCCTTTACTATTATTTTGTAATGCTTTTACATTTTTTATTATTCCATCTTTGTTGTTTCGTTTTTTATTCTTCCGGTTTTGGTTAGCTCTATTTCAATTATTTCGCTACCGTTTGTAACCAAAACCGAAAGAATCGAAAACGAAACAATCAAAGATGAAATAAAATGAAAAATGTGGAAACAAAAAGATACCAAGTAAATAAAATGTGAAACAATGAAATACGAAATGATATAAACGTAACAAAAAAAAACTGTAAACTAACCATAGGTGGGACAAAAGTCCCAAATATTTTTTTTTGGACTTAAGTCCCACAAAAATGAAAGTTGGGACTTATGTATGTCCCAGCGCCTCAAAAATTATATTTCTACTTAAATAGGTATATTTTATTTTTAACATAATACAATTTTCAATTTATGATTTTTTTTTTTTTAATTTGTATTCTAGATTTTTCTAGTTCATACACATTTTATTAAAAAACATCATGTTATAATAGTAGTTTTTGTACTAAATATCATTTTTGTGATCAGAGGTTTGATATCTAAAGATGAATGAAGAAATTATTTGGTAAACATCATTAGGTATCCTCAAAGTTATTTTTTTGGGGTTTTCAAATTGTCTGTCGGGGATTTTGTATGGCAACACTAACAAAGTTGTTGCCAGAAGTCTTTTCAATATTCATAAATTTAAATTACATTATTTAGAGTGCCAGTTAATAATAAAAAAAAACTTTAACTACATGCATACATCATTATTCGTTTCTGAGATATTTGCGAACAATCAAAATGTTCATTTATTTTTTAAATGTAAGTTAGCTATATTTTATACAAAGCACTGTTTACATCTTTTCAAGTTATAACCTTTCGATATCTCTATTCGTTCATGAAATAAAGTACACGAAAAAAGGTATTTCGAACGCATGAACTTATAATCCCGAACTTTTGAACGTACGAATATACGCACCAATAGACATCTCTCTAGAAATGTTTGATTAAGATTTTACTGACCTTTAAATTCGCCAAATTTGTCAAATATTTCTGTTCACCAATTCGGACCTATAACAATTACTTCCTATTGGAAGTTAAAAGGGCTTTAATCAAGGTTTCAAACAGATAAACTTTTTTACATTTCTTCTTCTTAACCATCGCCATTAACATAATATAATAAATAAAAATAGTACGATAATAATAATAAAAATTAAAAACAATTAAAAAAGGTATACAGGTACATTGGTAGCACCATTTGCATAGATGTTAGTTTTAAAAAAATCAATTAAAAAAAAGGAAAAGGTTCACTTGATGCTCGTATTTTGGCCACAAAGTGCTCACAGTTATTTTTTTAATCTTTTAATATAATCGTCACAAGCAAACTATCTATCAACTTGTTTTTAAAGCAAGTGAAATAAATGTATAGTTTTCGAAGGAACTAATTTTAAAACCAAACCAAAAAAGCTAAAAAATAGTTTTAAAGTGTTAATTTTCAAATGTTTAATGAAATATAAACATTTTTTTGATTTACAATCCGTTGATCTAATTTATTCTTAACTTTAGAATAGACTGTTGGCTTTAAAAAAAATGTATCAAACTTAGTTTTAAGTATTACCGTTATTTTTTAAAAATTCGTTTTCCACCTAAACGGGGTGAGATAGACCCCCCTCCAATAGTAAAAAATGCTCGTTTTGAGCCTCCTACAAAATACCGTTATCAAATCCTGGCCCGCTAGTTATCGTACTCGTGCCCAATTTGCAAACTATAGGTCGGTTTAAAAATTTTGTTATACGTTTTAAAATGATATTCTCATCTAAAATTATTTAATAGAACTATAAACTTGCCATGAAGTGTTCCCTTGCAGTCTTCAAACAAACAAAATTTTGATAATTTTTGTGAATTTACAATTTTTTGTACAAACTGTGCAATCGATTAATTGTTGATATTATCCATTTTCTTTTGATGTTGATTTTAATAACAATTGTATTATCAAAAAAAAAGTTATTGGACTTATCAATTTTCTCGAGCTATTCAATTCGTAAAACAATTTTTGTTAGAACTTTTTAAAGTTTTTTTTTTGGTTAGAAATTTCAATTTGATATTCGTCAAAATTTAATCATTTAGGTATTGACAAATGCATTATAATGAAAATAAAATACAATTCAAGTCAATATCATTGCTTGTTGTGAAGATATTTGAGTCAAGAAATAATTTTTGACATCTTTTGGTAAATTCCAGTTTTATTTTTTTATTTCTTGTTCCCGCAAATTAAAAAGATCTTTAAAAACAATTATGATAATGATCTTCCGTGTCTTAAGCTTCAAAGGACGACAGAAAATAGGGATAGATCCACAGAACGCCACCGCCGTCTTGGACGGTGAACTATATATGATCGAAAATCCGCAAGAGAAGGTGGAAGCTGTGGGGGCTGCTTTCCAGCAAGTGTTCAAGTTAAATGCTTGCATTCGCCAGAATCACGACCTAGAGAACAGACCTCAGCTGTGGTTCATCTTCTCCCGAAAAAGGGAAAGGACTCCTCCAATCCGGCGAATCTCCGGTCGATAAGTCTTCCAAGTATCAGTAAGGTATTTTAAAAAAATTATTAATAGAACTCTGTCCTAGTGGGCTGAGAACAACAATATCATACCGGATAATCAGTTCGGCTTCAGGGCGGGACATGACACCATTCATGCCTCGTCTAAGCTTATATCTGATATCCAATGGAACAAACCTAAGAAACAATGTACGGGTGCCTGTCTGGTCGACTTGGAGAAGGTCTTCGACACCGTATGGTTAGAAGGTCTCTATCTCAAGCTAGCCAGGCTTGGTATAAATAAACCCCTGTTGTATATGTATGCTTTATGATATGCTCAATGGTAGAAAGTTTGTTGTCAAGAGTGGCAGTGTGTAACTTCTACTACAGTATTTTATATAGAAAATGGTCTTCAGCAAGGAGCCGTTAACTCACCGATTATATTCAGCATTTACACCAGCGATCTGATAGGTAGTCTTACTCAGGCAATTGAGTATGCCGATGACCTAATAGCGTACAGAACGGCCCCAAAAGTCGAGGTCATCAAAATTCTTTTGCAGCGTGACTTCGACACGATTCAGCTATATTTGGATGACTGGAAGTTAAAAATCAACTTTCAGAAATCGGAAACTATTCTGTTTAGGACTCCATTGTCTGGAGCCTCAAGAGATACGAGAAAGAATTGGAGAAATCTAGTGATCGTAGGACCAGACCGACAACCACTTGCGAATAAAATTGTAGTAAAGTACCTTGGCACCTGGTTGGATCAGAACTTATATTTTGAAAGACATATAAATGCTGCGATGACCAGAGCCAGGGGAGCTTTTGCCTTGACGAAACGGCTTGTTTCGGCTAGACACCAATGTGAAAGTTATTTGCTATATGGCCATTATTCGGCCATTGATTGCCTATGGTTGCCCGGTATGGTTCAACGTTGTCCCATCTCAAAAGGAAGCTGCCTTGGATTGCACAGAACACCAGAGTTGGAGTACAAAAATTACTATTCCAACCAGGTTCTATACAATGGAGCCAACATAAACAGAATAGAGCGATGTCCTCGAATAACAGTTTAATTTTTGGGGCCTATTACCCAAATAATCAGTACTACGAAAATATGCGTTTAAGTGGATTTATTCCACCCGATTATTTCGTCTATTTAGATATTCGAGGGCTGATACAGGATAGAGAGGCAGTACCTCTAATCTACCACGTCAGCCGCAGAACTGTAGATAGGCGGCTCCTTTATGGTCGAGACGTCCTCCACAGGACTGAGCTAAGCACCTTCCGTTCAGTAGGACTGTGTCCGAACGGGACCGGAGAGATAGACTGAAACTGTTATAAGTAGTCTTATCTTGTTTTAATTAATTATTTTAGTTTATTAGCATTAAGATATTAGTTTAACTTAGAGCGTCCGTATAGGGCCAATAAGTTAGTTGTAAGTTATTGATGCGCATGCTTGTTCTTAAGAATTTTTGTCTAGCTTTAAGTAGTTTTAAGATTGAATAAAAATAAAAACGATTTAAAAAAATAAGAATCTTTTCCTTTGAATAACCACTCGTTCGACGCTGTCATCTTCAGGAAAATTCCCTTGATTGCTTCGAGTTAGCTGCGTGTTGGAGGAATTTGAAATTGTCGACGTAGTTACGTGTTGGAGGAGTTCTATCGGCATACTGCAATGTCTTTTGACGTGTCTACTATTGTAACACGTGTGCATCGATAATACTGTTCATCATTCAGCATTATCGGCGGATCGTAATCACAATGTGTGTCGATCCCATCCATCGTCTCATACTGTTGGCAAGGCATAAACTGTATATGTATGTACATATGTTGTAGCTCAAGGAGCCTGCAATCAGATTTCTCTGAATTGTGGAGTTGGTTGTACTGGCCGCTGAATGTATGTATGTTCTCTCGAATGAAAATTCATTTATTAATTTAATTACTTCTATTTTCAATATTCATATACCTCTTGAAAAAACACGTTTCAGTTGTGACAGATTGTTATTTGATGTTTTTACATGTTGACATTTTAATAAATTAGACAGAATATGGTGTGTTGTTTAAATTTTTTAAATAGGGTTCGGAAAACATGTTAAAGATAATTCAATTTCTTAACATACATTTAAGGGAAACTATCTACTGTGAAAAAATATTCGTAATAATGCTAAAAATAAAAACGAACAGTCGATTGTGATTAATGAAGTTGGCGGCTATATAGAGACTGGTGAGAGAAAAATGTCAAGATTTTAACATTGTGGTTTGATCAGCCATGTTTGCTTATCGCTATAGGTGGCCAAAAATAGAATAATTTATCTTTCAGCATCAGAAATCCGGAATTTCTCGTCTAAAATTTCTAATATCCATTGCTTTAAAATGGATAAAAAAACTATTCATTTTTTTTAAGGTTACTAAAAGAAATACCTCTAAGAATGTTGTATTTATAAAAATAATTTATGTATTCAGGAACATATTAATTACGTACGAGACATATCCTTTTAAAGTTAAAATAAAACGACTTATTGTTTTTAAATAAAGTTGAACTAGCTTTTGCACGCTGTTTCGCTCACGTGAAATTCGTGGTAACACGGTCCCCCTTTCCTGGTTTAGACCATAGAAGAGAACTCGGGACAGAACAGCATAATTTATTGTAAACTAAACGAATTCAATCCGAGAATAACAACGATAAAACCCAATCTCAAACCCAGTTTGTTTTCGGAAAACCAAACCAAGACAACGATACCAAATTGCAAAGCTAAACACTAATAGCCAAAAATCGAAAATTGAATTCAATGTAAACCAATCGTCAAATAACAGAGTATAGCTACCGTATATATGCAATGTAGTGAAAAGAGCGGGCCGATGCCCGCATTTGAGTAAATAAATCTTAATTATTTAAAAATGTTATCAATTAGTACTCCTAAAATCGAATCCACAGCTTGCTATAAAAAGAAGGAAAAACAATAAAAAACACGTTTAGCTTTCTTTGACGACTGATAGTGAACTTATGATATTTAAATATGAACATTGAACATATTTTCTTTGGAGCATATTCATATTCAAAAACTGAAGATTATAGTTTTCATAAACAAATTTAAACCTATGCTTGGTAGTTAACATATTGCTTATTTACTAAACTAAACATATGTAGGTGATGATGTGTTTAAGTTGCTATTTATGTCAAAATACGTTTTGAATGGTTTCAATTAATTAATATTGTTCTTAATAAATTCCATAACAACATTTTTAATAAGAAGTATTAAGATTGTCAATTAATATACATACATACATATGTAAATATTGAAGAAGATTAATATTTTGGAAGACACCAATTTAACAAGTTTTGGCTTTTGTATTACTGACAAAATCCCTTGTTGCTTATTTTTTCACGAAAATGAAACCTTAAGACTTTTATGCTACAAAGAAACATATATGTAGATAGACAGATAGATTTTTTATTATAATATTATAAATACATTTTACAAATCATGTTTTTTCATATATACTATGTACATTGTACATGCAATCATAATGACATGACATTTGCCGTCTGGCATATTGACAATTAACATAAATTATACAAATATTGTAATAAGCTTTATTTATTATTTACATACATATATGGATTTAAAAAAGAAGTTAATTTTAAAACTTTAAGTTTGAATTAATTTAAGTGGATTATTGTTTGGTAAATCAGATATCTTCGTTCATATCTATAATTTAAAGCGATTTTGCAATATTTGTACAAATTGCCGACATTTTATTCAGAATGGCAACAACTTGTTCATCCGATAAGAAGTCACTTCCAAAAAAGCTCCTTCTTGCTTCCCTTAAAGTAGGGTATTTTCCAAAGTAATTATTATGTCCTCTCTTTCTCTAAAATTGCACATACTGCAATTCAATGGTAACTCGAGTCCGTGTGGTATATAATTCAGGCTTAAAAGTTCGCTTCGGAGCCTAACCATTGTTGACATCTCATTGACACTATTTGCTATCACTGAAGTAGTTTTTTTCTGCAAGATTGTGGTTCAGCCTTCTATAAATTGTTCTGAATAAGGACTCTGAAGATTCAGCTGCATAGTCTTCTCTACATTTTTCATCTACTTTCGCACTTCCACTCCCTGTACCAGCTGTTTTGATTTTGTACTGCTTTAAGAGCAACTTTCTTGACCAGACGGGAATCAGACATCTTAAAAACTTTCAGTAAATAGTCCGCTTGCAGTTTAAGGGTTTTGACGAATGGAGGTGAAAGTCCTGTCTCTAACATAATAACGTAATTTTGTGTGTTCATTGGCAGACGAAATACTCTTTTCACGTAGTGAGTTAGTAGTTTCTCAACTGTGAAAAACTTTTTACATCCCTTAACTTGGGCGCCATATCAAAGAATACTCTCCTCTGCAGCTTCAAATAATATTTGCTTTTTTCAGTTTTTTTACCAGATGCTCTTCCATACTTAAGTTGTTCGCCTAGGTATTTGTACTATTTGACTCATTCAATATCTTCTCCGTTAAACACCCACTTTTTATTCGATGCGTCCACCTCCTCTATTTAAAATCATCACCTTAGATTTTTGAGTGTTGACAACCAAATTCCGTAAACAACAGTAATTGTAAATCTTGTTTATCATAAGTTGGAGTGTTTCTGGGGAGTACGCAAACAAGACTATATCATCCGAGAACATCAATTCTTTAATACGTTCTCCCGCGAAGTCAACTCCTCCAGGAAGAATATTAATTAGATCATTTATGAAGAGCGAAAAGAGGGTAGGAGAACAGTAATTGTAAATCTCGTTATCATAAGTTGGAGTGTTTCTGGGGAGTACGCAAACAAGACTATATCATCCGAGAACATCAATTCTTTAATACGTTCTCCCGCAAAGTCAACTCCTCCAGGAAGAATATAAATTAGATCATTTATGAAGAGCGAAAAGAGGGTAGGACTAAAGTGTGCATCCTAGCCTCACTCCTGATGAAGTTCCAAACCAATCCGAAAGTTCCTCTCCGTTCCAAACTGCAGCCCGTGTTCCTCTGTACAACTCTTCGAGTATTGAACCTAACTTCAACGACAATCCCAGATTGTATAATTTGTAACGTAAGGCGCCTCTGTTGATTGTCTCAAAAGGTGCTTTGAAATCAATGAAAAATACATACAATTTTTTACTTTGCGTGCAAAAGCTTTCGGCAAGGCTCCTGAGGAGAAAGATATTGTAACGTTTCTGTAACATTTTTGTGAAGATCTTATATGTTGAATTTAGAAAAGAGATTCATCAATAGTTCGCTATTTCCAACAAGGATACTTTTTTGTGTATCGGGAATATTACAGCATTCCTGTATTCATCTACCGGAAGATTCCCCTCAAAAACTTTATTAAATAAAATTTCCAGATTTTTTTTCAGTGTGACGCTTCCATATTTGTAGAACTCTACGGGAATACCACATGAATCCGCCACCGCTTTCCCATCTTTAAGTGTCCACAAAGTTTGTTCAAGTTCTTGCAAACTAAATTCTTGTTCCAAAATTTCGTTCTCAAAGCGAAGAACTGCATAATGCCGATTTAGTAGATCTTTGAAGAAAGGGAAAAGTGAATTTGCACACAGTTCTTTGTGTATTACTGGTCGTTTTCCATTTAATTTCCAGGTCAGTTTCCAAAAGTCCCTAGCGTTTTTACAGGACACCAACCTGCATTTATAAATTTTCTATTGGCCTCTAAGTATTTAATCCTAAATGAACTTTGGGAGGAGCTCCGAAAATTTCTCAACCATGCATTCTTCGGGATTCTGATCAAACCAAGGCTCATTTCCTGAATTCCATCCTTTTCCACGAGGCTGCTGTTGAGGGTAAGATTCCTCAATGGTTTGTTCTAACATTCGAAAGTCTGGTCTTTGATGTGCTTGGAATCTACCAGTCCAGTCTGTACGCTGAGGCTTGCGATATCTTCCAGTTAAGTCTGGGTTGTGATTGTGGGCTGATAGTTTAATTCTCATTTGGTTGCAAACGCGTCGTAGCTGTGTTGCAATTCTAAGTTGACATTAACTAATCTGTTGTTCCTGGAACGAATGACTTTTGTTTTTCGTCCATCACCTGTTGGTCATTTTCCATTGCCGGTATGTGCAGTGCCAAATTATTCTCGTTGCTTTTCCTTTCGAGAAAGCCTATTTGCCGTTCTAGAACCTGGCATTTATTCTCAACTTGCTGGAGCTTGGTTTGAAGCAGTTCATTGATACATTCCAGGCTTTCCATTTTTGTTTTTACTTCTATTAAATCGGGCGATGCCAAGTTCTTCATGCGCTCGTCAAGTAAAGCTGCTAGTGAGGAGCCTAGAGTTTTTAACATCGATCACTATAGCATCCTGGCACATTGTATAGATGTGTGCATCTCTGGTGAAAGAACATTGCACGGACGTTTTTTCGATTACGTGGAATTAGGGATTCTATTGGATGGTTGTGTGACGTTTGTGTTTCTGTAAGTTTATTGTTGTTGTTTTTTGTTGGTGGTGTCTTTTTTAAACAAAATTTAAGCTCATCTTTAAGACATCTTTGAGATGTGACTTCCAAGATGAAATTTACAATTTTTCAAATAAAGATAACACTTTAAAAAAAATGTTATCACTATTCAACAAATCATACGGAGCTTATAAACAATGTCAACCAAATCCAATCTGTTTAAAGAATCCTATAATTCGCTTTCCTGGCGATAGATTTTTGAGCGACTATATCCAAATTTCTGCCTCTGACCAAGAATACGAACCTCCGTGTTCTTGATGTTTGGGAACATATGCTTAAGGCTGGAAGGTATGGCCAGAAAACTTGGGCATCCTGCTAGAACACCAAATGTATCCACCCCAAAATGCCGAACCACAATTTCTTCAAGCTTGCCTAACTCGCAAATACTAAGCAAGAATAGCCGGTTACTCCATTACGACATCAAGATCTATCTCTTGATACTGTGATAATGTGGATCATTTATCGATTTGAAAGAAGCACAGATAACCATGCCAGAACAACTTCCGATCTTTAACCCAACATAAAAAATGTCAAGTTTATGCATGTTAATGAAAAGCCAAACTGCTCCAACGATTTTCATAAGTCATAATTGAATTACTTTTTTGTTACTTTTAACGCATACGAAGCCAAAAATGCCTTATTTATATATCAAAATAATATAATTTAATGCAGACAAATCCATACATGGATATTGTTATAAACATTTGTAAAAATTGTAAAAAAAAAATGTTTTTCTTTTTTATTAATTAATAATAATTACTTAAGCATGATAAAAGATTTTTTCAGATATTTTTTTCCCATCGTTGAATTATATTTAATGTCATGGGCTAAAAATTTTATTTATTATGTTTTAAAAATGATTTCAGGCAAATGGATGCCGCATTAAAATAAAACGAAAAACAAGATTCAGAGAATTCTGGTTCATGCGGAAGAAAAATTTTCTCGCATTTAGAAAAAACGACAAGCTCTATGTTAGCTTGGAGCTATTGATGATCCCTAGTTCAAAAGAACAGTGGGTGAAAGGGTCAGAAAAGATCATTGAAACAATTAAAAAATTATCCTGCCTCTAAGGTTTTTCAAGCAATAAACCATAAAATTTGCAAAATATAAATTATTTGTGTCTTCATTTTCTGGGTTTCTCTAAGGTTTGTAATTTCCTACTCCACAAAAAAAATTGCTGGTGCCCTTTTAATTTTCAGCAGATACGCTCCTGGATATAAGAAAGAGTAAGTTAAATCAATTTTATCACTACTTCGAGCAAAATTAATATCAAAATTATTAAATTCGATTTTACTATCGTGAACCCACCCCTTTGCTGAGCTAAGTCGTGGTGGGATCACTTGAGTTCTGCCTGTTGCACTTTCCAACGTCACTTCCAGGTTTTGGTCTCTATCCATCGATTGTCAAATTCATCAATTGGAATATAATCAATCCCCGTGGTCGTAGTTCTTAAAATGTTACATTGTTTTCCTTGTGCTTTAAAGTTTAAATTTAAAATTATTCGGTTTCGGTAGTGACGAAGAAAAACTGCAACAATGTTATGTGAAAAATTAACAATAAAACAAGCTGATATTGACGCTGATGTCCTTATAATTGAAACAGCAATAGAACAATTGACAAGTTCAAATACAACTGTCGTTGTTGGGGAAGATGTTAATTTGTTGATATTTTGACTGCACGAACTCCAAATTTATTTAGTACTTTTTGGAACCTGGGAAAGCTCAAGTACAATCAACAATAACTATATTCATCACAAAGTCTGACTGCATATCTGAATTGTCAAGCTTATAATTTGTTTTAATATGCAATAACAGGTTGCGGTACTACATCAGCAATTTTTAAAAGAGGTAAAATAGCTGTATTTAAGTTGTTCGTGAAACGTAATGATTTAATTGATTACGCAGAAATATTTAAAAAGATTGACTCTTCACCACACGACATCGTTACAAATTTAAATCATTTCTTCCTTCAATCTATGGTGCTCCATAAAAAATTGGTTCCATAGACAAATATAGATATTTCAGGTTTATAAAATCTGCATGGAACAATAAAACAGTACAATACTACAATTGTCTGTCTGCCTACAACATTTGCTGCTGCCTTTCAACACTTGTATCGTGTGTATTATAAAGTTCAACTGTGGCTAAGCAATGAGCTAGACCCAAACGAATGGGGTTGGAAATTAACAGATAATTATTTAGATCCAATTTAAACTTTACTCCCGCCTGCTCCAAATACACTGCTAAATACTATTTTTTGTAACTGCAAGGTTATTTGTAGTAAGAATTGTGACTGTCAAAAAGTGGGATTATTTTGTTCGCCAGCACACATTAACTGTCACGATCAGACTTGTTTAAATATTGAATCAAATACAACAGATGAAAATATTTATGATATTCATGAAGAGACAATTGATGCATCCCTTTTCTCAGAACAGAGAACAAAAATTCAGCAGGAAGAAAAAAGAAAATGGAGATAAAGAAATAATGGTCAACACCGTAAAATAAGACAAATATTATCTATTATAATAACATTTAGAAGAAAACAACATTTTCCATTTTGATCGTTAGCAATATTGCCATTAATACAATCAATAAGATACGATCTGATCAAACTTTCTTTATTACAATAGATCTGGCGAAACCACTCTAAACAAAATGTGCTAAGTACATTACCTCATAGGTGGTGCGGAAATATGTGCATATTATATAGTAAAATATGAATTTTGTAATTGTTAAAACCGAGTCGTATGAGAAAAACCGGCCAAACCATTTTTGTAGAGAATTGTATGAACATATTTTCACGAACAAATTTCAAAAAAAGCTGAAAGGACTTTTATAAAAATTTGTCTATTTGTTTTTCCACAATAGCAGTTTATAAAAAGTGAAAATTTTAGTTGGTTGCAAATATCTCAGGAACGAGCTATTGACTTCAAATAAATTTTATTGGGTAGATTGCAATGTGACACAGGTTTGGTATAAATTTGAAAATAATTTAACATACCGTTATTTTTTTGAAAAGTAAAAACTAAAAAAAAATGATATGCAATGAAAGAAGAATGATATCATCTTCAAAAAAATTTTTACTATGACATCTGGTAAAATTTTGAAAAAAATTTAATTGACAGTTTTTTACAAACAAATAAAAAAGTCCAAAAAATTCTATGAATAGTTGGTATAAAATGTTTTTTGACTTGAATATTACGAGAATGGGCAACGATATTGACTCCAAATATATTTTAGCTTAAGCAAAATACAATTATTAATATACGCTACATTTTTGAAAAATACAGAACTGACAGTTTTTTTACAAAACATAAAAAACTATAGCAAAAATTAGCCGAAAAATGTCAAAAGTAGTTTGTTGACTTGAACATGTCCAGAGTGGTAAATCATTTTAACTTCGAATTTATTTTATTTTGTGCATAATAGAATTGTCAACTTATGGTATATTTTTGACAAAAGTCGAAATGACAGTTTTTTTTACTAAAATAAAAACTAAAACTGAAATTTACAGAAACGTGTCATAAATTGTTTTTCGGCTTAGAGATCATCACTAAAAACAATACCAAAAAAATGGTAAAATATTGACGACATCAAATTGAAATTATCACAATAAATACAAAACTACAAATATTTCTACAAAAAATGGTAAATATGTATTGTTTTCAGATTCAATATACATACATATCTGATATTTTTTATGTTGATAAAATTGTTATCAACTAACATCAAAAGTTAATCATTTATTATCAGGAACGCTAAGTTTTCAAATTATGCATAATGGGAAGTTATCAGTGTGGGTCGCACCCTTTTTTTATAATTATGTATTTATATTTAACGTCTGTGCCAGTTTTCAGCTCTATGCGAATTTTGTCTAGGTCAAATGTCTATTTTGACTGGACTATATTGCGTTCCAAATTGCTAACGAAAACAATATGCAGCTGCTACATCCCAAGACCATTAATCATGTGGAGCATAAAATATCTCTACCGCAGAATTTTTCTGGACGTTAAGTTAAAAACTGCTCTTAGTTGAGGCTGAAAAAAAGTTGACTTTAAATACGGGTGATACTACCAATGTTTATAAAAGAGAATATATATTTTCCAATGGAATTAGTTATAATTAAATTAAAAACTAACTGTACGCCATCCATTGCTTATACCTTAGAAGATCAAGGGTGGACACATTTGTGCTCGATTGGCAGAAACGTTTTATGAATATTAATTGATTTTATGAGTATTACTTTGTTTGCGCAAAATTTAGATTGTGATATAAGAAATCTAGAAGTGGATGTAATTAAAAGAGGAAATCCCATCCAATGCGACTAAGCTTATGTGAAATTGTGAAGCCATAGAGGCAGAACTACACACTTGTGCCGGGACGTTTCGCCACAGTAGATGGTAATCACCCATCGTAGTTGTACAAAAGTACAAAGTACAAGTACAAAAGTACAATTTGTTCAGAATGAACATTATCCCTTACCAAGAATTGAGGAAATGTTTGTGTTGTAATAATTGTGCTTATTTCTATGTACTTGAACTTGACTTGTTTTGTGAATATCAGCAAGTAAAAATTTTTTAAAAATTAAATGAAAACCTAACTATAAATATTCGCAAGTTATTATTATATCGTCTATTAGACTTCTGGGTTGAGCTTGGCTACCGATCTTTTCCAATCCATTATAGATCAAATTTTACAGAGAATAATGTAGAGTAATGCGGAAACAAACTTAAAGAAGTTTTATGTAGACTTGGCGAATAGCAGGTCAAAGTAAATGAATGCAAATGCAATTTTTTCCATAAAAAAGTTAAATATTAAGGTCACGAAATATGCAAAGAAGGAAATATAAAATGGATTTTATTAACATTTTATGATCTTTTGCGTAAAACCCAAATTTGTTTGGACAGATAATTGTTAGTTGGCCCTTAAGAAATGTAAGAAATTACTTATGAACAATCAGATATTCATGCATTAATGCAAAGAAAAAAATTACAGTTTTGTATAACAACATAGGGTATATTTGATTGAATGTCAAGAGCCCAGTACTTTTAGCATCGTCTACCATTCGTAAATTTAAAAAAAATAGTAGTTTCACCGTGCATCATCGATCGTATATGCAGGTAGGATAGATGTTCATAGATATTTGTATGGTAGTTAATTCATTTTGCATAGCGATGATGATTGTCGGACCAATAAACAAACGCTTGCAGTAGCGGCTGTGCGTTTACGAAGATGGGCAATTTTTCTTGGTCAATATTTATATGAAATTATACACATAAAAGCAACAGAACTTAGCCATGCGAATGGACTTTCCCATTTGGCATCTATTGACCCGAAAGGTGAAGAAACTTTACTGTTGATTGAATTCTGGACATCCGGGAATTGCTCGAAATAAAATTGCCTTTGCACTTTTAAACAATTTTAACATTTTACTATGTCTTAACATATTGTTAAAGTTAAAATCGCTAGTAAGATACTAAAACTTTCTGCAATTTGATATATCCATATGACATGCGGACCTGCGCCGTGTCTGATCGGGTAACTGTCGATTGCCTCTAACTTGGCATAGGCCAGCAGCGCAACTTTCAGACACGACGAAGTGCTTACTTTACCTCCCGGTGGTGGTCCCCGGTAATTATTTTTTATAGCTATATACAAATATAAGCTAAAATTGTTAGTGCGGAGCTCCCAGCATTCTCTGGGATAGGTAACGGAGGTTAGCACCCCGCACGGAGACATCATAATGGTAGTGGGAGACTTGAATGCCAAGGTTGGCAGTGACAACGAGGAGCTCAGGCACGTCATGGGAAAGCATGTAGTTGGCAGTTGCAGTGACAATGGTGAGAGGTTTTCGGGCTTCTGCAACGCTAACCGTCTTGTGGTTGGTGGCACCAAGTTTGAACACATAACATGCCAAAAATAAGCTGGGTGTCGACAGACAGACAAGCTTCTTCTAACCAAATTGATCACTTCGTGATTAGCACGGACGGACTAAAGGACCCTAACACTCGACAACAACTCAGGGACCACCTTTCGCAACATGAACGGAATCCATAGAAAATCACTGGAGTGCTGTGAAAAATGTTATCATATCAGGTGCTGACAGTATAGTTGGTCGTGTGCAAGGAAGCAGTAAAACCTAGCTTTGGGAAGAGACTTGGACTAAAATCGACGAAAGAAAACATCTTAAAGCTCGTTTGGCAGCTGCGTACGGAAAGAAACGAGCTAGAATCCACATACCGCATAGAGATGAAAGAGGTCCAGCGTAGTGTAAGACGTGATAAACGTAATCACATCAACGTTCTGGCCTTGAAAGCAGAAGAAGCCGCAAAAAGGTGCGACATTTGAACTGTCTATAGAATAGCCAAATAACTCGCTGGTGTGCAGAGTTCAAAACAACACCCGGTTAAAGATAGAGATGGAAACCTGTTGATATCGGATGAGGACGAACATAAAAGGTGGAAAGAGCATTTTGCTCTAGTCATAAGCCATGTTTTTGACAGTAACAAGCAACTGACATCTCCTGAGTTGTCCTATGCAAACAATTCCCGATTACGCACCGCATTGTTTTTTTTTTTTTGGGGGGATAAGTGATGTTCTACGGATGGCTTTGACAGGAAGCGGAGGATAAGACTTGACTACGCTGATGATGTTTGCTTGCTCCCATAAGATCATGGATCTCCATCAAATGGCAACGAGGGTGGAGAGAGATGCAGCAATCGTGGGGCTTAAATTAGTACGGGAAAAACAAAGATGTTCAGCCTCGAGAGCTCGCAAGCATCCGCTCCGATGAACATTGGTCAACAAGCAGTAGAGAAAGTAGGGAGCTACCAATACCTTGGAAGTATTATCTCTACTGACGGAGGAACCGAACTAGACATCGCCAGCCATTTCGGGTGAACACAAAGCTACGAATGTTTAACTCTAACGTCGAATCAGTTCTTCCATATGGTTGCAGCACCTGGAAAATAACAACAACAATAACCAGGAAACTGCAAACCTTCGTTAATAGGTGTCTTCCAAACATCTTACGGGTTTTCTGGCCTAATCGTATATCTAATAAGGACCTACATAGACGAACAGGTCAGGAACCCATAGATACCATTATACGAAGGCGCAAGTGGCAGTGCATTGGACACACGCTTCGAAAAAGTAATGACTGCATTGTGGACCAGGCGATTAAGTGGAACCCACTCACACAAGATGGATGAAGACGAAGAGTTGGTAGACCGAGAAGTACGTGGAGGAGAATAGTTGAGGAGGAATCTGCGAGACTGGGAAAGAGCTGGAGCGAGCTTAAATAAATCGCTGGAAACCGCAAACGATGGCGAGTAGGATTAGTTGAGGCCCTATGTCCCGCTCGCTAGGGAACACCAACGGACTTCTTAGGTCTTAGGATCTAAGTAAGTAAGTAAGTAAGTATATGACAGCTATCACTATTTTAAGCAAAATTACTTGCAAGAGTTTATTTTCGTGTTTTTTATATTTCGTGACCTAAAAATTGTCTGTTTGTTGTAAAATAAATGTTTTATTTATTCGACTTTACAACTGAGTATTTAACTTAATCACTTGAATAAATTTTCTATGTATGAAGGTAGGTACAATCGGAATGAATCCTTTTTGTATTTTATAAACACCTACATAGACTTACATATATTATAATAATTAGAGCACGACATGCATTGTACGCAAGAAATAGACGGTTGGTGGAGATTATCTTATGCTATGTATGAACGAGACAAAAAGTCTACGAAAGCCATTTGCGGGAAGAGAAGGATAACTCAAGTTATAAGATTTTATAACGGATTTCTATAGAATTGTTCAAAACAAGAATTTTTTACTATGGAAGTGCGAGAGTCTATCACTCCTCGTTTAGGCGGCAACGAATTCTTAATTCAAACATTTTTATACCTTATTCAAATATTGAAAAATCACACATCAATTTGTTTTTTTTTTTTTTTTGGCAAATTTAAACTTTATAATTATTTTTTCGAAAAGAAAGAAACGAGAATTCAATCAAGGAAATGTTGCCAAGCAAAACTGAAAAATAATATTTTTTTGAAGCGCAACAAAATTCACGCCTAGAAGCAAATGTCAAAATACGTGTTTTAAAAAATTATTTGCGTTTCTCCAGGAAAATGTTTTTTGAATTCTGAAGGATTCAGGTAAATTTTCCGCCTTAACAAGGAAGCATCAGCCGATGATCAAACAAAATTTAATGTGCTAATATGCAGTGTTTTTTCTAAATGATTAATGTTAAACAATAGGAGGTTGATTTTTTTATATTTTTAACGCATAAGATATATTAACTTTTTATTTTTAAAAAATATGCATTTGATTTCTTTTAAGTTATTATTTCTAGTTTTATTTATTGATCATAACTAAAAAACTGAATGGGTTCGTTTACTTTTTCACAATATAATTATTCATATCTGTTTAAATTCAATGATACTAAAAACAAACCTTTGAAAATTCTGCCTTTTAACATAGTTCTCCCTCACAAATTCTATAATCTGTTTCTGGGTTTTTCCACTGTAGCTGTAAACACAAGATAGATTTAAATATTTAAAATTAAATTGTTTTTAAGTTAATTGAATTTACCGAAACGAGCTTCCCCTTGATAAAACTCTGGTTTTTCGCCTGGGTAGATTCATGATCGAAGCACAACGAAAAAATCCATGGTTTTCAACACATTTTTTCCAAAAATTTTTACACTCGTTTCTACCATCGAAAAAGAACTCAACAGTGTCCTTATAATAACCCTGAACATAAATAAATTTTGTAATGTATGTCTAGTTTTTATATAGGTAGAACTTACATATCCTTCTGGATGTAGTTTTATTAAAAAACGTTTTCGTTTGAAAGAAATTTTTCTTATTTTTGTCCAAGAAAATATATTGATACGCAAGATTCCTTGAAAAACCGCAACACCCATATGAGCAACGGATAAATTTAAAGGGACTCCTTCAATATCCTTTGCTGAGTGCATTTTCATACCGTAGAGTTCACAGCGCCTAGCTGTTTCTAGCAAATTCATATCAGCTTCTGCTGGTGATTGGCCACTGAAAAAAAAAACATGTTACTATTTATAGAATCAAATAAATCAAAAAGAAAAAATATAGTTTGAAAAAAACTAAAAAACACGCTTTTAAAACCCATCATACTAAAAAAGCGGAAAATAATTTTTAATATAAGCTGAAAACAATAATAAACTAAAAATACAAGTGTTATTGTGAATAAGCGTGGGGCGCTCGCTATATGAAAAAAAAAAATATGGCCAATGCGCCCAACGCTTTTTCACAATAACACTTGTATTTTTAGTTCATTATTGTTTTCAGCTTATATTAAAAATTATTTTCCGCTTTTTTAGTATGATGGGTTTTAAAAGCGTGTTTTTTAGTTTTTTTCAAACTATATTTATTTATTACGATATTTCGTTTGCATTTGGTATTAACATGATAACTTCCACAAAATCCTTAAATCTTTAGCTTTTGAAAGCTCTAGATGCTTTTAAAATAATATTGTACAATTGAAGTTCTGATATATATTATGTACATAATCATACAAAATTGATTCTATTATACCTACTAACACCTTTTTACAATGCTTGAATAAACATTCAAAAATGCGTTTTCTGCAAAACTCACAATATGGACTTGGCAATATTTATATGTATGTACACAAATGCCACAGATACATATGTACATCTAATAATTATTATAATGACGCAGCCTTGTTCATATAATTATGTAATACTAAATTTTTATTCAGTTATTATTATCATTTGCAATGTAAAATTTATCTACTTATTCCAGTCGTCAACAGCATTGTATATAAAATGGAATAGTACAATCATGGTGGGGAACAGACCGTGAGCCCTCTGTAGAAGCGATTCCGAACTAATATTTTAGCAAATTCAGGAATATTTAAGAGATGAGAAGAAGAGAGAATTCAGACAAAAAAAAAATTAATTTGATTTTCAAACGTCAACCAAAAAATCTAAAATGAATATATACGAATAAAAGGAAGGTTCGAGTGAGATATTTAAGAGGCACTTTTGTGAACATTTATGTATATTGCTTTTTTCTATTCATGGCGTTATAAGGAGTTGGAAGGGAGAAAAATTATAAAAAATAACGAAGAAGCAAACAAAAGTAAACAGAAGTACGAATTGTTATAGAATTGCCAATTTGAAAAATCATTGAGAAATTTTCAAATAATGAAGTAAATTCAATTAGGTATTTCAACTTTTTTTGTGAATAATATTTTTGATAAATGTATGAAATCATTTTGAGAACTTCATTAAAATAGATACACATTTGCTTTTGCAGACGTAATACATTCAAAATCAAGTTCAAGTCAAATTTGTAGCGTATTTGAATGTTATTTATTGAAGTTTAAGTGTTGCAATAACAACAAAATTCAATGCAAATTTTAATGTTTAAACAATTTTTTAACAAAAAGTTTATTTTACATGAAAATAGGTATGGTTTAAAACTTTATTCCAATTCACATACAATAAAATGCTATTAAACTTGTTTTGAACTCACAAATTTTAATGTAAATCACGTCTATACTGGAATTTTATTTCATTACACGTGAAAACAATGTAAACTTTTTTTAGTTCACTTGAACCTTACAACTTTACTACACTCGTGGAAAATATTCATAGTACGTGAAAATTATAATTACGGTTGTGATGTTGCTAGTTTTTCATTAAATTAAGTTTGCTTCAACCAAATAAAATATTAATAAATATTCCTTTTGCTTTCAGATTTTGTTTCTGGCTGCCTAGAGACGGAGACGTGTGTGCTATACATTTAGCTGTATCTATGTATGCTTTTACCATTTCAAATTTTGCTATTTCAAATTCGATGTGAATAGATTTTTCAATTTTTGTAAAAATTGATTCGTTGTTGCCAAATTTGTGGTCTGTTGCTTTGATGTATTTGTTGTTTTTTATTATTTTGCAAATTGTTCGTAGGGGAGTAGGTGGGTAAGCAAAATTAGCTTTGCAGGTAAGGTGTTGCTACTTGATATTTAAGTTATGAGAAATAGGTACCTATAATAAAATAAAATAAATTGACGACAACAATAATGTTTTAATATTTCAAATTAATACTAATTTATATTATATTTTGTGTTAGCAAAAATCTTGATAGGTAGGTTTTAGCTTAATTTAATGAAAAAATAGCAACATCACAACCGGAATTATAATTATAAGTTCACATTGTTTTCACGTGTAATGAAATAAAATTCCAGCATTGACGTGAAAAACATTGAAAACTGTGTTGAAATTTAGTTTAATGACATTTTGACGTTTATGTATGTGAATTGCAATAGGTAATGTTTTAATTCATTTTTTTCATGTAAAATAAACTTTTTGTTTTCAAGAATTGGTTAAACATTCAAATTTGAATTGAATTTTGTTTAAACATTAAAAATGAACATCTAATACCCCTTGTTTGATTGACAATTATTTATTACAACACTAATCTTTCAATGAATAACATTCAAATGCTCTACAAATTTGACTAAAACTTGATTTTTAATGTACATATTACGTCTTCAAAAGCAAATACCTATTTTGAGTTTCAAATGAAGTTCTCAAAACTATTCTATCTATCAAAAATATTTTTCATTAAAAAAGTTGAAATACCTACCTAATTTAATTTACTTTTGAAAATGATTTACAATATTTGAAAATATTTTTCTCATTTTGCAATGATTCTTTGAATTGGCAACTATATTTTCATTCTTCCTCCTCTTTGACGTTTTTGTTTGCCTTATTGTAATTTTTTTAATCTTCCCTCCCTATTTACTCCCTTTATTCGCACATTCGTTTTTTTTTTTTTTATATGAACTTTGGCTCTTCTCGTTCTCTTAAAGTGAGCAATTTTCGTACAACTAGCGCCCCCAGGGGAGCTAGGTATGACTAAGGTTTTTATTTAATTTTTTTTTGTTCTCAAGAAGATGAAGTTAATTAAGGGAGTGACGGGTAGACTTTAATTAATTTATTTTTTTATGGGCAAAAATTTAGTTCTTCTTGAATCTACAACATATTTCATCGAAACAAAAAACGTTGTAAAGCGAGTAAAACTTTTTTTAAATAATTCCATTTAAAGTAAAAGAAAAAAATAAAAACAAAACAAAAAAATTTTTTTTCGAGCACTTTTACATTTCCCCTGTTGTTTATTTAGCCCTTTGAACTTTATTTATTTTCTTTATGTTATTAAATATCTTAGTTTATTACCTTGGGAGTGACGGATGGACTTTTTCAAAAAAAATTATTAACCCTTTAATGTTCATTGAAAATTAGCTTTTCAAAGAAAATAATGATTGTGCATATTTTTCTTATTTAAAAATTTTTTTTTCAGTATTTTTTCTATCGTTTTCCAATTCAAAAGTTCTAATTGCGGTGATGGTTTTTTTTAATAAATTTTGGAAAAAGTGTCTAAATTGTGTTTTTACCTTTGAAATTACGAGAACAGAAAATGCAGTAGAAAAACCGGTTGTTGGAAAACCAGTTTTTTCAATGGATTGACTAGAGCGAGTGTACGTCCAATTTGACTGGTAGGAAAATTGCAGAACGTATATTGAGTGTAGTATATCTATCTACTTCTTGCACCCTGTTTTTTTATAATTGATATAAATTTTTTTTGTGGCAAGCAATAGAGAGGGGATTTATTGTTCTTTGGCAAAAACAAAAACAATTGCAGTGGAAATAAAATCATTTACATGAATTTTTAGTTTGCCGATCTAGGACACCCAGCCTTAAACCTATTTGTACTTTTCTACCAATTATGTATATAAGAGTGTCCTACAAAAATTTACTTACGTGTGCTTTTTGTGATTTTCCATAATTTTAATTTGCATTGTAGTATCTTGGTGAGGTACAAATCGATGTGATGACAAATATGTGTGATCGGGATAATCCTCAGGTACAAAATCCCCGCACGATGCTTGAACAATGTAGCTAGCCATTAAAGCTGCAGTATTGTCATTGCATTGTAAGCTCCCAGTTGCTAAATCGCGTTTTATTTGAAGACAAAACAGATACCTAAGCAAAATATGTTATATTAGTAATGTTAGGTTATATACAATTATACAGGAAATAAGATGAGGAAACTTCGATTTTCATTATTTCAGGAAATATGTAGTTCTATTTAATCCTAGATTCAAAACTGTACTTAAATATTTTAAGACACTGCATTCACACTATGGTAAGGTTCACCATAAAAGTGAATATTATTGCTTAGTTTAATTCTTCGGCTTAGTAAAAAAAACGTCAATATTAGCTAGATAGATAGATAGATAGATTTATTGTAACTGGAATCTTTACCTACGTATAAAACAAACTAGATTACACAATTTACAGGGATATGGTTTCTTATAATATACCTTACTACTGAAAATGATACATTTATTTAATTTATATCACAGATTTATACATAGTACATACATATGTACATTTTGAAGAAAAAGTTACTAGAAAAAACCTTCATTAAATAATAGTTGAAATTTCTATAGGAAGAATGAAGTGGGGATTTCAAAACCAACCTATGGTGTTGTTTACCTTTAGTATCACAGAATCTTGTATATTATTTAATAAATTAATAAATAAATAAATTCATAACATTTTGAACAATACAAAAAATAATAAAATAAAAATAATGACAATTAAATGAAGAAAATTAAATTACAAGAAACAAATAGTTAAATGAATAAATAGTACAGTTTACAAATAAATAAAATAAAAAATATAAATAATTGAATAGAAAAATAAATAAATAATAATTGAATAAATAAATAAACAACAACATAGTAAATGATAAAAAATAAATAATTAAATAAATAAATAAATATCTATACATTAATACGTTAAGCATTTTCTTGTAATTCCTTTTTACTATACTTAAACCCAACGGAGGATAATAGAAAATATACCATTTGAAAGGTAATTTTAATTAGAAGTGCCATCAGAAAAGATTATGTGGATCGGTCAACTATATCCGTGTAAAAATAGACATAATATGTGAAATTATAGCGTAACCGACTCCAATTGCCTATATCAGCAGCAAATTTTATTTGAGCACAGTAAGAGAAAACGCTCTTAAATTTTCTGTCCTATGGGCCAGGTTGCAATGTGAGGGAAATCCGTTAAAATACAGTTATAAAAGTATAAGCCCTTTTCTGCAGGAAAAATTATTATTTGCGTAGATTTTCGTAAATTATGTTATGATTGTTAATTTTATTTTTTGTTACATTAATATGTAAGAATACTTGTTTATTTTCCACTTGTTATTTATTTAAAATGGATTAGGCCTACTGGGAATACCCTTCAAAAACATGCCTTTTTTACACACACACAGCTGTGAACAGGCAAGCAAATAATATGTGAAATCAAAAACAGCTTTTTTCTGTATGACTATCAACCAACAAAGAGCTTGTGAATATCAAGATCAACCGACAAAAGCAGTGGAAAAAATATGGGACATTTGTTTGTATGGGGATGAGACATCTGTATAGTTTCTTATCTGTGCTTGTATCTTCGTTCTTCCTTTGGTTCCTGTTCCTGTTTTAGGGCTTTGAATATTTTGCATTGCAATATGAGAGAAATACGTTTAAATGCAGTTATAAAAGTATAAGCTCTTTTCTTTAGAGAAAATGATTATTTTCGTACATTCTCGTCCCGTTCGGTCGGTTTATTGATACTTCGTGTATTTTTCTGATTTTATATTTTTTGTTTTATGTCATGATTGTTAATATTATTTTTTTGCAATGTTAATATGTAAAAAACCATGTGTATTTTCCACTTGTTTTTTATTTAAAGGAGATTAGGCCAACTATCTTCCCTCTAAGTGGTGTGGAAAAAGATAAATATTATTTAATTTTTATAAATAAAAAAAAGGAATTTCAATATTAAACGAAGGTAGAAAGGTATGGAAGGGTCAACTCTAAAAGAGCTGGATAGAGCTTTCAAATTATGAGAAATACTTATGGAAAAAGAAAAGAGTGCGGATGAAAGGCAAACATCCTATCTTTCATGTACTGACAATTTATAAAGGATAGACTACAGCAAATTTTTAGTAACATAACATAATCTATATACTTCGAGGGTATATTAAAAATACAAATAAATAATTTATTAATTTATGATAGTTTTAATTGTTTACCTCGTGTATTCTTCTTCTAGCTGTGCAGGTTCGGGTGTATAAAATTTAATACAGAATCGAAACAATGGTTCCACTAACGATAAGCCTACTTGACGATTCAATGGCTTCAGAAGATCCAGCCAATATTTAGTACGAGTAGTTTCCTCTTGGTATTCCAAACCGAAATAATCAGCCTCAAGGAGATTAAGCTGCCTGCAAACCTGCTCAAACAGAACCTTTCCTACAGCCTTTGCCTATAATAAGTATTAAAGAAGTGTCATAAGTTTGTATATATAAAATATTTAAAAATTATATTGATTTTAATATTTATAAGATAGGAAAGATGACTTTATTTTGGGAGGGAAAGTTTTCTAAGATAATTTCAGGTAGGTGAACCCTATAATCATAAGAAATTGCTACAACAATTAAGAAAAAGAACTACCTTTTCCAAGAAAAATATTTTTTTGTTTGTTATTATGTTTTTTTTTTAGAAAGTACAAAAAAAAAATAACATGTAAATATTTTTAATATCTTTTATTTTTAAGCCTATTCTAGTAAAATATTACCTATTGATATCACAGAAAATTTTCAATATGATCATAGAAGGCAAAGTTTGTATCTTCACTTTATGGCTGCAGTTAAATTTAAGTGCGCCAAATTCTCCTGCAATTTGACTCCAGTAACTTAAATGCCTTGTTTAAGTTGATATACAGAAGAAATTTCAAATTCATGCACAAAGTAAAAATAAATATGTTATTTTTTTTTATTTTGAGTTTGAAAATTAATTTTTTTAAGAACTATTCACAAACCAAACTTAATTTAAATTGAGATTACTGGTCTTAGAAGAGATTTATGGTTTTCCAAAGAGGTACCTAACATGGATTTGTAAATCTAACTGTTGTTATTTTTTTTTTAAATTTATTTTTGCTTCAGTCTCCCTCATCCCTTGTCTTAACCCAACCTATACTAGTCGTAGGTTTTTGATGCATCTTATGCCAATAACCCTGTATACGTCCAAAGCATGAGTACAACTCGCACCTCTAGACTTATGCTCCAGAAACTTACTTAAGAATCTTGAACAGTATAGATACTCTAACACGAGCTGTTAGAATGACAATTAAACAAAAACACCAAAATTCGCGGATAACAAAATTTTCTTACACTCAAATGGCGTCAAGAAATGAGAATACGAAAGTTGATCAACGAACTTTCCCCCAAAAGCCTTCATGCTAAGGTACGAGAGGTGCAGCGTGAGATTGCATCCTGGTTGTTTAGTATTCAAGGCCAACTAATAGGACTGAAAATTCAGTTAAAGGCGCAAAGCAAGAAAGTAGATTATCTTTATTCTTTATGTATTCTTTGTTGCCTGGCCTAGTACAATTTTGACCATAATGGGCGAGCTGTCGGAGATACGCTTAAAGATCTTAACTCTAGAAGTTTGTGTAATAAATATTAATTGAAAACCCTATTTTCTTATTTTATTTACTAAGTAAATTAACGATTTCTATTTGCATTAATTATGATGTTTAAATCCATCAGCCTTTCGATATTACAACTTCTTTTAAGTGCCAAATATTATGTACTTTATGTGCTTTCGTAGCTTTACCAAAAAGTCTAAAATAAGTTCCTATACAAGTTGTAAATCATAGTAAGATAATCAGTTGCAATAAAACCTTTTTTTATCGAAGCATCTTTTTGTCATCTTATTTCATTTTGGGTCTCCCCTTCCACTCTCTCACAGGGGAAGCGGATGCAAATGATTGTGGCTTATACCGTTATACGCCTGAAGCTCCCCAGGGTCAGGTTACTAACTTTGTGTCAGAGCTTGAAATTCTTTTTCAACTACTTAAACTAAGCTTGGAAGGAAACTATTTTATTACGGCCGGTGATTTGAATGCATAACATGGAAATTGGGGAAACCAAATCAGTAACTATAGAAGTAATCATCGATTTAATTTGATGAATCTTTGCACCATTGACTTGCTCGTTACTGAAAGGCCTTGGACTCCCGACATATTTTTACGTTTGACGCACTAGAGGGGATTTTAACATCATATTCCATAGAGGGCCCTTTCGATTAGTTCAAAATAAGTCTTTTTCTCTTTTTCAAGGGACTACTCCATAGGTCTATGAACGTTTATGAGGCTGATTTTGGAAAATTCTCAAAGTCCTGTTTTTTTAAACTTTAACCGGCCGAAATCGCACAGATGCGCTTTCTCTATGATGGAAAAGTTCTAGTTCTCCCTCTCTTTCTCTATCCAACAAAAAATCTGTGTTTCTTTTTACTTTATCTTGAATGTTAATTCGAATGCATCGTGAACTGAAGCAATTGCACCACTCACAATCTCAACTTGGAATCGGTAGACTTTAATTTTTGCTTGTTTGTTATATGGTTATATCTGGATAAACTTCTTTCCCACCAAATGGTAGTAGATTCTGTCTGGTCTTCAGCATATTGAATTTCTCGTGCCCAAAATGTTAGTTTCCCTTTTTTATTGGATTAGAGATTTTCTTTCGAACCGTTCAATACAAGTTGTATGGGAAGTTTTCAAAACGGTAACCCTAAATATACATAAATGCAGGTGTTCCCAAGGGCTCCGTTTTGTCCCAATCCAATTAATTATTGTTTCGCTGACTACAGTAGGTACCATTAGTTTTTCATATTCGTTCTCAGATTCACATACCTCCCCTTTGGATGTGGGCAGGTCCACATAAGACATAATATGATACGCACATTAAATTTTGACTTAAATAGAGATTTTATAATGGAGAAAAAAGAACGTGTGGAATTTAATGATTCGAAGACACAATTCTGCCTTGTATCATTAAAGCGAGATATAACCCACTTGCGACTATACTTCATTCAAATCAAATAAGGCCTGTACTGCACATTCGATTTGGATGGAGTATCTATATTATAAATTTGCAAGCATGAATTTTGCGGTACCATTTTACCTGCCTTAACATTCGAATATCTGCTTCAAAATTATACCAATGTGTGCGTATTGTTAATGTACGCACAAAATGAAGAAAGAAAAATATCGTTTTGCTTTACATTCGTTCTGTGTCTGCTGTTCTGGAATATTCGATCACGCGTTCGCCATGTGCTTTTAAAATATTTTTCAATCGTGTTTGCCACGTGGTATTTATAACAGCTGATCTGCTGGTATTAGTGTATGGCATTGCATAGGAATGAAGGAACGACGCTACTAATGCATAAGCGTTCATACCAATGATTTATTTTGGCGCTCATACCAGGCTGAGACATCTGTTGCACCACTACATAGAGGATTTCTTCTTGTTTTAATGATACGAGAAAGAATTACTTAAATTTAACTTATGCAGCTTACTGAGGAATTCCTCACGCAAAATTACTCCACCACGCCTGCCGGGAAGTAGGTGTTTACCCTTCCAAAACCTTGTTATGATATTTCAGTCACCTGACTTGGTATCCGCCTATGTTATCACCACTTTCTTCTTCCACGGATCTCGAGATCGATACAGAGACAGTTACATCATTCGGGTTCAGCTTTCCACTCACACTCGCACTCTCTACATTTACTCTCAAGTATTTCCTCATTTCGTATGGAACTTCGAAGACCTTCGATCGATCTTTCTCCTCAAAACTGAGGTGAACCCTTCGGTGCCGTGAAATGACACCGAATTCCGTAATTTGTTTGTCGATCATTGATTGTGAAATATAGCTGATTTCAGACAGAAGGCAAAAGAATTTGCAAAGCCAAGTCCATGACAGCACCCTGCTTGGGCCAACTACAAGGTGTCTCAAAAGAAAGTTCATAATTTTTTGGCTTACTGCGTGAAGGCAACGAATCCGAGCGGCGAAAGGGTTATGACAATCGAGCCAGTCTTTTTGGAATACAGTGACAGTCGCTATGGAGCGTTTCTCGAGAGCAGACTGTGCGTTGTGCATACGAGAGTTTTACAAAAACTGTTATTCGGTGACTGTTGCGAGTAGAGGGTATTTAGATAGATAGATATTCTTTATTTTCGTATTAACAGTTACAAAAATAAGCTACCACATAGTTTACATAGTCATAGAGATTTGATATTTTTCAGTATATTAATTTGTACATACATACATATGTATGTATATAGAATTTAGATGATAATAATTTAAGTAACAATTTTGAAGGAAAATACAAACAAAACCTTCAACGCAAATTGAAAAGGGCAGGTACATTTTGACTCAAAAAAAAAATAAGATTTCTAAACTTTTGTTTAGAAGTATGTTAGTAAAAAGGGGTTAGTACTTAGTATAAATAATAACTGATAAATATATTTTAATGTACATATGTACTAGTAGATTGTTAGTAAGAATTAACAATTTGTTAAATAAATAAATACAAAAAAATAAATAAATAAACAAATATACAAATAAATAAATTAATTAATAAATAAATAATTATGTAGAAAATAAATTAAAAATTAAACGTATATTATTTAAATATACGAATAATTCAAACTAATAAAAATATATCGGAAAAATGGTTAATGAATCAATTGATTAATAAGCGGATTGCCAGAGGTTTCACAATTTAGCAAGAAGGTGTTAGTCAGTTTATTGATTCTTAGCGAAATCAATTCAACATTTGCCTTCTCATGTAAGTCTACGGTGGAATGATATCGTGGAAGGTTAAGCATCATTTTTAGAAGCTTGTTTTGTGATACTTGCAGTTTTTTAAAATTACTTTTTGAACATTTCTCCCAAACCTGGAATCCATTCAGAAGTATTGCTTGGAATACTAATTTTTGAAGAATCATTTTATTATCTTTGTTAAGGCAGGACTTTCTATTTATAAAAGGATACAAAATATTTATAGCAATGCTAACTTTTTGCAGAAATTTGGCAATATTTTCTCTGCAAATGAGTTTTTAATCTAAATAAATGCCAAGATATTTCACATTTGAATCCTATTTAACGTTTAGGTACACCATGAATAACGGTAAGTTGATTGCTTGGTAGGTAAAAAGACTTTCTACTGAAAAAGATATTATGTAGTTTTTCAGTATTCAGTTTTGTTTTCCATTTTGTGTAATAATTTGTCATCAGTTCTATCGCATTTTTCAAATTTGTCTCAATGTTACACAAGACTAAATTCATGCGATGAAACGAGGCCTGCATCATCCGCAAATATGGCTATCTGACAACCTGGTAATCTAGGAATATCAGAAGTATAAATATTGTAAGTACAGTACAGGAACTAGTTCTGATCCTTGCGGGATATACCATAGTTGACTTGGAAACAGTTACATGAACAGTTGTTGACGAAAGCACTAAAGTATCGATTGGACAATAAACTTTGGATAAGATACGAAGGAAATCTGGGGTGAGATTCTGTAAGGAAAAAACGAACGAACGTTTTCGCTTGTGCGAAAGGTTTGCTTTAAAATTATACTTTCGTTTTTGAGAAACGAACGTTTGTTTTCGTTTTTCGTGTTATAAAATCTGGCCCCTGAAATATACCTTTTTGTGCACAATTCCATCGTGCCAGACTGAGGCAAATGCCTTTTCTATATCAAGTAGAATAAGCCCAGTGGATTTGCCAAGAGATCGATTTTTCTAAACTGTTCACAGACTCTAAATATGTGCCTGTTGAGTAGTTCTGAGTCCAAATTGTTCATTGCGAAATATCTTAAGCTCACCAACGATGCGTAATATTTTACATTTCAATTTTTTTTCGAAAACTTTGGTTGTACAACTAAGCAAACTTATTGGTGGATAGCTTGTTGGGATTTTTGACGGTTTTCCAGGTTTAGGAATTGCATACTTTCAATTCATTGGAAAATATTGCGTTTTGAGGCACGCGTTTATCAAAAACGTAAGAAACTCGAACCCTGCTTTTGGTAGTTTTTAAAGATATATGTTTATGTTATCTATTCCATCTGATTTTTTTACTTTTAAGTTTGAAACGATGTACATATTTAACATCTCCCCTGGATATAAACTGATCTCTAGGAGTTTCAGTGATCCTTTTACGAATGTAAGCTAAAATATAATCCGGCATTTTAATGACAAATGGTTTCTTGATTTTTTTTGGTACTCATGTTTGCACTGCTTCCAGAACTTGGTTTGAGAAAAAATCGACATGAATATCAACATCTTCTTTTGAAGATACTTTATTCAAATCAGTAGGAATTGGCCTAAACTTGGACCTAATTTCTGATCTTAATCGACTCCAATTAGCATTGTTAAAGTCCAGAAAGTATTGCTTTCTGGTTTTTACTGTTCTGTTCATTCTACAAAAAAATAGGAATATGTTCAGAACTTAATTCATTTATAGTTTTGGGCTGAGTGGAAAATGAAGGTAAATTTTTTATAAGACGGAAAATAAGTTGGACTAAATGGAAACAATATTGAAAACGGATACAAACAAGACATATTAGCAAGAACATTTACCCACGAGTTCGCACAAATACATCCCCAATATCCGATTAGGTATTAAGTTTTCATTTCTAATGATTAATTTTCCTAAATCTCTTTTAAGTGGCATTTTCTTTTCTACAGAGGAATCTTTTTGATGGGAAATACACACAAAACATTTTTATTGCTGTATGATTCCTTAGCCTTATTTCCAGACCAACATTCTCAATTAATCGAGTCCTAGTAACGGGCAAAAGAGAATGTTGAATTCACTTTCTTATTAAAATTGCTACACATCCACCTATTTGATCAATGCGATCTACGCGATGGCATGTATATGGTAATTAGGTGTAGAAAAAGGTACATCTGAACTTAACCATGTTTCTGTTACCAAAGCTATATTAATTGCATTTTGATTCAAAAAATTCTAAAATTCTATATTTTTATTACGAATGCCTTTGGCATTCCATGTAAGTAAGCTAGTAAAATTTTACATGGAAAACAACAACACCTCAAAAGTGAACAAAAATAAGCTATTATTTATCCATAGTATTATTGTGAAGATAGAGTTTCATCTAGTTAAATGTAGGAGGCAGTCGAGAAGTGCCAAAAATATGCAAATGTTGGCAAAATCAGGGTGTGTTCGGTAACAAATACATTTCTTTTACACTTCGCCTGCATTGCAAAGTGCAAGCGATCCACAAATTTCAAACCAAACATTTTTTTAGGTTGAAATTATCAAAACAAAATTATTTCGTAAGTGAACTTACTAAAATCAATTCTTTACGAAATTGATAAGATTTAAGGATCAATTCATATGAGATAAAATAATTTTCTTTAGGATTAGTGTATTTAAACATAGTAATAATCACGTTGAATTATTGAAAAACTATTGAAGTATGCTTGTTCTCATTACAAAGCTGACAAAGGGTGCTTCCATAAATGCATGGTTGCGAAAGTCTGACGAATGCATACCTTTCAAAAATGCAAATGTTAAATGTCCGATTTTCATAAAAACAAAACTCAAATATTTGTTGCGCAAATGTGAAACTATAAAAACTGACATACAAGCATATTTTCTTTGACTTTAAAGTTTTTCTATAAATATAAGTAAAAAGCATTCTAAACCAATTCGCAAACTTCAACTCAACAAGCATTTTCATGCATTTTCCAACTCGACCCAATTATTTACAAAATTATACATTTTTCGAACGCGCCCCTTGTAGAACAGCTGTTGTTATAGTTGATTTACATGTTTCTGCATCTGCAAAATGCAGAAAAGTAGAAAGAGTCAGATATACGTTCAAATCCGAAAGTGGGAAAGAATACACAGGTGGTAACTCTTTTTAACTTTCTATAAATTGAAATTTTTGAGAAAATTGAGCCTTCTTTTGGCATCCTTCCTATTTGAGGACGAAGAACAGCAAAACACCAAAAAGAAAAAAAAGGTTGTGGGTTCATCAAAATATATCTTATTCTTCATTTGGACGACATTATTTTTAAGAAAGAAATTCCCAAATTGTATTATACTTTAATCTAATACTTTAATCTACATACATACATAATATATTAACTTATTTACTAATATATAAAGCTGAAGAGTTTGAATGTTTGAAAGCGATAATATCAGGAACTACTAGTTCTAATTCAAAAATTGGATAGTCCATTTATTGATTTAGGAGAAAGAGTGACATTGCATTGAAGATTTACTATCGAAAGTTAACCATGTTGACAAAATAAGGGACCTAATTTTAATTAAACTTCCAGGACAAAGAAGTTATAGTTGCGTACACATCAATTGATAATAAAACTTAAAATATCATTTACGCAAAATTACGTTAAAATATATATATTTTTTTTTAAATTTAATCTTAATTGCAATCATAATAACTGAAATTGCGGACGACACGTCGCACAGTGGCGCCCTTTGTATGGAGAAGTGGAAATAATTCAATAATTCCTGAACCACTCAACCGATTTCAATGAAATTTTCAAGTAAGACAAAGAATGTCGTTAGTAATCGACTTCAGTAATTTCTACCTACCGTTACGCTCTACAGTGGACAAAAATTGCTTTTTTTTGGAAAAAAAATTAAAAAAAATTGTTTTATGCGGCAATTTATTGAATTCAACACAAAATAGCGTAAATTACTTTTTGCAATTTTAGCCAAAATTGAAATGATTTAAGAAAATACGATTATTGATAAGAATTGATTCTTAAACTACCTTTACATACATACATTGTACATATTATATACATATACATATGTATGTATATGTACATACATGGATGTGTGGATATATTATTTAAAAAAAAAATTATTTATTCGCATTATCAGACACCAATGGCCATTTTTGAGGTTTAAGAGAATTATTGTAAAATTTGCCGAGTATAGAAATTAAAAAATCGGGCAAGAGTACGGCATTTTTTACTTTTCGGAAAAACTATAACACATAAATTGATAAAGTTTTCAGTGTTTAATTAAGAATTATTAAGAGCAACGAATTCTTAATCCAAAAATTTGTGCATTTCATTAAAATTTTGAAAAATCACACTTCGAACTACCTATTTTTTAAACTTTGTTTTATTTATTTATTTAATTTAGTTACTCAATTTTAAAATTTAAATCTTTTTAATAACCAAGCATTACAATGATCGATAAACCAATTTAAAATAAAAAAATGATAATTATACAATATTTGGAAAAGGATAAAAAAATATAAGAAGTTACCAAATTTTAATTACAACAATTAGTAAAATTTTAACTTTATATTTATTTTTTTCGAAAACTATGACTTTATTTGACTTAATTTAAAAACAGGCTGATAGAACAGACTGTTAGCTTTTTAAAAAAAATACAATTCTTAATTTTAAATGTTACCGTTATTTAAAACAAAAATCTTTTTAAATTAAAGTATTTTAAATTTAAACTGCCCCTCCCGTCTAAACGGGGGGAGATAGAGCCCCTTCCATAGTGAAAAATGCTTCTTAAGAACTGTTTTATAGAAACCCGTTATAAAATCTTATCGGCTTATTTATCGTAGTCTGCTCAAAGACAGTAACAGTATTTTTGTTTTGTTTTAAACGTAACACTTTTTTACTTAAAATTGGTCTGGAAGGCGCATCCGGACGGTTCCGGATACGATTTTTGCAGCAAATTGTAGCTAAGAGTCTACACTATTTGTCTATATAAAAAAGACAACAGCGGCAAATGGCGATAAAACTCAAAACATTATGAGAAGAAAAATATAACACAAACATTGATTTTTTTTTGTTCATACCAAGTACTGTTATCACCGACCAATTTTTTATTTTTTTTAATTTTTTCTACAGATTTATTGATTTATTAAAAAAAAATTATTTCAATTGGATCTGATTTCAGCTGTTGCGGATCGTTTAAAAATGAACCAATTTTCATACATATTTATGAATTTTCGACTTTAAGCTTAAAATTCTCAGGTAAACTAGTACTTATTTCAAAAAAAGTTATAACATATCATTCTTACAACTAATTAACTATACGAATCCATTATCAGATCTTAAAAAACACCACTTTCAGAAAATGACTTATTTCCATGTTTGCCCCACTGTGCGTCGTCGCGGGCAACAGCTATAGTAATTAATAAAGATTTTTTTCGATACATTGCTTACTTCTTTTTATCGATCCACTTAATATGAACTTTTTGTTGAGATTCGAAGTAGGTGCGAAGTTGAGTATATGCATATTTCGTTAAATTAAAAAGAGGGGAGAGTATGATAACTAGGGCACGAAGATTTGATAACTGTATTTTGTAGGGGGCTCAAAACCAGCATTTTTTTACCATGAGAGGGGGGGTCTTCTCACCCCGTTTAGGTGGTAGGGGCAATTTAAAATAAAAATGCTTTGATCGGAAAACGAAGTTTTAAAAATTACGGTAATACTTAAAATTAAGTATGATATACAGTCTGTTCTATCAGCTTGTTTTTAAATCAAGTGAAAAAAATTTATTTATTTATTTTCGAAAGAACTAATTTTAAAACCAAAATTTGTCCAAAAAAAAGCTAAAAAATAGTTTAAGAGTTTTATTTTTCAAATTTTTAATAAAATATAAACACTTTTTATTGCTCTAATTTATTCTTGATCAAAAACTGAAAACTATTTGAATTTATGTCAAATAGTTTCAGTCATCCGCGCAAAAAAAATAATTTTGCCATTTATTCGTTAAATATTCAACGAAAAACGCAAGAAAAAAAATTGACAAGATCTGATATGTAGTGTAGGTATTTGTAACAGGATTTTTTTTTCATTTGTTTAGTGAAATTGCCTTGCAGAAGCAAATTATCGAGTTGTTGTACAGTGTTTGTGTCAGAAATAAATAATATAAGAATGGGTGTGTGGGTCGTACGTACATATGCACCTATGTATGTACGTTTAAGATACCATTTTTCGGTTACGATATCTCGAGAATGAATAGAGATTAATTAATTAAATTTTGACCAATAGGTTATAAGTTATAACTTTAAAAGATGCAGAAAGGACTTTCATAAAAAAATGTGATACACGTTTAGTATAAATTTGGAAAAAGTTCAACTTTTCATGAGACATACTTGTAAATGAGTCTCATAACATATGCTTTTTTTTAATTAATTTTATAATTCATAATGTAATTTTAATTCAAAGATTTTTTTTTTCATAAAATAATAATAAAAAAAATTTCAAAAAGAAATAAATACACAAAATTTTAATTTAAGTTTTTTAAATGTATGTATGTTCAAATGATTTTAATTTTTTTTATATATCTAATACTAATTTAAAAAAATACATTTTATTCAAAAATGAACAAAATATATTCAAATGATTTTATTGAATTAAAACATTTTAAATTTGATTAGAAAACATGATAAAAAACTGTATTATTATATACTTATGTCATAAGTATCTATTTATTTAGGTATGTACATACACATGTAGGTATGTACATACACATATTTAATCAAAATTATTTTAGTTCGGATAAAAAACTGTTTGCTTTCTATTTCTATTTGGATGACCTTCAGATATGGTTTTTTTTGCACTTGATGTGTTTATTGTGATAAGTCCTATTTGGTGTTGTTGTATTTGAAATGCTTTCGTTTGCATCATCTTTTTCAATGTTCAGCTTCATTTTTAAAACTATTATTATTATTAAATTTGCTTCTTGGCTATGGGATTCGTTCATATTATTCGTGTTAGGCTCAGGATTTTGAAGTACTGTTGGGACGTTGGGTTGAATACTGGAGTTGTCATCATTAAAGTGCGGTTTTGAATTCTGACATATACATATACATATATATATATATGAATATCAAAAAACCAGCTACAAGAAGGCCAATGTGTTGCTGTAAAAATGAAGCCTAAAGATCAAAACTACACCGAAGGAAACCAAGTTTCTTACATATAAGTAAGATCTAGGAGAAACTTGGATTCGGATGATTCCTTCTGTGTAGTTTAATTTTTGAAATAGGTTTCAAGAGCTGTGGACTCCTTCTAGTCCCTTAACAATTTCATTCTGTTTTTGTTGGTATATCTCAGCTGATCCATTTGTTCCAAATGGTAAAACTCTAAATCTATAACGTCCATAAGGAGTGCAAGAAGTTGTTATATCCATGCTTTTGCATTTGCCATCTCTGGTAAAACCTCAAATGTTGCCATTTAATACTTTGGTTTTTTGATAGCTTTATTATGAAATGGAAGATCTAGGCATAATCTCAAGTTTTTATTTTTTTTTGTTGTTGTATGACAATGTTAGAGATCCATTCAGAGTGGTGGATAATCCCTTGACTCAAACTGATCTAATTCATTGTTAAGTGCTTTCCTTATTGCTATGTGGATTCGTATAGGGAGCATATATGGTGAACGAGAACAACATCTGGATCTATTTCAAATCTTCCTTTTTAGGACATTCTCCCATAGCCTTAAAATATGCTTTTGAATTCGGATACCAATTTATCAAATTAGTTTTTCCCATTTGAACTGACTGCAATAGATTTAACTTCAGCAGTGACTGAATCTAATCCAAGTGGCTGGGAAACATTTTCAGAAAGAATGCGGTATAAATGACCATCCACAACTTGAAAAGCCACTTTAAATTGTTTTTTTCTTTCTTTTTTTGCATTTTAAAATAGTTGTTGCAATGGGGCATATCGAATTACAAGAAATAGGGTTGATCTTTACATTTGATCTGAAATACTTATAGGATTTTTTAATATTCTTTTAAGGTTATGTTCTCCTATCACACAACACCAATATGCCAACAATTTCTCAAGTATTAGATTAGAATTTTGGACACTGTTGTTTCACTGAGACTACCAACTACTTCTATAGATCTTATAACATCACTAATACTTATCTCAATATTCTTCGGTTCGATTGATTTTATTTTTCTATCCTTTCTCCTAGCTTTGTCTTTTTCTTTTTGTTCATTATTTTTATTTTCCGATTTATTTTCAGACTTTCGAGGACAGCAAATTGCAAAATAATTTTCTGTTTTGCAATTTAAACATTCTTTGCCATATTATTTAGGATAAGCCTTGCGACCAAAAGTATGCATTTTACCACAGAATTTACAGCTTATTAATCTGCCTATTTTGTTGAAGCTCTCTACATTTTCTTTTCCAGCTACAGCTACAACGTTAAGTTGTCGTTGGTGTACATTTGGTTTCCACTGCATTCAAAATGTTGTCAACAGTTCCCTTTTCTTCTCGAGTACATCTGTCCAAAATCGAAAATTGTGTTTTCCTTATTAATGATATCACCAAACATTTCTCCATGATATTTTTAGCGAGGATGCCATCAAAAAAAAATAGATTTAATTTAATTTAATAATTTTTTACTTCTGACACCATGAATTACGAGTAAAACACACTATTTTAAGGTTAGAAACAGAATGGCATTTATTTCAATTAAGTAGGCTTCATTTATGTACATAATGTGAAATATAACTTAAACTTTACATGAGACATAAATGAGTGTCATAAAACTTATGTACATACAATTTACTGTTTTGTTATTTTTATGAATGTTCTTATTTTATTTAAGGTTAAGTTTTTTTATGGTACAAATAAATGAAATAAATATAGTTTAAAAAAACTAATAAGACACGCTTAGAATATCAAACTAAAAGACTAAAAACTAATTTTTAAACTAAGCTTAACACTGACTGGTGAGATTTGTGATGTGCTAGTGACCAGAGTAAATTGAAGAGTAAAAAATTTTAAATGCATATAAATTGGACTCAGTGTCGCTTAAGTTTTGTCCATTGTATGTAGGTACATAAATAAATACGTACATCTTTTGATATATCCGTACCAAAATATTTTTGACCCGTTATCTTATCAATTTCCTTAAACACAAAAGTCTTGATTGAAATGCATCGTTTAAGTCTGTATTGACACTTTCCCTTATTCAATTTTAGAATGAAGTTGATAATAATATTCGGCGTTTACTCTATTCAAATACCGATTGTAATTTTTTTAAGTTCTTTTAGCCACATGGGTAATTCTTTTACAAACCGAACACTTTTTGACCGACACATCTCAGATTTGGCTGAAATTTTATTTGTGGATACTTTATCGAAAAATAAAAGATACCTGGCTGAGGATTTTTTTATATTTCACTTATTTTCGAAAATACAGGTGTTTGAAAATTTGAAAAAAGTGAGGCTGGGAGACTCATTTTTAAGAATTTATAACTCTGGTTCCAATTGAGCTACACACTTGTTTTTTCTTTCATTTGAAAGCTACAGAATTCAAATTTAAGAAAAAAATATTTTTAATAAAAGTTATTAACAAATTCATATTGTTATTAACAATTTAATTATATAAATCAATTTTAAACAATTGCCCCCACCTCTTACTTAAGTAAGTATAAGTAAGTAAGCACCCAGCCCCTTTTTTGTATGATTTTTGACAGTAAATGGTGGCATTTTACTTTACTAAACACGTCTAAACACCGTACAGCCCGAAAAAAAATCTGAGGCAAAATATGTCCAGAAGAATAAAATTTTCCCGGTCTGTGTACTAGACTTATAGCACCGGTTTTTTTTCTACTAGAAAAGTTCCATTTAACTTGTGTTTTGAATATTGAACGTACATATGTAACATATATTTTTTTTTAGTTTGTTTATTTTCACAGAACCAATCACAATGTATATTATTTAATACTATAAAAAAATGAGTTTTTTATATAGGTATTTGTTTGAAAATTGTGTTGTGTTGGTATTTGAGACAATATTAATTAGTTCACTTAACATGACTTTGATGATCATAGCCAAATATATCATGGAAACATTAAAAAGGTTATGCAGTTTTTCACTGGTTTCTTTAAGTTTATGATTGTCAGTTTTTGTAGGGGTATTAAAATAGTGCCATTGTTTTCGATATTATAAATATATTATTTGTGTTTGGTTCATTAGAACTCATTTTATTCATCACAAGGTGAACTTACTTAGCTCTATAAACTTACCTGAACTTGAAACATTGTAATTGAATCATCAAGCATCTGAACTCGAACAGCCAACTTTTTTCCCCCATTATGTCTAGGTGTTGATGCTATTGCATCAACACCGGAGAGCGAACTAAGTGAGTGCGTCATATGGCCAGTAGAGTAATTTATCTTTTTGCTTAGTTTTGGAATTATTATTTCTTAACATTTAACTATGCATATTTAGTTTGTCATGTGTGTCTTAACTTTTATGTAAACAGTTTATTATTTGCAAAGTTGTTTTTAATTTAAGTTTTAAATTAAAAGATTCCAACTTGTTAAGAAATATCGATCTGAAAAAAAAAAATAAAAAATCGTTGCTTTTTTAATATTTTATTTAAAAATGAATAATCATATGAGTTAGATTATAATGTAACATATAATATTTCCCTCCAAATAAATTTAGCCTACGCATTTGTTATGACGTTATGAAAATTCAATAAATAAGTGTGGCAAAAACATAAACGAGTACATACGAGTATACCAATTTTTTGAAAGTCACTTGTTTGTAGTTTTTCAGGAGAGCGGATTAAAAATTAATGTTCCGTCGACTAATTAAAATCGGATAATTAAAATTAAAAGACCAGAAATGTCCATCTCTCATTGTTATGGAATTAAACCGAGTTTTATATTGCTAATGCCTACTCCTTCTCGTAGTTATGAAATTAAAATTAAAATTGAACTTTGTCTCACCCCAATTTAACGCCATGTGATAAACTCCAGAGTGATAATAAAATTCAGATAATTTCATTGGAAGATTGTAACCCGTGGGATAAGGTAATTTCTCCTTTGAATTTTTCATTGTCAAGCGTCTCCTGAACCACATTGTTTTCATCAGTCATGTCCTTCAAGCATGAACCGTTGCACAATTTCGAAGAATTCAGATTTTAGATATTTTTAACTTTTATCGTTTGCGTATGTTGTGTTTTATACACCTACGACTATTCCGAATCAGTATAATAATACACAGTCATTGATCAATAGAAAATGACAATGCGGACAGGACACCTGTCCAATTGAACACAGCCTAAGTCAGCGTATAAGGGCATCTATCAGATTTTGACATTGATCGTACCCCAAAGCCATCAATTATTTTTATCTTTCTAATTTTTCCACCCAAAATTAATGCAAAGCACTTATTTTAGATACCGAAATCAATCAATCTTAATAATTTCCCGACTTTTTGGGAATGTTTTCTTTTATAAAAACAGATTGTACTGAAAAAAATATTATTCGGACCTATTTTTCCAAATCTGTTATTCTGCTACGAATTTTCTGTTATAAATCGTAAAAGATTTTCATCATAAAAGATCTTTTATAATTTGTATTCATGGACATTCGAAAACGAAATGAATAAGCAAACAAAACTAAAATCTGTTGTCAAAATTAAGCTGTTTTGTTAGTATGTATTTAAGTACGTAAATGATTCATTACGATTTTACCATCTACATAATGTTTAAATAAATACCATATCAACTACCATTACAGCCTATATCGCAATTAAAATTCTAGGATCCTTTGTTAAGCGTGTTACGCAATATGGAACGTACTCTCATAATATTTCGTGTAACATATATGTATATGTAGGTACATGGAAGGTAACTTATTATACCTATCATGGTATGTGCAGGCATCAGTAGTTAAGACAAATTTACTATTAATTCTTTGAGAAAATTCACTCTATTTACAAGAGGAAACATAAGGATGCGTGTGTCCAAGAAATTCGGTAGTCTCTTGAAGCACTTCAATTTGAAATGCAATGGTCGTGTTTGAAGACTGTGTTGTTCTATTTGTCCACTAAAAATCCTGCATTTAATCTGTCCAATCGGAATAGCTGCACATCGGAAATTAAAGGGCACTTTTTTTTTAAATGTACCCCCATCAAAAGTTGTCTGTTCTTTTTTCTAAGAAAGTATTTATCACTGAAATCTTTTATAATAGAAGTCAGAAAAATTTGTCTTTTATTCCTTTATCACTCATAAGAGATTTCATAAAAGATTTTGCCTCTCCGAATACGAAAAATAATATTTGTAAAAGATTTTTGGACATGTTCGAATTCTAGACAATTCATAACAGATTTTATAGCAGATTTCATAGTAGATTAAGTATACTGATTACCAAAATTAAAATTCATAAAGGACTTTTTGACAACTCAAACTTTTGTATGGGAATTCATAACAGATTATCAGAATAGCAGAATAAAATATCTCGCCGAATAGGTCTAATTGTTGCTATTTCGATTTTTAGGAAATTATAGTGACGAAATTTCGTCCAGATTTTTGTCCATAATTAAAATTAAGAAATTAAAAAGAATACAAATTCCTTTCCAATTTTCTTCCTTTTTAACACGCTTACATATATTAGTTTCACTTGTATGTATGTATATATGTATGTATGTTACCGACTCCTTTACACTCGATTTTGATTTTATTAAAACTTTGTATACATATCAAGAACCGCTGGCAATACAATAGTTTATCTCAATATCCTTATCAGGATTACCGGGATTAAATATTTTCCTCCCACATCTTATGTTTCTACTTGCTTTTATTATGAGCTTATAAATATTAAAAGACTCCCGTATTTCAAAGTACTGCGGTGGCTCAGTGGGTCGGATTCAACAAGGGTTGTGGGTTCAAATCCCAACCATGGCTGAACATTTTTTTAAATAATAGGCTAAATCGCAGGCACGACTCGATAAGAGTTGTGGGTTCAAAACTATACACATATTTTTTTGACAACACATCGAACTTAAAAATGAAAAATAAATATAGTTTATAAAAAACTAATAATACACGCTTAGCACATCAAACTAAAAATAATTTTTAAATTAAGCTGGAAACAATAATAAACTTAAAATACTAGTGTTATTGTGAAAAAAGCGTCTTTCTCTCTTGCTCTCGTAACCAGCGCATGAAATATATATAGATCAGCTGATTTTTCATTCTTGAACAATTTTATACATTTATTAATATTCTGTACAATACATTAAATATTTTACTATTAAAGTGAATAAAGTTGTAAATTTATTTTAAGCTCCATATTTTTTGATTTTTTGGGTGACACATTATGGCAGGAAGTGACGCAGACTCAATTGTGTAAACTATAAAATAAGAGGAAAAAAACATTTTTAAACTCAAGCAAGCTTTTAGACTTTAGCTACACTTGCCCACGCTTTACAAACGTAATCAAAAATGAATTTAAAACAGCAAAATATCTACAACGGTAAAGCATACATAACTCCACACAATTTGCCATTGCTAGGCAACTAAAAAAAACTGAAGTAGGTTTATACAATGCAATGCTCAGACAGTTAAAAACGTCACTTTTTTGTTTATGTTTTCCTTTTTTCGGTTTTTATTATGGCGGGAAACCGCCAACTCTCTCACACGTACTATTTCCTATGACTGCGAAATAAAGCCCCTTTTAGACGTTTAGTTTCAGTTGAGCTATCAGTTAAGCTTTCAGTTAAACTGATGTCTAAACACAAAAATTGAAACTGTAACTGAAACTGATGAAATTCCCATCAGTTTTCAGTTCAGTTCTCAGTTAAACTGATGATCTGAACACCGAACTGAGTTTCATTTTAACTGAACTGACAGTTGAACTGAAAAATGAACTGATAACTCAACTGAAAACTGAACTGTAAACTGATCGTCTAAAAGGGGGCTTTAAGTCTACACATTATACATTTCATTTAAATTTACATTTTTTTTAAATTTAATTTTGAAAATATAAATCTGCCACCAGACACCCTGTATTTATTGTACATGCCTTCGAGATACACAAGATTTATCAATTGTACCTACATATATACATTTATATTCGAGACTCGAGGGTCAAAATTCTACTTTCATCGGAAGAGAAATATATAATATATATATATAAAAATATATATATATTTATATATTTATACTTGTAAAATCACTGCGGAAATTTTTATATAAAAAAAAAAAATAAGTAGGTACTTAATTTCAAAGTTTAACTTTAACGAACTGTTAGTTTTTTGTATTTGTCTTCGCATTGTATTTTTTTTAATATGTCACCTTAACCTTGAAATCTCTACAGTCATAATTATAATTGCACTTTGTTATCAACAGTGTATCAACTTTTGAATTGTAGTAATTAAAAACTTTTAATCAAATATTTTAGTTATCAATAAAAATATAACACAAAAGCTAAATTCTGAAAAAAGTACCCAAATATGGAATAGGTACTCAATTATGGAATACCAGCAAAATTCGTTATATCAAAAAACGCTTGCCACGGGAGTAGAGTTAGCGCAACTGATACGATTTTGTGGGTGAGATAGTAAATATGTAGATCGAATAAAACAAAATTTGGGCGTGTTTTGCGTTGTATACTTATGTATATCGTTTGATAAATGAAGCTTTTCCATATTAGGACCATATTCCATATTTGGTGACTTTCCTATATACTAAAGAAAGAACTTTACTGTGTAGAATTGTAGATCATAGAAAAAAGAAAGAAAGAATTTTACTGTGTAGAATTGTAGATCATAGAAAAAAGTTTTTCAAGAAAAAAAGGACATTAAGAGAACAATTTAGGAAAAAGAGGACAAAATACTGTCATCCTTAAGAAAAAAAAAAGGACACGATACCGAAAAAGAGGACTGTCCTATATAAATAAAGAGGACGGATGGTCACCGTAACTATAGCTGTTTTAATCTAATCTGCTGAAGCCTACTGGTATATCTTACATTTTTTAAATAATATTACCAACAAGTATTTATTAAAATCAACATAAATTGCTTGTGTATACCTAGGTATGTACTGTACATACATACATAAATGTTTAGATACCATTTAAAGTTTTTTTAATTAGTTTGCCAAAAAGTGTTTGATTTCTTAGTTAATTAATATTTAGTTATGGTTTATTAAATGGCGCCCAACGATGCGCTATTGTTAAGAGCTAAAACCCCGCAGATATCAAAGAACTTATCTTTGGAAATTCAATTAAATGCATAACATATATGTATGTATGCCCATTTAAGACCAATGAAGCATTTAATATATTAAAACTTATAATAAAACCTATTAATGTATTTTCAAAAATTGGTATACAATAAATTGTTGAGGTAGTTCATATACTTAAAAATTAAATAAAGTATTTGAAAAACTTTCAGAAATTTTTATTTTTTGTAAACGATAATAATAATTAAAACTTGATATAACTTTTCATGTCCGCATACTACGATAAAAGTATCTGGGAACTAAGTTTTAAATTATTACATGATAGAGGATAGTATTCATATAAAGTGGGAATGTTTTTTTAGAAAACTAACAACATTGCAATTTAATTCCCCAAAAAATTTGTTTATCACAAACGAAAGACCTCATTTATGGCGATCAGGAAAATTCATGAAAAGAGCAAGAAGTTTTATAATGAAACCTCAACTTCAATCTTAATGGAAAAATGATTTAATAATTGGTGAAAATTTCTAAACTGTAATATAAGAATATATAAAATAATTACTTATTATAACATGTATATTTTGTTTACAATAACCATATATGCCAATTCTTAACGTTTTGTATGCTATTCATCTTAAATATTTACGATTTAAATTGTGTTTAAGTCATGCATTTTTTCTCAATTTTTTATGTACTTTTTTGAAAAATGAGCTGATGAAGATGATTTTTCTTCAATAAATGCAACAGAATAATAAGGTCGATTGAAAATTGCACTTAAAAAAAAAAACAGACCTTAATATCCAATGATTTCCAATTCATTAATCAAGCGGGAAAAGTAATAAAACACAAAAGACCACAATTATCCATTGGACTGATATGAATTAATTAGCTGCAATTTTAGACTTAAAGATTGATTTTTTTATATTTCCAGGAATCAGTTTTATTATTTTTTCTTTGGTCTATTTTATAAAATCCTTTTTATCACTATAACACAACACAATCAATCTGCTTTCAAGCAACCCATATTTCTTTTTATCAAATTTGAACAGATGAGAGTTCGTAGCTCTTTCATTATTATGCAGTTCTGCGCATCTATAAAAATGTAGGTGATTGGTGGACCGAGTAGAGTATCCTCCACATGTTTTATTTAATATTTTGTTATTCACCTCAGTGTAGTAATTATTAGATACATTTTCATAAAACATTGGTGAACCTGAACAGTTGTCCAGCTAACCATTGTCTTAGTAGGATAACTATTTATTCAAACAAGATTCGTCAATTTGTTATTAAACATATGTACAATGTACATACTATGTACCTGAAATCCGTCAATTTTTGTATTTCTATTATTGGTCGAAGAGCCCACAGCAAATTTTGGGTTGCTAGTGTTAACTGAAACAGTAGGATATGAATGGGAAGCTGTGGCAAATCTAAAAAATCTGAAAACAAATATCATTTCTATAATGTGTACAATAACGTCATCTGTCATTTCATCTTTGGAATTTCAGATTTAATTTACTTTAAAGTTCTTACCTGTAGTTGATTCCTTGGCTTAAAATATGTCTGGGTGACCCAAAATTTTACATCCACTTACCAAATATAAAAAATATAAAAAACGGTTTATTATTATTCTATTATTTGTAAAAAAGTGGTTGTGACCCAAACTAATAATTTTCCATTGTACCTTTTGTAAACTTGGCGTTTATTGAAGTTTTCGTGTTATAATAAACTAATCAATCAAAAAAGGTACCAATGTTTAATCCTGAATAAAACTAAATTTTTTAATTTCTGTTATAGGTACATATTTTTAATTATCTTTTTTCGTAAAAACTGTATTTGATCAATTGATAATATTTTATTTTTCAAGGCTTTAAACTTAAAATTTAAAGAAAAAACTCAAAAATCTTGTATGAAACCTCAAATAAGAGTATTTTAAAATTCAATTATAGTATATTTTCACACTTTTGATTATTTAGTGGGCCGGGAAAACATTGCACCAACGAAAAGTGTGAGTGAATTAAAAAACCTAGGAATTAAGCAAACCTTTAAGTAAATAAAGTTATTGTTGGAATGATTTGATCATGCTGCATAAAATACAAAAAAATAACTAAAAACCGCTGCCGTAAACGGAAAACAACAGTACCCAAAAATCGTTCATATCGTTCGCCTGAGTCGAAAGGATCCTTTTGCTTCCTCACAGATTACTAAGCAAGATCTAGTACTGGCAGTAATTTACGTAGTGTAGCTATAAAAGAGTGATTGCTAGAAAACAATTTAACCGCAAGAAAAGCACGAAAAGTGCCAATGCAGAAAAAAAAGGACATAGCAACATAGCAGCACTCCTACACCTCGCGGAAACCCAAGTCAACTATGATTTTGAATAGTTCATTTTTACCTAAAATGAAAACAAAAATTATTTCGTTTACTCCATAATTTGTTTTAAAGGAAGCAGTCAATAAGCATTATAGGCACACATAACAGCTTTACTTACCATGTTTAAAAGAAAATGTACTAAGTACAACAAATTAAGTCATTTACTATTTGCATTTTATATTTTAAAAACGATCATTTGAACACAACTGTACTGACTAACAGCATTTAGAAGATAGATATAAGTTAATATTATTGGTCATTGTCAAGGTATTTCAAGGGAAAAACAATCTTTGATACATTTTAGTAGAATTTTTTGTATATGTAATTTATTAATTTTTGTAAAAAAATTATTTTGAAATGTCATTTTTGGTTCACTATATTTTTGAGCTAGCAAAAGTATTTCAGGGACCTTGAAACGGCGAAAATTTCATTCAATTTGACAAATCGGATCGATATCAATAATTTTGTATAGGAATTTCATTAAAGTGGAACCCACTTACACAAGAAGGAAGAAGAGTAGGTAGACCGAGAAGCACGTGGAGAAGAAAAGTTGAGGAGGAATCTGCGAGGCTGTTAAAGAGCTGGAGGGAGCTAAAATACATCGCTGGAAATCGCACACGATGGCTCGTAGGAGTAGTTGAGGCCCTATGTCCCGCTAGGGAACACCAACGGACTTCGTAGGTCTGAGGACCTAAGTAGTAGTAAGGAACTCATGTTTCACGCATGTAACATGAGTTACCCGTAACTTATGTTACACTGTTGTGAACGCAATAACAGAGTCATACAATTTTATTAATAAATAAATATCACGTCATCCTTATTTAGAAATAACAAGGTCACAGAAAAATAAAATTTAAGAAATTGAAGATGACTGATTCATTGTACAAAATTGAATAATGGTGACTCACGTTATAAGTAGATAAAAGATTCAAAACTAATTTTGCAAAATAATTTTTTTTGGAAAAAACTTACGAGTAGTTCAACTTATTCCCAACAAATAAAATCAGACTTACAATTACTTACAATGAAATAACTTTAAATAATTATTTTTTGTATAAGATTTTTAGAACACTGGAAGTAGCTTATTTGAAATGATTTTATTTTGTGGTATTAAAAAAATTAATTTTGTTTTTGCACTTGCATATGTTGAAGTCATTTATTATTGATAATTTTATATTACAAAGGAATAGAAAAGCTTAATTTTTGTTTTCATGTTTTGTGACATCTATGCCGTGAAATTGAATGTATAAAACAGCGATACGCAAGTTCACATGAGATGATATTGCCATGTTTTTCATTTCATTCGTTTCGGGTGACAAGCAAGCTTAGCGTTAACTGCAAAGTGACACTCAGTTTCTT